>MU380179.1:0-190026 GCA_022495085.1 Xylaria sp. FL1042 | reverse complement strand
TTTGTATTTTTCCTTATTCCAACTTTTTTTTTTTTTTGTTTTTCCTCATCTAATTATTTTTTTTTTTTTTTTTTCTCCTGTTTTCCTCCCAACCCCCCCCCCCCCCCCCCCCCCCCTACCCCTTCTTCTTTTAGTGTTAAGAAAAGTAGGCTGGACACGGTTGGGAAGGGAAGGGCGACGTTTATAATACTCGCACTGCGGAGTCCCGCCTACTTGACAATAATAAACATTTGTTCCTAGAGCTTAATAAGTCTAAGTATTAACTCAAGTTGGCTCCAGCCCTTTCTTAATTGCCGACATCAATTTGCTTCGATCCGTCTTTTGCTTCCTCCTCGTTGCTTTACCAACACGCTTCCCAACCCGAAACGAGGTGTTGGCGTCCAACCGAATAGGCTTTGTTTCAGGAGGTAACGATTCAACTACACATCTGCTCGTACAAATAAAAGCCACTTTGACGATTATATGGATATTTCGGACCCTCAGGTTACCACTAATTCTCGCAAAATGCCATAGCCATTCCGATGCAGTACCTCCGCTCCGCTCAACTAGATCCATGTCGACTATGAAGTAGATTTGGTTCATCCCTTGTAGCACGGAGGTTAGGAGCTCCAGCCACTCTGACTCCGTCACAGCACTTTGAAACCGGGCAGAGCTGAGAGAAGCCTGACGTTCTGTGAGCATGGTATGGTTAATTTGCAAGACTTGACAAGCCAGGTACTTCAATACGTCAGTTGTGTTGAATCGATTTTCGGCGGGCAGTTCTACTCTAGGGTCCAACGCCCAGACAACGGGGATGTTGGCTTCTTTTATTAAATCTATTGCGTTCGCTGCAAAGTCTCTGATCGTATGGCGAGTTTTGAAGTACCCTTGAACCAAGATTTGAGTCGACGTCCGCTTCTGGCCCCATTCTTGAACGTCGGATATCCAAGGTAGAGTTGTAGTGGCCCCCGAACTCGCTTGCTGTCGACGGTTTCTTCGTGCATTGTAGGACTGTCTCACTAGGTCTGGCCTAGGGAGAGGCGAGGCAGAGATGAACGAGTAGATTTGTGAGAACTGAATCTCAGAAAGCTGCTGGTTTGTGTTTAGCATACCGGTGTACTGCAACTGGCTATACTGTGAAATCGTGCCCTTGAGCTCAGTGACCAACTGAAACATCTCACGCCGTTCAATATGGGCGCTCTCCAAAGCTTTTGCCGTCTCAGTTAGTTGTTGACGCATTTGACGAATTTCAACGTGATTCATCGTCATGGCCCAACGGTTAATCTTCCGACTAGTTTCGTAAATGTCTTCAACAATATCCCGAAACTTCAGTTGAAACGGGCTGGCAAAGGCAGCCAATGCGTGAGCTATCTTCCCTTTCTGGTACCACTCCACTGCTCGGATGGCAAAGGACATGATGTGAGAGTAAAGGTCACTCATGTACTCAACTAGTTCGTCTGTTGGATAAAGCATGAACTGAACTTGCGCATGCCTGACCACGTCCGCCACCCGTGTCATGGCTTTAGTAAGCTCTCTGATAAGGGTTTCATGGCTTAGAACTCCCTATGCATCATATAAGCCACTATATTATACTATATTAAGTGTCACTTACAATAAAAACAAACTTGAAGGCTCCCCAGGCGAGAGAAACATATTCGGGATGATGTTGAGCGATTACGTCTAAAACCTCTGCGTAGAACATGATTTTCCCAGATAGTCTAGTAACCCATTTCCAAGCTTTTCCATTTTGTCGAGTAGAGTACTTAGCCTCAGCAATTCGGACCTGACAAACGACATCTTCAATTGTCGCCCACTGGCCGATCTTGGTTGTAAAATCGGCGGGAGCATGCTGTTGTAGGGTATGTAATGCCGCGTGGAATATCTCATCAAGGCGGTTTCGCCCCGTAGTCCTGGTTAGGCGGCGTCCAAGTCAGCGCAGGCCTAGTTGCGAGTGAAAATTATAAGGAGTATTACGCACGAAAGAGCTTGATGTTGGATCCGTTCCAAATCAGTCGTGAGGTTCATATTCACTGTCCTATATAAACTTGTATGAAAGCCTTTCGCGCGGAATTTAGCAAAAGCCACGACGGGGACACCAATGCAAAAGGCTGGAGAGACACACCTCCTACATTAGGCTCAATTATGTAGACAAGTCCATTGACAACCGCGTATTTTCTGAGTTTAGGATATTGACGAATGGGACTCAAGCCCGTCAGCACTTATAGCTGTATGCCAAGGCGGTGTCTGCCTAACCAACTGCGCCACGGTATAGTGTGATTGAAGTTGTCAAATCAACTGCTAGCCCACAGATTGCGCCTCATCATATTTAAAAACTTGAATTTCCACTTCCAGTGACCCTGTAGTATTGTTTTGACACAATCTCAAGCCTAATATCAAATCGGTCAAATATGTCCCCGCCTTAGGCCTAATACTCCAGAACACACACAAAGTTAACTTAGGGGTTATAAAGAAATTAACATTATGAGTCGCGGTAAAACAGGCAATATGGACGATTTGGAGCTTCCATCACCGAAACGACAGCGGATTGACCCGATATCTATCGTCAAGCTTAAGGATATGATTTGGAGGGATGCTATCACCGGCGCCCTTGGTTTATGTGCTACTATCAGCGATGAAAAACTCCTAGAGGCTATTGAAGATCTTCGCGACACAGCCCGTGACACTTCCGTCGACACAGAACTAGAGTTGCCCGAAGATGTGCCACACTATAAGCATTTGTACCGCATCTACTGCTCCCAAACAGTAAGCGATTATACGTATGAAGATCCCCCTATCACCAAGAGCACAGATGGTAAGGACATCCATCTGGCTGCAAACCTGCTCATCACCGACTTCGATCTCTACGTCCGGAAACATCCGGGAATCTCATTTGCTGTCATTCATGAATATGTATGCTGTCGAAGAGATGCGTTCAACCCGATTGGTCCGATGAAAGAGTGGGGAGAATCTTTATTCATTGCATCGGAACATCTCTGCGGCGCGCTATCCAAGATTGCTACTATGGATACGACCCCATCCAAAGATGTACCAGCATTCGCGATCGGTACAGAATCAAAGCACTGGTCTTTCTGGGCGTTCCATAATCTCCCTATCCTGCAAAAGCTGCCTAGCCTTTGTGACGGTACCGAAAGCAAACATGCTTCGGTCTTTTCGGAATACTTCTGCAAATCCAAAAAGTCTGCTTTCGAGTCGATGAGACAGCTTATTTCTAGCGGATGTTTTACACGCCAGTCACTTGGATATTTATTCGTGAGTGCTCAAAACCAGACATCATTACCTCTACCGTCGGATATTATTAGTCGCCTGGAGTACTCGGTGAAGCGGAAGCTTGCTTTTCTTTGAGCGATGAAATGTACTAATTAAACGCATAGATTCCTGGTAGTATAGTGGTCTTCAAGTCTGCACAAGGGAGTGCATACGACATAGGCTATGAATTAGTTGACTGGCCATCATACGAAGATAAATGGGCTCCCAGTGGGAATACCTCTAATACGTCAGATCTCCTTATAATTACCGATGTTGCTTGTAACCTCTCATCATGGCGGTTCGATGGGAATTTCATGAAGGTCCCTATAAAAATAACCTTTCATGCTGCAATAGGGGCAAAAAAGGTGCCAATCGAATCTCTATCGCTTGTACCATTCGTCTGCCTTGCAGCAGAAAGGCAAGAGTCCCTACTTCGCAGGGGGAAGATGTTTTGGAAATGCAGGAAGATGCATTATATATCATACAGAGGCTGGGATTTCGAACGACTGGAACATTTTGTAAGCAAGAATAAGTCCAAGATTCACTACACTATACAATCTTCATGAAATAGTACGTCCGGCTAACACTCTAATGGCATTACCTTTGAAGGATAATTCGCGATTTATGATTGATCCAACCCTTAGCAAAGTGTTCTATAGACATAGTCCGCAAGATAAGGAACTCGAAGACCATCTTGGAACAGAAGTCATGAAACAGACTGAGGCACCCGGGGTTGATTTCTTGTTGACGACGCCGGCCTTTGTCTGGGGATACAATATGTGGGAGAAGAGTTGGAGTATGTTAGGCGGCGCAATCCCCCCCCTATTCTTTTGTCTATTTGCTTCTGACTACTTCGATTCTAGAGAAACTTGCGATTGACAATGTCAACGAAGTCGATTGGGACGAAAAGGCCTTCGACAACCTCGTGATTGACCCTGATAGCAAGGACGTAATCCAAGCCCTTGTCACCAACAAGATAAGGAATTCTATGTCTACAGATCTTGTCCGAGGCAAAGGCAGCGGCCTTATTCTCCTATTACATGGGTGAGTGTTCTAACTAATTAGAATGACTTAACATCAAAGAATACTCTAACTGTTCATAGGCCACCAGGGACTGGGAAAACATTGACAGCTGAGAGGTAAGAGTTATTGAAAAAGTTTCACTGTCTTTCGATTCAAAAACGCTTATTTTTCCGAATTGTTAGTGTTGCAGAACACGCAAGAAAGCCTCTATACAGGGTCACATGTGGTGATATCGGGACCAAACCGGAAGCTGTCGAGCAGTACTTGAAAAGAGTGTTGAACCTGGGAAAATCATGGGATTGCGGTATGTTGCAAATTTAATTACCAACGAGACTATATATTTGGCTAGCTATCATTGCTGATCTACGCTAGTGGTGCTTCTCGATGAAGCAGAAGTGTTTCTTCAAGAACGTTCTTTGGAAGATATCGAGCGAAATGCTTTGGTCTCTGGTATGTAGAGTAAAGACTGATTTCTAATAGATGTGACTTCAGCTCACAGAGATTGATATAGTGTTCCTTCGCAACCTCGAATACTATGATGGTAAGTAACCTTCCTTTCCTGTACTACCCCACGCTTTAGAAAATAAAACAAAAAGAATACGAGGGAGGGAGAATGAGGAAGGAGAAAGACAAGTAAACCAAATTATTCTTTCTCGCTAACAGATTCTTCTCCACACTAAGGTATCTTAATCCTCACAAGTAACCGTGTCGGCACATTCGATGAAGGATTTCGATCTCGGATACAGTTAGCTATCCATTATCCTAAGTTAGAACAACCCGAAAGACGGCGGGTGTGGGATAACTTCGTCAATCGACTTGATGGCGATCCAATTGCTTCCGGGGACATAGACATTCGAAATCTTCGTTCTAATCTTACAGAACTATCGAAATTTGACCTCAACGGCAGAGAAATCCGAAATGCAATCAATGTAGCGCGTCCATTAGCCAAGTCAGAAGGGCGAAAGGTCGATTTTGAGTCTTTGAAGAAAGTGATCAGGGTTCAGCAAAAGTTCTACACGTACATGAAGGATATGAATGAGGGGTTGGATGATGAGAAGGTTGCAAGGGAGGAGGGAAAGCGATAAAGAAGTAACATAAGACAAAGTCATTTCCTGCTAGAAATAACACTTCGGAAGCATGATATGGTCGTGATACGTTCAGAAATACTAGTTGATACCTCACTCTACAAGATATTCTAAAAGATCTGATAACCGCACCTTCCGAAATGCCGACTCTTTGCCGCGCTACATATGAATCGTAGCAAAGCATTACACACTTTGGTAATCGATATTGCATCCTTCCTCAATACTACGCTTAATCGCTTGGTGAGCCTTCTCCCGAACAGTGGGCTTGACTGTCTTTAGGTCAAGTAGAAAGTCAGCGTATGCGACATAGTGATCACTCAAGACACAATCGGGGCCACGTATGTCTCGAAACATAATATCGTACGGCACACAAGGTTGCCCTCCATCTCATTCCATTTAAATATGTTGTGTAGCACTATTAAACATGAAAATTTAATCCTCCTGTCAGGGACCAGAGTCACGATGGGGTGTAGAAGGGTGGTCATAGCTTAGTATTGTCTATATAACAGTTGGGCTTCCCCTTAGATTCAGAACAGGGGGCTCAGGAATCAATAATATTGAGCCCTTACCCTCTACTTCCCTTGCCAGTGACCTACCAATGGCCCAACTTCACTCTGGAGACTAAAACCCCTGACACCTCTCGTCTTTATTGACATTCAAGAGAAAGCGATATTACAATACGTCGAGTAAATTGCGCCGTCTTTTCGTAACCCAGTTAATTTACAGAGATTTATATTCACTGTCAAACTCTTATATAAAAGTATATTAAGGTTATGCGAAAAGTATCATAATTACGGCACTGAGAAAGTTGAATTGGTTCTTGTAGACCTTTTCGACGGATTTCTATATACAGAAACATCGCCTGCTAAACGCATGCCTTAGATGTTGAACGTGTGAGACTGAATGTTTATTGTAGAAACCTTGAAGACCTTGTTATCTGAAGTCGTAAGTCCACTTGATGTGGCTTCATTCAGAGCCAAGGTGCCGGCGAAGGTCGAGTCCGCTGAATTCAAAGTGATGACAGTATTAATGTACTCTAGAGCTACCATGTTAGTAGTAACACAAGGCTAGTGAATGGAGACGGAGAAGACGTACGATGTGAGGCGACGGTTCCAGTGCAAGCATCCTCCTGGCATTCCACGGCCGTTCCCCAACCCTGCGCCTGACCGGAGCCTGAACCGAAAGTTTCAGCGACATCCAAGTAGGCAGCCTCTTTAACGGTACTTACTGGTCGATAAAGTTGATACTATTTCACCATTTATCGCAACGGTTTGATCATACTTGCCGGTGCTATCGTTATAGACATCTACCAGGAGACAAGTCAGCCTCATAATACCATCAAATCCACAGAAATAATCTGGTGAGCTTACAGTGCATGGTAAGTTCGTCCCCTGCGGATGCTGGGACTTCTGTGCCTCCAAGTTGCTCCCCTAGAAGATGTCAACTTTGTCTTGTCGTCTAAAGGCCAAAGACCTACTTACCTTGGAGCGTGCTTGCCCACGTGCACCACTGTCCGGCAGACGCTCCGCAGTTCCTGTGTAAGTAGGGTATGAATTAGGGTTTCAAGTCTTATATCGTGGCTGGTGATATATCACAGACACTTACGCAGCAGGATTTTCAAACGAAACAGCCAGAGCTTGGATCAGGTCACCGCCACTAGTTCCCATGCCGGGCCAGAGCGCAAGGCGTTCCTCTTGCGGACTGGGCACTTTTGGCAGAACTAGAGTAGTAGTCGCTTCTCGGATCCATGACTGGGTCGGACCAAGAGAGAAATAGGGGCCGAAGCCAACAGTGTCTTGGCTGTGAGCAACGCCAAGAAGGGCAGCCAGGAAGGCGAAAGACACGGGTTCGGTGAAGAGCATGTTGAGAACGTCTATTATTCTAACACAATTGCTATAAATAGATCTGTCAAAGTTGGGATAGATGAGAAGATCGTCTTAGTGATGACGCTTCGTGATATTTATACTAACCGCGCCTACTACTTAGGGTTGGAGATGGAATTTCTCATAATCCGCGGAACCAATTTCTCCATTCAATTGCACGGGATACAATTCCTAATAATCTCTGTTTGCACTTACTATACATTTGAACACACTTTTTTGTTGGCGTTAGATCATTCGTGCGTTTCAGACCCTTGATTTACGGTAGATCAGGGGTTTATTTTTCCGGGGAACTCTATATAGTAAGTTGCCCACTCTTTCACCCCGCTAGGTTTCAGTGCAGCTAGATGGGAAACATATGATTTGTGGAGTTTCCCGTGGAACGAGTTGTTGATGTGTCGTGTTACCGATATACCTGGCTACCACGCAAGAATACCTCGCGAAAGTTCGTATTAAGATGGCGCTTGAAAAGCCAATACGGCTCCACGATAGAAAAATCCTGAAAGGATTAGGCGAAGTAGAGTTGGTGCCATGTACAAGACTGGCTAGGAACTCAGCCTAAGACAATTCTTACACCTACCTAAGTACGCATGCATACTCAGTAGAAAGAGAACTTCCAAAATACTCGACAAAATATACGCTTAGTCGCGGGCGGAGATAAGGTATTCCTGGTTTTGCTCAACGGAACAAAACCGACCCATGGTATGGTATTACGTATGCACTACAGTAGGTTAGGTTACATGATTACTTACTAAGTAAGTACGTGATGTGGGGTTTTAATCCTCATAGAAGACAGAAAAGTGGCTTCCCCCGCATGGTTGAGGGGTTGATGCATTACGACTGGCTAATTAACATCATCTGTTAGAGCCTCAATTCCATAACAACATATCATCATGTCTACTTACCTATCCTGGAGTAGAATATTGTGTCTATATTATTCTGGAATACATGATTAAGTTTTGTTGAGTGCCGTTGAACTGTAAACTTTCTCTATCTTAGTACCATGTGTTCGTGTCTTTTAGATGAACTCCGTGTAGTGTAATTACAAGCTTGGGAATCGTTTTTTTCTCTATGCTTTACTAGAATCGCAATGGTTAAGAAGTTATGTAAAAGGGTCACTTACATACGAATTTGTGCCTTTCGCAGCATTTTGTATACCTTATAATTTAATCCTAGTCTCCTAGTAAGAAAATCTAGGACTGGTAAGGGCCGGTAAGATCCGTGCCCGATCGGAGATAATGGACTAATTATTTTAGTCTAACGAAACGGGAACAAGGAGAGAATGTAACCTTAACTCTTGAATCATCCAGGTACAGCGGGAGTCACCATGTCTATGGCCACGTTGTTAGTGCAGGGCGACGCCTCCATCACCACAAATCTCGGTGGTCAAGCTGCCAGTGATTCTCGGCCACGACCCAGCGCGAGTCGACGTCGGGATAAGCCTCAGCTCTCATGCAATCACTGCCGACGTCGCAAGTGAGCACAGCCTATCCATGTTAGAATAACCAATTGGCAACTTCTCACTGTTATCTCTTCGTCCCATTTCCAGGTCTCGTTGTGATCGTAGGCAGCCATGTTCCAACTGCTTGTCGCGCAACCAAGTTTGCACCTACCCCTTCCAAAGCTTCGACAACGACACCGCGCTACGGCAACATCTAGCACCAGCTGCCCTTAGTCTACGCGACCGCCTCAATCAGCTAGAGAGTCTCGTCATTTCTCTTAGATCTGAGTTGGTTTCGAACGAGACGAAAGACCAAAACCAGAGCATCATACCGCCGCAATCATCGAGTAGCACAGCTTCCCCTCCGGTCGCTGCTGATGCGCCCGCCAGCACCAGCCAGTATGATATGCCTATGAACGAGAGCTCTGAGTGTGGAAGCATTCGTATCAGCTCCTCAAAACTCCACTACGTTGGCGGAGAGCATTGGGCCGCCATCCTCGACGGCATTGCTGAAATAAGGGACCAGATCGTTAGCCAAGACGAGAACAGCTATGAACTTGGTGAAACCGTTACCGAGCGATCTCCCCGGGCCCTTCTCCTTTACGGAAATCACAGGCGAACTTCCCGAGCAGAGATTCTCGAAGCGCTCCCCCCTAAGGCCGTAGCTGACCGGTACATTTCTCGGTACTTCAACCGCCTAGACCTGATATCCTGTGCGTTTTATTAAACCTTCTCCCTTTCATACTTCAGCAACAGCTTAGTCTAGCCACATGAGCCAGGATCTACCATAAAAGCTAAGCTAACGCGATATGGCTAAATGCAGGTGCCGTCCATGGACCCAGCTTTCTTCGTGAAGTAAACACTTCTCCGTAATCTGAATCTATGTCTCATCTGTGTGCTGACTGTACCGAATCAGTATGAAGCGTTTTGGGAAAACTCTGAAGCTGCTCCTTTCGCTTGGGTTGGCTTGCTTTTTGGCATCCTATGCCTCGCAGTCATGGCCTCAGACACACAAGACTTGGGCCACAGCTCTGAGATTGGCCACACGCAACTTGAGATTGAGCTCTATCGCGAAAAGATTGTCGACTGCCTTATCATGAGTGAATATACGAAACCTAGCCCGTCTGTGTTGGAGGCGGTCATTCACTATTTGTACGTCGAATTCCTCCTGGGGCCCGATGCTCAGGATGATCTCTGGTTCCTATTGGCGCTTGAAGTGAACATGGCCATGCGCATGGGCTACCACCGTGACCCAAGTCACTTTCCAGAAATACTTCCGCTTCAGGCTGAGATGAGACGCCGGCTATGGTCAACAGTCCTGTTGGGCGATATCTTAATATCTAGCCAGATGGGAATGCCGCGCATGATATCCGATAGTGAATGGGATACCGCTGAGCCACACAACCTTAATGATGCTGACTTAAGCCACGACATGACTCATCTACCTTTCCCGAGGCCGGAGACGGAAACGACGACGGTTCTAGGTCTCATCTCCCGACGAAGAGTATTGATAGCCCTAGGTACCATCTCGGATCTCACGGCTCGTGCGAAGCCTTACAGCTATGCTGAGGTCATGCAAGTTGATAGTGTCTTGCGCCACGCTGAAGCTAGTGTTCCACCGCCGCTGAAAATGAAGCCACTGGCCGCCAGTATGACGGATCCTCCAATTCTTAACATGTCCCGCTTGTTTCTTAAACACATGGTTTACAAGGGTGAGATGACCTAGACTCGTTCATTTCTGCGCCCGGCAATAACTGACATACTATTTAACGTCAAGGACAACTCATGCTTCACCGTAGGTTTGTTCAGATGAAGCTACCCCTGCAGACTGAGGACACTTTCGCTTACTCACGACGTGCCTGCCTTGACGCATCCCTGCACCTGCTGCAGATTCAGCAAATCCTTGATGAAGAGACGTGACCTGGAGGCCAGCTGGAAACAATGCGGTGGCGTATGACGTCTATCATAAACCATCAATTCCTCACAGCCACTATGATGCTATGCTCCTTAATGCACCGTGATCAGACAAAGGGGCGCTTCGAGGAGATTATGGCCGCACTCCGCGGGGCGAGGAATATTTGGATACGGAGTACCGACTCTCGAGAGTCTAAAAGGCCGCCGAGGCGGTTAATATCGCCCTTGCTAGAGCAGTCAAAGACGACAAAGTGGCTATGCTTATGAAAAACATTGAAGGGGCTGGTGGTGACTGCGACGGCTCTGGCCACACAGATGTTAATCTCTTGTATACAGATGATAGTAATGCTGATTTAAGTCAGTTGATACAACCGGAGTTTGAAAGTGAGTATGAGTATTTGAATCTCTTCACTTCTTGGTTGATGATACCTAGGTAGAGCTAGAGTCCTAGCTGACAGCTTGTTGTATAGATCAAGAACTCCTGATATCATCTCTACCCCCCACAATTTGGCAAATGGAACAACACCAATCAAATACCTACACCTTCAATATTAACTTGTGGGGGCAAGATTATCCAACACTAGGCAATGAAATGTCGCTAGACAGACCTTGAGGTACTGAGTCTTGATTGTGTTCAAGTGAGGGATCTATGTCGCTTCCTCTCAAATTACGATTGGGAAGATGAACGTGGTGATATTTCATGTAATATTTCCACTGTAGGTGAAAACTCTCGAGACCCAAGAAGGAAGACAAGGATGTGTAAAGGACTACAAAGATGTACATTGCTTTAAAGGATTTACGATGGACCCTACGCAGCTAGGCACTCCAATACGATTTCACGTCTCCTTGGAATGTAATAAACTCGTCGTGCAATACCTAACAATACGAGTAGTCACAGGTAATTCTTTGATTTATAGGTAACAATGGAGGAGCCAAAGAGTGCTGAGTTGTGGTTAAGGACCGAAACAAAAGAGTGACTAGTTACATAGGAAATATTCACATTCTTGAACTGTCCCCCCCTTCCCCGAGTTTCTTGGATGGCTGAGCTCGCCTGCCAGTCCATTGGGTTGTTGGGCGGTCATATAAGTTCGACACCCTTCGGGTAATGTTGGTGGTTCGTGTCTCCCATCCTGTCTCTGCTGGGTTTATATTAGGCTTGTACCGAACCTAGATTTATACCAATAGTCGTTGAAACGTACCATTAGGCTGAGCATATCACAACAATCCTCCAAGCTCCTAACGTCCACCCCTTCGGGCTGCCATTCCACGTGAGCAAGAACAGTACTCGCTAGTGGACCCGGAACCTCTGCATCGGCTGCACTCATGGGTTCCTTCCCCTCTACATTCTCGGCAATGCGAGCTGCGTGACCTTCCGCTTCCCTGATATAGGGAACAGTGTGTGCGACCAGCTCCACAACAAGCGCCACATTACGCGTAATAGACACCGCGATCATAGCATGTAGGGCAGAATCCCATCTTGGCTAGCTTCAAGCGGCATTAGTATAGCTCAAAGTCTGAGAATTTTCCCCAAGTCGCTCATAATATACCTGTTTCTGATATAGCCGTTATTGGAATTCAAGCTTCGCAACTTGAACGTGGTATTTAAGGTAAAAGAAGACTGTGACTTTGAAGGGCGGAGTGGTAGGAGATGTAAGATCTGGGTACCAAAAGGGGCGCGTAAACTATCAATGCCTTATTGAGGATAAAGTTTTGGTCCTTGGATTTCGATAGCTCTGAGGTTTGTATTGACGTAGAGCGTAAGAGTCTGATATTGTTACAGCCTGACTCATATATTCTTCTGTGTCCGACAAATCTTCATGCACTGCCTATTATGTTGGTTGCAGCATCGGATATAAGTCGTCCATCGTTTCTAGGACTGGAGGCCGCGGAATTCCCGAGCGTTAAAATTATTGACCATACTCACATAGCCAATTGGATTCGAAAGGTAACTGTTGGTTCGTTGACCTCTCTGGCAGATCACTAGTCTTCTATCAGCACAAGGCGGTTTAATCCGACTGTTACGCACTGTTGGTTTCATGATAACGAGCCTCGGCCCAAGCTAGTCTATTGCTTGTCGTTGTGGATGCCTGTATAGCTACACATGACCGGTCGAAATGACAAGTCTCGTATTCTGTGAGCTTGCTAGGTGTTTTGTGATCTTCTGCTATCGGCTATGATAATGATATTTGTCTTGCAATTTTCCAATCTACCCAAACAACAGGATGACGGGAAACTTCATGAATTTCAAAGACCGAGTAAATCCACAGGCTTGTAGGGATTGCAGCATGCATCTTTAGTGATAGCGTAGCGGTTACAACAGATCGAGTGGCGCAAGTAGCTTGCAGTCCGCGTTACAGGCGCTTAAAATGAAAACAATGTGTCCTGTAGAGCACGGCATATGAACGCTCCGAGAAGGCTTCAGTTCAGAGTGATGGCCAACTGGTCAGTGAATCTTGCAAGGTCGCTAGGCAAGAAAACCAACACAACCCGATCTTGGCCACTCGCACTAACCAGTTAGAAGTAAGAGCTGGTCCCGAAAAAATCTACCTTGGAAAGCCGCCTATTCACTTTTGCTTTAGTTTCTTCGTGCATACAGGTATGTCAGAAACTCACTATGCCGTTTGAAAAGAAAAGCGTCGCTCTGTTGGTTCCTTTCCATTTAAACACGAAACTAATGCTAATCCCTACAAAACTCCAACAAAGCCCTCGACAAAATAACCCGCTGCTGATGTAGCAGTAACCATCGATAAAACATAACCAACGTATACTCCATGCAGTTAGACCTAAAATGCAACCTATTGTGATATCGGATATAACGTCTCATTTTAGGCCCTTGATATTCAACAACAGTTTGTTAGGCAGTTTATTTTACCGCTTGCTCGGTACAGCACATGCACAAAGGTGGGGCCCGGATGTGATATCCCGATGGAAAGGGTGAAAGGGCCATTGGCTGATGACAAAGTGGTCCTTGACCTGCTGGTCTACAAGGAAGTAAGAGTTACTGCATCATGTATTGTGGGGTTGACAAGGCTTTCGCTATTTGGTGTAAGTACCTCAAGGCTAGATACCTTCGGTGTGCTGGCCCGCTAGTTAGCGTGCCAAGCACGAAACTTCTGACCAATCGATCCGCATTTCGCAGGGGCTAGTTACCAACGCGGCTCAACCGCCGGACAAGGATTTATTAGGGAGGAAGGAAGGAGATGTTGGTGAGGCAGCGTGCAGAGGTGACGATCACCAACAGATAAGCCGGGACGTAACTGGTATGTTCCCCAGGGCATAGAAGTGGCCATTGTGGCAGCAGCAATGTAACTTATTCTATGCATTCCTGTAACTTTAGTTTCTTGAAAAGGCTTATTATAATTGAATTTTCAAGCTTTGGAATCGGTGTTGTCGGCCATGCCTGTGTTGATTACGCGGCTTTAGGAGCAAGGAGACAAATATATTTTTGGTCCGACTAATTACGGGGCCAGCAGGACGGCGGTTAGCTTATGGGTACGTGACAAATTTCTATTCTCCGGAGAATCCTTGATAATCAAGATAAATGCATGTTAAATACACTTGCCTGTAAGTACATGTTATAAAACCAATAGATCCACGACCTGTTGGAGGGACCTAGTACAAAAGAAATGATATAGGAGTAGAGGACCCTAAAAAGCCAAAACCAAGAACAGCACCTGCCGTCACGAGTCACGTAACCTCCCGATCGGGGATAGGAGACCTATTTAGATATCTCTGGATAACCGCTTGATCCAACTATCCACGGATCATAGGGAAGAGATAGTTTCGTATATATTCACTGACATCTCCTTGTAACTAGTCACTCTTTTGCTTAGTTCCTTAGCTATCAATCTTACAACATTGAGTCACTCATTCAATCGACTGCAGAGTGTGACTCTGCTATACTCTGTGGTGGGAGCGCCCTGAAGTCTCCCTAACGATCCGACTTGTTGACTCGTCTATCGTTACCTGCAAATCATGAACCCCCCGACGTGACTACCTATACCCCAGGTGATGTATAGGGGATGATTGTTACAGTACACCTTGCCAAGGCACGAAGTCGTCACTGAAACGTTGTATGCACGTCACGTAGTATTATAGGTGGTGGAATATGTTGCTACCTCCACCTTTGAGACATATTTCTGCCTACGGGTAGGTGTCTGCCTTGCATGTTAAGTGCTTGAGAATCGTGGAGGCGGAGGGGGCTTTGAAGAAGGTTACATAACTGAGTTAGCTACAAGGATCCCATGGACTCGGCGCAGGAGTTTGTAAGCAAGGACTCAATGGCGTGGTTAATATTCACCTATATCGTGCCATTTTTATAGGTTGATAATGTACAGCGTGATGAAGCAATGCTTCTATGCTAGTACCTAGGAAATGCAACCTTAACAACTGCGGTTGCCTAATATTCATTGGCCTATCCTGAATGAAAGAACAAATCCTGGGGCATTGACTATATGCTGTGATTTACTATAAAAGGGGATGCCTTGTTTTGTACACAGCTTATCCTCTTTTATCTTTATCTCTAATCTTCTCACTCCTGGTCCCAGAGCAACACGTCCTATAGTCTGTCACACGGCCAAGACCATCAAGGCCATGTTGGCTACAATGGAACGGTTACGCGCCCGGAAGATAAGGGAACAAAGATGAGGTCACGAGGACTCCAGCCACCCTACAAGGAGAACCAACAATAACAGAATGTGCCCACCTGTAGCCTGAGACCTTTGGGTACAAATAAGCCTGATGATTCCTGACTGACTGAGAGGAAGGAAGAACATCAAGGACCTTGAGGACCAAAGAGAATTATTATTGAATTCATTCCATTCCAAGCCCTAGAATACTAGCCCTTGTCACAGTCTCCAAAAGAAGACTCAAGTTATTGGGGTAGGTCTCTAATCGTACAAGTCAGCTTTTACATTGTGTGCTAAACTGTATAAGATCGAAAATTTCGCCGTTGCTTTAGTCGACTTCTACTTCAAAGTTCTACCTCCTACTATTACCGACTTTTGACTCCATCATGTGTGTCCGAAACATTCAGATCTACCGCTGTGGGCATGAAATCGCAACATCCTATCGCCCAGATGGCGCAGCAAACTGTAACAGCGGCAGGGCTCAATGCCCTGCTCGTCGTGATGCAACGACGAACATGGCGATCAAGTGTAGTTCTTGTGCACTTCGTGACAGCGCTGGCAGTTAGCTAGTGATGGTCTAAAGGACTCAAGAAGGAGGGATCAGAAAAGTAACTGAAAGGCGGGGAGATAGTGGTTGGACCATCAGACTTGGGTAGTACATGAATCGGAGGTGGTTCGTTTTGATGGGTTTCATTCATGTCATTCATTTACTATCTGTTACCGAAAGACAATAACGATCTTAACCGAAATAGTGGTTAGAATGGAGTGGAAGGTGAGGAAATGGTGACTTGGATGTTATACTGCAGCTCTCCATAAACCGGAGGCGGTTTGTTTCAACGGCGGGTTTTATTATGCTATTACTTTGTCATTCGCTATAATTCCATTTGTTTACACATACCAAAGAAAGTGCAGTTCTGGCCACTTGTAGAGCTTGGACTTGTTTTAAAGAGGTATATTAGCTGGGGATGTGGAATTACCTAAATAAAACAGTTAACCCTTTGTCCCCCTATTCAATTTCATCCGGCTTGAAGTTGTATACGATGACGCGGCAATCATCGCTCCCTGTAGCTAGTATTGAGTCCGTGAGGCCAATACATGTTACTGGCCCTGTGTGTCCGGCTATTGTTCTTAGGCAGTTGCCTGTGATAGCATCCCAAACTTTTGCCAAGGAGTCTCCCGCACCGGATACTACTCGTAGGTTATCCGTAGCAACGGTCCATACACCCTCGGTATGTCCGAAATCAACCCTCACGCAAGCACCAGAAGCAGTATTCCAGAGGCGAAGCGTGTTATCAAGACTCCCACTTATAACATATAGAGGTGGTAAGCTCCGCTCAGGACAAGCAGAAAAGCCATTACCATAACTTGATCGGATTAACTCCATATCTTTTTGATAAGTTGGGTCGTCAGCCAAGGGGCTCGACTCTAGCAGGTGGCTGTATTCGGTCCCTACTGGTGAGAACAAAGCTTGCTGGACTTGCCCGCAGTGCCCTTCGAAAACCCTAATACACTGCCGTGTATCAAGATCCCAAAGACGTAAAGTAAAATCATCTGATGCGGAGATGAGAGTGCGCGAGGTCGTGTCCATACTAACAGAGTTAACGCCATCTCTATGGCCTCGGAGTGTAAAAGCTTCCTTGCCCTCAAAGTTCCATATCTTTATGGTCCTATCCATGGAGCTCGATGCTAGAATTTTGCCAACGAGATCGAGTCCGACAAGAGCATCATTGTGATTGGAGATAGTAAGCAGGCATTGGCCAGTTTGCCAATTCCAGATTTTGATTGTTTCGTCCAAGCTACCACTGGCAATCTTGCTGCCATCAAATTGGAGTGCGCGAATCCCAGCAGTATGTCCAAGGAAGGTCCGAACAAGGGATCCAGAATCCAAGTTCCATAATCTAATAGAAGCGTCATAAGACCCCGTAACTAGAAACTTGCTATAGATCTGGAGACACATCACACTATCGGTATGGCCTTCAAGCACTGTTGCCTTATATCTTCCGTGCTTCCAGTTAAGCCCAACCTTCAATCGTTCCTTATAAACCTCCTTCCAGGGTCGGGTGTACGTCGTATTAAGTTCGATAGCGTGGTGATGAAGCATACGTTGCCGTTTAGTAGGAGGGCCGAGGCAAGAGTTATGGCTATACGGAACACCTGACTCCAGATTTGAGTCGCCTGGCCTTTTAAGAGACGGACTCCAGTCTCTAGGGCAGAAGTTATCGGAATCTGGATTCTCCGGTTGCTGCCGTTGCTGCGGCGCCTGTAACAAAGGAAGGCTCCACCCGCATCTCGAGCATTTCTTGTTAATGTGTTGTTGGCACATCCGATACCATATGATATCATCATCGGCTAACTTTTTCCAAAGCTGGCTAACTTGGGCAGCTTTGGATAGGGTCGTAGCATCAAGGTACTGGAGGATCCGAATCGATATCTCACTTGGCAAGACGGCGAAGAAGTCGATGCGGATAAGCGCCTTAACAGAGGTGGATACGTACGATAATTGCGAGAAACAGCATTGTGCCAATATACCATCAAGTATAAGATGGCGTTCCTCTTCCGCAGCATTCGAAAAAAAGGTCCAAATAGAGTTTATAACTTGCTGACGACTTTGAGGGAGGTTCTCGAGTTTCTTTAGAGAGTTATCAGACAAGCTATATATATACTAAATAAAAATAGAACTCACCCGCTGTAGCTCTTGCGTTGACGCCTTATCTGCTAGCCTCTGGTATGCTAGGTCGGGTCGGTGCCGATAGCAGAACGGGCGATCAGAGCCCTGCGTAAGAGCGGTCTCTTCTCGAGGCGTGGCTGGAAGGGAAACCATAGCGATTGGCTGTATCTTAATAACAGCGCTAGATTATCTGGGATAGAAAATACGAAGCGGTGAAAGGCATTTATTTAGTAGACAAGCGATTAACAGAAGTTGGCGAAACAAGTGGATCAAATGACGTGGGCTCAAATGACGTCCCCGACCAGGATTAGTCACGTGACAAAACTAATTTCTGCCCCTGTACCAATAATGGTTGTGTCCCGAAGGACATGGGTGCAATTCTTATCTGGGCCTATGGGTTCTCTAGGTTCCACATTCTACCCCAACACCCCATAGGGCACCTTCGAGAAGACAAAAGCCAACAAACTATATTAATCTAATAAGTAGGTAGTACCGACCTGACTGCCTCCGCTAAAACGATTCCTAAAGTCGTTGCGGTGCTGAGCATGGGATTCGGAGCACCACAGAGTCACTCCCACAACAATTGGTGACCGGCTGTGACGGTGCAAAGGCCAGGTATTCATGCGTGACATGTCGAGGCAGCCATTGAGGAAGAAGTAAAGTGTACGTGCTAGGTACCAAATGTATCCGAGGTGTGGAGAGTTGTGGAACATGCTATGAATGAGTGATCCCGGAGGGAGGCGCTACGGGGATTTTAGCGCGTTCAGGTGGATCCGCGGTAACATGGCCGCTGATTGGTTGGCGCCACAGGAAAGGGTCTGTTGACAAATATCCTTGCTCTTTGTTTACTAGTAAGCACCTTTCTCTCGTTGTTTACTTTTTACCTTTCCCATCTGATCTGGGCATCAATCTTCCTCATCGAAACTACTACTATCAACTACGCTGTATTTTCTTTTGCTACAAAATGGCCCTTACAGAGCACCAGATCAAAATTATTTCGGAACGCCCGCTCAATGATACGCTTGATCGCTTTCGAGACAAATTGCGCGACGACGCCGACGAACCGCGGCAGGAAGATATCGCGAGCCTTCTACTAGCTTTAGTTGGCTCTACGGCGGCATTCAGCCTTCCTTCTCCCGACGGAAGCGGCAACGTGGCAGTCAAACTATTTTCCATAGTACAACATGTTCGAGGAGGCGTGGTGAAGCTCGACCAATTTCGTCCTCTCGCCCGCCATGTTGTCGACAAATCCCCCGACGCTGTCATTTGGGCTGCAGTTTTTAGCCTCATTAACGTCCTCGGTCCGCTTACCCCCCCTCCATCTAGCATCGCCCCGACATTCAAAGGAACACCCATCAAGACTAGCTCGAGCCGACTTGCCGATAGCGAAACGCGCGACATCGTCGAAGGAGAGCTCTTCGAGGAGATAAAAAAATGCACGTTCCGCAATGTGGGAAGATTTTGGGACAAGTTCTTCGAACCCAAGAGCTGGCGCAAGGAACAGAAAGCGATGCTGAAAGGGATTATGACAGCACACAACGGAAAGAAATGGACTGATTTCCCAACCACCCCTGACGAAAAGCCGGTCTGGGACTGGCTTCGCTCTCTGGAAGAGCACTTCTTGGCCGATGCACCGTACAAGCTTCATACCACCAAAACCGCCAACCAGTTTAAGGAACGGAAAGGCCAGATGGATCTCTTCTTGCAAACGCCAGCCACGGAAGCGAGCAGCACCTTTTGGTACAAGGACGTCCTCGTCGTTGGGGAGCAAAAGAAGTCATATGATACAAGCAGGTTCAAGGCGGATCTCCTCCAACTTACGCGCTATGTGCGAGGCGTCTTCGCCGACCAGCCTACGCGCCGATTTGTCCACGCGTTCTCCCTCTGCGCTTCCAAGATGGAGCTCTGGGTCTTCGATCGGTCTGGGGCGTACAGCTCAGGGCCATTCGACATACACGACGAGCCAGATAAGTTTGCGCGCGCTTTTGTTGGGTATACTACAATAGATGACGATGCGATGGGCCGGGACACTTTCATTGAGCGAGAGGATGGTCATCGCTATGTCACATTAGATGACGCAAATGGCAAAGAAACGAAGGTCAGGCTAGACAAGGCGATGGTCAGGCAGAAGGCCATCGTATGTCGCGGGACTACGTGCTATGAGACCCAAAATAGCCACGTCGCTAAGTTCTCTTGGGCATCGGATAAACGGAAATTAGAGGTGGACCAACTAAAGCTAGCAGAAGGAAGGGGTGTCAAAGGGGTAGCCAGAGTGGTAGCGCATCGTCAGATCACCACCATTGCAGAGATGCGGGAGGGACTGGAGTTCCCGGAGCCTCACAAGTTCCGGGATAACGCCGTTCACTTTGACGATCCACCGTCGGCCACAGCAAGCGCGAACACATCAGGCAACAAGCGCAAGTCATCATCCGACCACACGTCCGATAACGCGTCCGGATCTAAGAGGCGGCGGTCCAACAGTCAGAAGTCGAAGCTGGCCACGGAGTTCAATGACCAGCTGTCGACCGGCAAGACCAAGCCGAGCCTGTACGCATCTGGCGAGGACCTATGGGAGAATAGGATCTATTCCTGCCTCGTTGTTTCACCAGCCGGCCGTGTCATCAGCGAGTTCAAGACGATCAAGGAACTGCTGGAGTCGATGCGGGATGGGATCAAGGCACACCAGTCTCTCTACGTCACTGGCAACATTCTCCACCGCGACATTTCTTCAAACAACATTATTATTACAGAGCCTGAAACGGCAGATGGCTTTAAAGGCATGCTTATCGACCTTGACCTGGCTAAAGTGAGAGACAGCGGCCCGAGCGGAGCGAGGCACCAGACCGGCACGATGCAGTTTATGGCGGTGGAGGTACTGCGCAAGGCCGACCACACCTACCGCCATGATCTCGAGTCGTTCTTCTATGTCCTGCTTTGGATGTGCGCGCGCCAATCATGGAGTAATGGATTTGCTGATGGAGAGAGGCCACCTAAGGAGAGCCTCCTTCGGAGATGGGAAATCGGCAGCTTTAAGTATATTGCAGCTGCTAAAGAAGGCGACATGACTGTGAACATGCTAGAAGAGATTATGGGCGAATTCCCAGGGGCGTTGGATGTTGTTAAGCCGCTCTGTCTGAGAATCAGGTCGATAATGTTTGGTGACACAGCGAGACTGAGTTTTGGAACCCCGACTGGAGATCCAGACCAACTTTACAAGCCCATGATAGCCGCCTACGATGAGGCCATCAGCAAGCTTTAGAGGATAGTTGGGTTCTCTAGCAGTGGTGTCGGATGCTGTGCTACGCATTTGACTACAGCCCAGAGTCACCTTCCGGTCAAGGTTATCTTCTAGTGTAGTGTAGATCACCAGAGAGTTAGCACCGTGTAACTCTGAGAATGATAATCCATCACTTCTGCTAGACTAGCTTGTTAGATGAAGATTGCATTTGGCCTCCTTATATTAGGAGGATAGTGAGAATCTTGAACAAAATGAATGAGAAGCTAGATGAAAAAAGCATTTGCCATAAGAGGACCACTATAACACACTCTTGGGGGAATTGGTATACCTGTTCCAGCGAGCCCCGCAGGCTTCTCGCCCAACAGAAACCCTAGCCTGCACGGGTAGGTACTTAAATAATCCCTTTGACCCTCACGCTGTTCAATTCATGCTTTTAGACTTCATCCAATGAATGAAGAATCCCGGATAGACACTTCACATCATACATCATCAATACACACACCGTCGGCTTCGAGGTATAGTATAAATACAAATTCTACCAATCGGGGAATAGTTGTCATCTGTTGAGTCGGCAGTTTCTCAATGAGTAAACAACATTGACTTTCAGTCTTAGCCCGCGGTGACAGATTTGTCTTCCGCCGCATATTTACCGATGCACCATAGGGCAGCATCTTATCACTTACTTCCCGAGATTGTAACCGCTTAGTAGTAGGTCTGTTAGTGACGGATTCTATACTGAGTATACTCTCCGTGTCGTACGATGCTTGGTACCTACCGCAGCGAGGCGATGAATTGGTTATGGTGCTCCCCTACAATCCCAACCTAGCTACGGAGTACTAGATGCTAAAAAGCGGATTGCTTCTGGAACTACCGCATCCAACATCCAGAACTACTACAGCATGCCCCTCGATTGTCCTTTGAGATCGCTAGTATCCTAATCTTATACCTTGAACGTGTAATCATCGGATTCCTCGCTAGTGCTGAGAAGATTCAATAGAATACGATGCAGCTACTCGTGTTTCGATGCGACACAAGGGTATATTAGGGACATGGTTTGGGCAGCTCGGATATTTGATGCGCATGGGTAGAGAAGCAGGAGTGGAATTATTGAGCTCCGATTGTAGTGTGGCATTGCTCGACTCAAGATTCATTATCAGCGACAAGACGGCTGTTAGATGTCGAGCGAAGCCGGATGAAGAGAACTATAATGCTGCATGTGTTTATTGAAAGTAATTAGCAACATTGATGAGGCCAGCAGGAGAACGGAGATGTTACAGAACCACGAGTCTCTCATGGGCTCGCCGAATTATCGATAGACTAAAAGCCCTAATTCATCTGTATCAATATTAGTACGTTCTAGTCTAGGGGTCTACGAAAATAAAGCTTGACGCGCCTGAGCAATGGCCAGCCGACAGCACGACAGTTTAGCGAATAATACAGGCCTAAGTGCCTATGGCTACGCCCAACTGGGCACCCCGGTATTCCTAATCTATCCACTGAAGCCGTTTTTGATGGAGGGCCTCTATGAAGCCAGAAGGACATTGGACTGTCTCATCGAAACCCCTGTTACTAGAAACTACCGTAAATCCAATTAGATAGGGGTTGCCTCTTAGCGAGTAGTCGCGACCTTACATACAGATGGTCTTATGTAAGACCGCAACGTTATCGCAATACTTATACCTTATTTAACATAGTTTGAATGCACAAGCTGTATTTAAAACATGTAGGGTTGTTCGTTTTCTTTAGCAGGCAATAGTTTCACTAACATTTGACGAGGATGAAACTGCAATACAATACTAACAGTGCTGATCATCCAAGCGAAACGAGCTTGAGGATACATGTATGTGGGTAAATCAAAGTTCCATTCTAGAATCTCATAGGTGATACTCCGAAATTAAACCCAGCAAAGAAAAGTTACTCGGACTCATAGTTCTAAGAACGGCCGTCTATAGTTTCTATATCTTAGAATGAAAGCTCCCATTGAAATCTAAGTTTGGTTGGGTCATAGAAGTAGGGGACATTATTCATTAGGGTCCTGCTTATTTCGGCACGCGTATCTACAAGTTCCGTTCGAACAGGTATTCCTATCGTTAAAATCTCGTGTTGTCATTGACTCCCATTGCCGTCCTTCGATCGTGTTAGTGTACAGCTTGCTCATCACAGGTATCAGGAACCCACTGTTTCGCCGTTGCTGGATGCGGGCAGTGGATCCCAGAATTCAGAGAAATGATCTTCGATTTGCCAGAAGGTGTCGATTGGGAAATTGTCTATGCGGCCTTGTAACGTTGTCTGAATGGCGGGATCGACGGATGGGTTTCGTGGTGGAGAGAATCGTTGGGGTGTATTGGGACTAGTATAGCGCGGTGAGTTGAGCTTCTCGATTGCTTGTAGGAAAAGGCCTCGAATAAATGTCGCTGAAGAATAGACATCCTGAATTTTCCGCAGGACTATCATGAATAAGTCCAGCTTATTAAGACTTGACTGTCTTATGAGTGGGTCGGAGGACTTGGACTCAAAGAGATGGCTGTTCATGGCTGGCACAAGTATGGGCACCCTAAGACATGTTAACCGCCGTCATGCCCGGGAAAGACCAAGGATGCCCTCTCAATACGTACGTCATAGGGCCGATATAACCGATTAGTTGATTACTGATAACTTTATCCAGCATTGTGTTTGTGTTCCCGGCGGCCGTCCGAATCTTCTGGTTTACGAGTGCATACCACGCAGTTTCCTGATCCGAAGGAACACCCACCGCGGCTCTATTCGTATAAGGTCGCCACAAAGCAATAGTTGCAGCACTGTTGGATATAAACTGTTATCTTGTGCTCAACTGGAAGAAGAAGGGAAGAGAATTGAAAGGGAAGAATTGTGTGAGCTAGGTTCGAAGGTCTTACTTGAAGTGTAGTCGTAGATGATACGAGTAGAATAATAAAGACGGACTGGAATCTTCTGGTGGTACACGAGCCTGTCCCATGCACCGTATAAGTTCTTGTTCAGCTGCTTCGACCCAAATACGCGAAGGTAGAAGGCCGGTAGCGTTGTAATTCTCTGACAGGATTGTACCCAGTATTTTGCTGAGCTGCAACAGAACCACCCAGTATTCAGCAAGCTGGCCAAAGTCGGGTGGCATATACATGGAACGAGTCTGGGAAGACAACTCGCTAAAGTCGTTGGTTAAGTCTTCGCTTGAAGGCATTGGCGTATTACAATCGCGGCTATTTATGCGCATGGGGCGACCCATCCCGAGGCTCAACCAGCGGTCGCGAAAAAAGCAGCCTAGCAAGTCGAAGTGCGTTAGATGATAGGAGATGTCATGGAGTACGTCATAATTCGATTAGCGAGAGAGATAAGGCTGAGAACAACAATTAGAATAAAAAGAAGGTAATCCTTACTCCACCAAATACGTCGCCATAACTGGCGTTGTCGGTCTGAGAGGCGTTTATTGTATTGGCCACGATCCGGGTCGCGATTCAAACCTAAGGTTTGCGATAGGCTTATAGCAATACCCATCCAGTGCCATGACTCCGTACGTTCGCCCAAGTCAGAATACCAGAAAGCCAAGAGGCTGACGGATTGAATGATGTAAATGCGGTTTTCTTCGCATCCATTATCATACAAGCACTAGACCGCATTGTTCCTCGTTTAGTCAAGAAAATATTAAAAAACCAAGTCAATTAAGAAAAGTGGGAGAATGAGGAGCGAATAGAAATAATTGCTTGCCTTGGCGCGGACGAACATCGACTTTTTCATCTCCTTGTGAGATTGGTAGCCCGCTTGGCGTACTACTGCCTTGTCGACGTGCTAATACTCTACTTAATATATACGCAACAGAATACTTATGCCATGGAAGGGTTATACTCACATTAGCTGCCACGGAGAACATACTCCACAGAAGTAGTAGATTGACCGCAGAAGCACCACCGTTGCGGAAAGATGTGAGGACATCTGCAGCATCAACGACTGGTAATATAGGGTGGATGTGGCAGAAATAGGCCTTGAATAGTGCTTGGCAGACTGGTTCACTAGGGACCGAGAATACGCCCTTGGATCGAAGATATGCCACATCTTGGGGTGTCAAGTCATGTGTAGCGACCATATACGGTAAGCCGTAATGTTGCGAGACCACGCCTGCCTCACCCACGATATCGAGAATATAGCCAATTCCTTGTTGATCTCCTATACGCAAAGAGAACTCGTCAGCATATTAATTAGTTTAAAAGGCTAAGCTACACTGCGATAATTGGTAGTATAGGGTGCTACGATAGTGCTTAACCAAAAGCGATCAATTTTTTGGAGCTTCAGATGATGCGACTCGTAGATGCTTTCCGTGAATCCGATAGGTTTGGATCTACCATGCCCCTACTTATACAGCCACCTTTGGAATACCAGCGCACTGGGGAGAGCTTCTATGTCTAAGTCTAAATGTAATCTCTCTCAGGGGTGTTTGCTACCCACTTAGCGCTTGCGTGCCGATATAGCCAGGGCAACTGAGGGAGAGGGTGAGGGGGGAAGGGGTCAGGTCAGGTGTTCAATTCAAATTGATTTTTATGCTTACCGACATAGAAGGTCTCCGTGGTTGCCTCAACTGTATCCTCCATAATAGAGGAGGCCAAAGACTCAATCGCGTAATCATCAGGCCCACGCTCGTGCGCAGGCGCATCCAGACACATGGTGGTACTGGTGTCGACTTCGATAGCAGCAGTCTCACAGTCGACGTCATCTCGCAGACCATTTTGAAGAGCGAACGGTGTTACGGGACATGTAGCGGGAGGAGTTGTCATCGAGGCTGAAATAGGGGGTTCGGAGTGCGCAATGGGCGGAGGAAAGTCAGCCGAGGAAGATGTCGATGCAGCGCCCGTGACCCCCCAATTACAGCTGGGGCCCATTCCATTGTATTGGGAATCCGGATGACTAGAAGGCATGGTATCCGCTTTTAGCACCGAGATAGAGCGAGGATAGGGGTAACGAGAGAGAAGCCGTGAGAACAAACATTCTCGTGACTGGAGCTACTTACACGCGCTTCTTCCGCCCACTTACCTCACAGGAATGGCCATCGCGGACACAGTTGAAACACGGGATACCAACGGCTGTGACATTGCACTTGACTTTCCGCTGCCGACAGACCCGACAGGCTGCCGGGGCGCGCCTCCGGACTTGGGGTACGGCTATAGAGGCGGAGACCGGAGATAGAGACCCTCCTCTCTGCTCGGGTTCCATTGTCGTCGTGTCAGTGTCACATGCGCACGTCTGGCTGTATGCAAGAAGCGCAGGAAAGGATAGATCGGCACCAGCGGTTCATTGTTCTCGGCGCGACCCGCAGACCACGAACCACGAGGCGATGGCAGGTCGGCCGCGTGGTTATATATCATGATATGGGGATTCGAAAGGCCAGACCCAGTGCCAAGAAGCAGAAACCCTGATTATATCAACAACCACTAGTAGAGCTATGAATAATCTGGGAAGAAAAGGCTAGCGTTCGCAGTAGCTCTGATAATGTAATGAGTGATATGATATATATATATCTATGTACAAGCCTTCCAAATAACAAATAGCAAACTACCTAGCTTATAGATCCCTTAAGCCTACATCTGATAGTGTGTTGGTCAGACCGGAATCTATACTATCTTAATACGCTCCCTCAAGATATCTGTGTATACCTACTTACACTTACCTGCTACTAGCTACCTAGGTACGTACCTGCTGTAGATAGATGGGGAGGGGACCCTGCATACTTTAGCGGGAACCCATGCTACATGTACTTACATACTCAGTACGTATGTATATACCTACATATGGTACTTAGGGTAGGTATGGTACTTTCTCAAGGTATGTAATCTAGAGCCCTATAGTCCTAGGACGATTACTCAGCGACTCTGCTCATAATAGCCTACTACAGTACCTAACAGGTAGGCAGACTAAACCACTTTAGCTTTCTCACAGAGCCAAGACGGCGTACTACTCACTTATAGTATGGTGTATACCAGGTTCTGACCAGGTATGCTACAGTAAGGAGACGCTGGGCACTTATACGTACAAGTACTACGTAGGTAGGCGGTTTATACGGGACCAGGTTCATTGCAGGGCTCAACGTGGCCAACGGTTGTGGATACAGGCGAAGGATCTTTTAGACGAAACTGCAAGGTTTGGGCGGCACTGTACTGGTATGTGAAGCAGAGGGTTCTTGACGATGATTGCAGCGGGGCGTCCGACCTGGCTGGCGAGATCATCCCATTTCCGTACGCCCTCGGGGGACTGCTCGGGGAGTGGTCTATAAGTAGGTACCGGTGTACATAGTACAGATCTATACTACGTACACTACTACAGTCGTATCTGTCGCTAGTTCGGTCAAGTAACTACCGGAAATAAGCTTTTGCCTTAACGAATATGCGGGAGCCCGTTGGCGTGGTTTACTACGTAGTGGAGTGCAAGACCCTGTTTTAGGGCTCCTTTAGGATGTCCGGTTCCACACGGCCCGTTCTCGTCAGAGCTTCCTTCGGCATGAGCCAATTGCGTGGGGTTCATTAGCGTGGGCTGTCGGGAGCTCGCTTGTGCCTACAGTAGGTTGGTATATATGGAGCTCGGGAATACTTGCATATAATGTAGGATTCTTGCTCAGTAGTTGGAACACGTGGTTCACCGTTCTATGCTCACCGTTCTAGAATAAACAACCAGCAAACGTGCGCAGACAGATAGAGTAGCTACGAAACACGGCCGAAAGGAGGCTGCCATTACATTCCCTCCCAAACGAGAACGAGCCTGCAAATTCTCGCAGAGAATCCTTCGCTATGCAATACCGTACAAGGAACTGTTCGGTGTATTTAAATTCACCGAGAGCCCTGCTAATCTGAGCTTGATAATCGCCTTGGCGCATTTTTCGCGCCTTGGTTATCAATCTCGTGTTACCGTAGTGAACGATGCTTTGCGGGAAAAGATAGCGAAGGCTTTCCGCACGGCCGAGAGATTGGCTTAAATAGGAACTAGCCTAGATGGACACGGGCGGAATGTGGCGGAATCTACATAGTAGACATGTTAACGGTATGTTGTTACCATGCCTGGCCACTTAGAGTGCAGCATCTACACTACTTACTTATACGTAGTAGTAGTATAATCCTGTGCTTGTGCCGCATGGAGATCGTAAGATCGTGGGTTGAGCTCGCTTGTGTTCCTACGGAGCTCTGCCAGGGGTGGTGGGCGTGCGTCGAAGGATTCGTCTGGTTGATGGCGACTTATTCATCCCGAGAGGATTCATAAGATCCGGCCGGTCCCGGACATTGCTGATGCCCCCTAGAGGGCTCGTCACATCCAAGCAAAGCTCATAGTGCTGACGGATGATAGACCTAAGAGCCATTCCACCTACGAGATAACTCTTTCTGTACGTGCTAAGTAGGTACGCTCCCGCGGATCATGGGATTTTGGTGAAACAGAACACGTTGATAGCTAAGACTTTTCAAGTACTTTCTCTGTCACAAACGAAACGCCTAAAAAATTGATAGTCGAGGGACGTTCAAGCGAGTCCCTTCGCATAGTGGACATTAGTCAGCCCGACGGCGTAGCACGGACGAATCTTTTATCACACCTGAGATCTACTCGAAAAAAAATGGGTTGTCGTTCTACCTATAATACAGCACTGACTATACTCTCTTGTACTACCATGCAAGTTTCCCGGCCGAAATAGCATGTGTCATGTATCGCGACATGGCATTGATTCTTCGAGAGAAAGCAAAAATGATAGTTGATACTCAAGACGGCCTAGAACGACCCAAGAATGAATTACTATAATAGCGCTGCAAGGGATCGAACCTAACTCACATATGCGTCACACCCGTAAGTGGCCTATGAGTTCAAATTCCCACCCCCGCAGTGTTCCTAAAAATCAAGTTAAATTCATAGTCGTTACTTGGTAGTTAACTACTAATTAAAATGGCTATGTCCAAAATAGTAAGCGTAGGTATCTATAACCGTACTTATAGATGATCGATTGTACTATATGTCCAAAAAATAAGTACCTAGTGCGATCATACCACTAAACACCCCACTGTGGGGGACTCTTGAAGTTACTGAGTAATTAGAGCCTCAAACGAACAATAGCAGCAATGCGCTACAGTGATACTGTGACTCACAACTGGGTATCCAGAGGAATCAGGACCTGCGATAAAGAAGCTTCTGTCCGGGCTGTGATTCAAATTTCTTCGCACTTCCATCTTTAATGGCCATCGCAAGAGAGAAGCAAACTACCGTTTACCATTGATCACCTCATTTCTACTATCTACTATGGCTCCCATGACAACGCTGAAACGCGACCGCTTTGATCGTTCTCTATTCGAGTCAGTCACGAAGCGCCTTTTCTTCTTTACTGAGTCTTTTGAGATCTATCGGCTTACACTTAACTTTTAGGGTGACAACTGGGGCTGCTACGACTATGGCCTATCAGGCTGCGCTTTGCAAGCTAACATTGTGAACTTGTGGTGGAAACACTTCGTTCTCGAAGAGAACATGCTAGAATTGGATTGCACCGTCATTACTCCTGAGCCAGCACTCAAGACAAGTGGTCACGTCGACAAGTTTGCAGATTGGATGTGCAAGGGCGCCGTAAAAGGCGAATATCTTCAAGCGGATCACCTCGTCGAGAACGTATTGGAGTCTCGCTTGGCCTGAGGCGTCAATGGCTACTCTAGAAATAGCCCTAAACTGGACGAGGCAACGGCCGCTCAATATCGGAACATTCTGGCCAAGGTCGTTACTCCTGCATTATCATCGCCCTGCACCCTGTTTTGCGGCTGACTTAGATGCCGTCTGTTTTGCAGATCGACTACTACAATGGTCCTGAGCTCGGCGACCTAATCACAAAATTCGACATCCGAAACCCAGACGGTAACGGTGAGATCCTGTCCCCGATGCCCTTCAACCTCATGCTCAAGTCCACCGTCGGACCCAGCGCAGCCTCTCCCGTGTACCTACGTCCCGAGACCGCCCAAGGCCAGTTCTTGAACTTCCGCAAACTCCTCGACTTCAATCAAGGCGCCATGCCCTTCGCTTCTGCCAGCATCAACAAATCCTACCGGAATGAGATCTGGCCTCATTCGAGTTCGAGAACTCCTGATGGCAGAGACAGAGCACGAACGTTTTGCCGAGGTGAGTCAGCTTGAACTACCTCTTCTCGACAAAGAAACCCAGCTGGCTGGCAATACTGCCCCTCAAACTATGTCGATAGAATAAGCAGTTAAATCCAGAACCATTGACAACGAAACGCTCGGATACTTCCTTGGTAGGATAATGCTTTTCCTCCTGAGGATTGGCGTGGATCTCTCGAAACTCCGATTCAGGCAGCACTTTGACAATGTCAATGAGATGGCCCATTACGCCTACGATTGTTGGGATGCAGAGCTTCTCACTAGTTACGGCTGGATCGAATGCGTGGGCTGTGCCGATCGAAGCGCATATGATCTAACGGTCCATTCCAAGTTTACCGGCACCCCACTGGTGGTCAGGGAGGCTCTTCGCGCGGGTCCGACCAAGGTCGTGTGCTGGCAGGTCTCTTTAGACAAGAAATTACTGGTTCTAAATTTAAGCAAGATGCCAAGACCCTGCAGTTAGTTATGGAGGCTTTAAACCAACCCCAACTTGACACTACCACACCTCTGGCGGATGGAACCTCATCCGTTGTTGAGCTTTCACGAGATCTCCTTACTATTCAAAAGGTGACCCGGCTTCAGACTACTGGTGAATATACTCCCAACGTCATCCAGCCTTCTTTTGGTATCGGCCGTCTATTGTATTGTCCGCTTGAACAGACATATTGGCATCGGCCACAAGATGTCGCATGAGCTGTAAGTTGAATAACTCTCACACTCCGTCTTTTCTTTTCTTGTGATTAAATGAATCTCTTAGGCTCTATCACTACCCTTCACCGTCGCGCCAACCACAGTTCTCATTGTTCCCATCACGCGCAAGCTGTCTTCTCGGCTTCGGGCGCTAAGTATAGCGAACAATGTCGGATCTTCCGGCGCCTCGATCGGCAAGCGGTACGCGAGGATCGATGAGCTGGACACACCGCTCGGCATCACGGTGGACTTCGACACGGTAGCGAATGGGTCTATCACACTGAGAGAACGAGATACCATGTCCCAAGTCCGGGGCTCTGAGGACGAAGTCGTGCAGGCGATAAAAAATCTGGTTGACGGCACGGAGTCGTGGCATCAAATTACTCAGCGTCTAGCGCGGTTTTCGGCACATGGCCAAGACGATAATGAGAAGGGGGGTTGAGATGTGCAGCTGATTTGCGATGTTGAATTGGTGTATGCCCGATTCACTGACATGACTGGTATAATCATTCAAATTAGTTGTGAAGGTAGGTAAGTTCGGCCTATCTCTTAGAAGAGCCCAGAGGCTGCCCTGCGGGGTTGTGCCTCTACAATAGCTTGGGTACCTTAGTATACCTATGTACGTAGAGATATTAGATATGTTAAAATATTGCGATAGTATCAAGTGACGCGAGAGCTGCAACTTTTATTTTTTTCATCAAGGCATTAATGCGATTTGACTTGTTAGGCATTGTGTTGACTTGGTTGGTGTTAGTGGCTGATTGTTCTTAGGTTTAGCCTACCGAAGCATGCGCCTAAGAGCCTCCTATCCAAGGAGACAGGCCGAACCTATACTCTCTAGGACGATTGAATAATTAAGGAACCTCAAAAAGAAAAAAAGAAAGAAAAATCACTCAATTAGATTTGTAAAACGCTTTGTAATACTAAAGTTCTACTTATCTACGTTCCCATATTCTTTAAATGTCTAGTTTGCTTGTTTCACTATGCAAGTCCTGTTTACGCATAGTGATTCAACAGCAGGGCTACCCCTCACCTAGGTAGCCTCACTTACCTGGCTCATGCTTTATTCTCACACTCTACTATCTTTTCCTATATAAACTTCATGTACTCACTTATATCCTGTGGGTCTGTATGAATCTGGTAATCCGATTGCTATGAAGAGGACCTTATTGGTTGAGTTGCGTATACATCACTCCTGACTTTGGTGTTTAGCACGTTATTCCAAGCCTAGAACTTCTCGAAGCGTTGACAAAATATGACAGGTCATCAAATGATTGTCTGCCACAGAGATCTCCAATAATTGAACTCTGCAAATTATTAACATATTATAATAAGCACTTCCAAGGCATACTTATAACCCTTGCTCTAGTTTTAGCCAGAGTTGTGACCCGACTTTAATGATAAAAGCCTACTCCGTATATCATAAACAAATAAGATTAAGGTTAGATTTCACTGATGAATGTTACAGAATTGGCGCGATTTCGTGAGAAAAGGATGTGAGTGCCTATAGTATATAATTAAAGGACTTTGCAGCATATGCACAAGAATGATATATTGTAGTCAAGGTTGGAGAGACAGAGCATATATTTGTATAGGGATAGGTTTGTAGTGAACGAACATCGAGGGGTTCCGGAGCGTGCTACCGGGAGCAATATATACTTCCACTTATGGTAGTTTTACGCTCAAATCTGATCCTGAAACTTTGATTACTCTGTTGTTATTCCCTTTAGCCTCTTGTCCGTTTGTTGTTGCTCTCAAATATCATTTCAAGGTTACCTAATCTGTTGATACGCTGAGAGGATTTAGATCCACGATAACACCAATCCGATACTACGAATGGATGATCTAGCATATCCCAGTAATATAGGTATCTAGAGCGCTTCTTTAGGGAGGTTGTTATCCGACTAGCTGTGTACATACAGCTTGCACTAAAACAGCAAGGACTGCCTCTCGTATCAATAAGTGATGGACCGTCAATGTAGACATTAGCATTTCGTGACGCTGCAACGCTCTCTCGATCAGCAATAATGCCGTTTCTTGGATCTTCTACCAAAGCGTGAGTTTAGGGATTGTAAGTGGTAAAGCCTAGAAAACGCACGCATAAAAGACAGGTAGTTTAGCTCGTTGAATAGATTTCGGGGTTAGTTACCTAGGTGACTGGCGCGCCTGGGGCCTACCTAGGTTCACTAATCCACATAACTACACTGCACTATGGGGCTAAATGCAGTGGGCGACCCCTAAGCTTTAGTGGACGAGTGTACTTGGTAGTTGGCCAACTAATACACCTCTGTTTAGTGTACACGAACTCTAGTGTAGTTGATTGTAGCCCTGACGGAGTCTGCTGCCCCAGCATTAAACATAGAGATCGGCGCAGACAGGATTGTCACGCCTCTCTTCGACACGCTTACAGTTGCACCCTAATGTGAACTCTGATATATCGATATTTGCCTTCTCCCTACGCATGAGTTGACTCATCAATCGCCCATTACCCATCACATAGACACACACTGGATGATTCCCGAGCTAAAGAGGTGTTGCCGTTGGACGTTTTTGCCGTCAAATCTGGAGGACAGACCTTGTCGATGATGGGAAGTCCTGATGGAGTCGCTGGTCTAAAAGCCCGGCCTTCCCCAATAAGCTCTGTAGAGTTGTGGTCGTCGTGATGATTCTCGCCGGAGATGCAGTTGCATTGGCAGTCGATCCACTTCCGAGCGTAGCCTGCTAGCTCATCAATCACTATTTCGTCGGGCTCCTCTTGGTGGCCGGGAGGTGGGAGGTTAGCGGTAGAATTCCGTGGCCCGCAAGCCCAGATGGTCCCGTCGTTGCGGCCGGCGAATTCCATCTTCTCGCCGACGATGTTCGCGAAAGAAACAAAAGCCGTTTTGGCTTGTATTGTTAGGCATTGGGGTTTCCAGCACGCCCAGTCCCCCACGTCTGTGTTCCATTGTAGCTCGATGGGAGAGGAAGGGAAAAGCGTGTCAAAGACTATCGGGTCCAAGCTCCGCAAGCTAGAAGTAGCTGGGTGCAGGGAATCGTTGTGGTCTCTTGACGAGGATGGGATTACTGTGCATAGACTATGAGAATCAGGGTCGGCCTAATGCTGCGAGTCGAGACTTACACTGTTGCGGTTCTGGCCCCGAGGATGCCCTTGTTGATATCCCAGTTACTATCCATTTTCACCCAGTCCGGTACACCGTCAAGCCCAAGTCCACTACCCAGGTTAATCCCAAACGAAGACTGCGCTCTATAACCAGTAACTTCCCTGAACGAGTCGCCCTCGGCTTCTTCTGAGGCCCACAAGTCAAATGAATGTTTCCCAAGCGGTATAGCGGGGAATTGCGGCTCTAGAAAGTGGTACTGGGGACAACTCGCGCAATTCGACGATGTTCCTGCGAAGGGCTGGTTGAAAACGTCGCCCACCTTGACGACAATGTGCTGCGATTCTGCTGAGGAACGCTTCGCAAGATTGTATGCAGTGTAGAGGCCGATTTACCTGCTCCAACTATGACAACCACCTCGCTGTCTTGAAGTCCAATCATGATTTTGAGTGGTCTTACAGCGCTGGGACAACTTGCAGGCATGGAAATCAAGAACTCTCACGCTAGAAACCATTGTCTCTTTTTCGATTTTTAACAACCAGAGACTTTCGCCAGCTTTATGAGGCTTCGTTGTATAATATATTTAGTAAGTACTAGTGTGTAGAGGGCATACTCTTAGCACCTATCATGTTCGTTCATACAGATATCTATCTAACTTCATACCTAATGTAAGGGAGGCATACCTCTACCCACCTTGCTTACCCTCTATGTGCTCGAATAACGTACGCGAAGCGTTCGCGCCTCGTGTATTGCTCCTCCCGCTCGAGGGTACGCAGGTGGGGGGAGGGGCTTAGTCAGGGATAGGCGGCTAGGTCTAATGGTTAGAAAAGGGCCCTTAGAATCTAGCTTACACTTCATAGCCGCCCAGGGGCGTTATAATTGCAAGGTACATGATCATCTCCTATTTGGGTAAACCTGATTTTGATTTCTCTCCCCTCAGACCCAAAGTTAACCCTTTCTCTAAGAATACCAGACAAATAAATATATATAGTCCAAGATCATATAAAGTACAAAATGTTTTATAGTCAATTTATTTCATGATAACGAATATGATAATCATTAAGAGCGACCGGCGAAAATCTTCTCAGCAAGAGACTGGGCAGTGAGCACTGGACCCATGAAATCGGACGCAGGAATATCCACGCCAAAGGTAGAGAAACCCCAGTTGCGCAGCGCCGTTCCGATCATACTGTCCATACCATAAGCAACCAATGGCTTCGATGGATCGACATCATCGCTTGGGATCATGAACGTTTTGGCAAACTTCTCTACAGTCGCTTCAACAATATCATTAAGGTCGAGAACAGCCTTGGCCCCGCCCGCACCTCCACGGCCCGATCCCTCGTTCTTGCGATGGATTGCTGTCAATAGCGGCCCGACGCGAGGCTGGAGCCAAAAGCGGAAGCCGTGGACATCAAGATCTGGCGCTAATCTCGACGGCTCAAGACCGCTGACCAAGAAATTTTTCGCTCCAGCGTCAAGGCGCCACCCGCCGACCCGCCCGGGTTTCATAGCCTGCTCCATGAGCATCAAGAAATCACGTTCAGTGATACCGTGAATACCAGAGCGAGAGATACCCTGCTCAATAGCCAAGTTCTGCGATACGAAACCGACCTCCAAAACCATGCTGAGGCCGACAGTTGTGGCAGGTAGACCAAGACCGTCGCGGTAACGGGCAAAGAAGTCTAGGAAGGTGTTGGCGGCGCAGTAATTACTCTGAGTCGGTGCACCAGTCATGGCGGAGATGGAGGATAGCATGACGAAGAAGTCCAGGGGCTGACCAGCAAGACATTCGTGCAAATTCCATGTTCCTCGGACTTTAGGGTCGATGGGGTACTGCCATCCTGGAAGGTCGAGCTTGCTGAATAATTTATCCTGTCCAATGTTAGAGATGGTAAGCAGAGGGAAGTGAAATTAAAGCTTACCTCAAGGGCCATAGCACCTTGAACCATTCCATAAACCGGAACACCGGCAGCCGCTACAGCTTTAGCTACATCTTCCTTGTTGGAGACATCTCCGCGTACTACGTGGGCTACACATCCACGAGCACGCAAGCTATCTATCATAGCAGCCGCCTCTTTCTTATCTGCTCCACCGCGACCTAGGAAGGTAAGGTTGCGTGCACCACGCTCAACCATGAAGCGGGCAAGACACCGACCGAGACCACCCAAGCAACCAATAAGTAGATAAGTTCCATCGGCCCTGAACTTGACTGCATCCTTGTACTCTCGTCGCACAGGAATGAGTGACTTCGAGTTGCCAGACTCAGGTGCAAAAGACACTACGACCTTGCCGATTCTATGTGGATTGGCAAACTCTGCGAAAGCCGCTGAAATCTGCGTAGCAGGGAAGAGTGCCATGGGCTGAAGAGGACGAATCTTACCCTCTCTGAGGTACTTCATTACATCCTTCATGACACTGGCAACAATTTCTGTACATGGGGGTTAGCGCAATTCCTTCAATAGGCGTCAAATCAACATACCTGGATTGTCATCAGCAACAACACCAAAATCAAAGGCACTAAATGTAGTGTTGCGCTTGAAGACGTTTAAGTCGAGAATGCCGAACTCCATAATATCCGTGCGACCAATCTCAATATGCCTCCCGTTGTTAGCCATGACGCTCCACGAAGCTGCGAGCAGTTCGCGGACTAGTGAGTTGAGAGCAACGTCAATACCACGGCCGTTCGTAACGGCCATGATCTCGGCTGCAAAGGCCGTGCTGCGAGAGCTGAATATATGGGAGTCATCGAGGCCGTATTCGCGCTTGAGGAACTCTCGCTTGGCAGGAGTACCGACTGTAGCGAATATCTCTGCCCCAATCATCTTGGCGACCTGTACAGCTGCGAGACCTACACCGCCAGTGGCCGAATGAATCAGAACTCTCTCTCCTTTCTTCAATCGGCCAAGATATATCAGACCATAGACGGCTGTTGCGAAAACGAGAGGCATTCCAGCCATCTCCTCGAAACTCAAGCCATCATCTTCCTGCATTTGGTGTAGGTGTATAGCTTTGAAGCGCTCAATGTTGCCAAAGAGCCCCTTGCCCATCCAGCAAACCTTATCGCCAACCTTCACGTTCGTCACGCTTGAGCCGATGCGGCGCACAATACCAGCTCCCTCGTGACTTAGAGACTCGGAGTGGAAGCTACCACGGAAGGTTGCGTACTCCTTCATGTTAAGTCCCACTGCCTTCACCTCAACCTCGGCTTCGTCGAACTTGAGTTCGCGTCCTCGCTCATCTGCCTTGAAATGCAGGGTATCGAGGAGACCAATCTTTTCAATGTCAAGGCGAATGGGCACGGTAGTATCGTACTCCTCTTCTGAGGCCTCTTTAGCAATGATTGTGCTATATTCTTTGTCCAGAGCGGTGTCTTGTGCCAGTCTACTGACGTGGAACACGTCATCCTTGACAATGTATTCCTTGTCAATGTTGTCGGATTCTTTCGAGAATCGATTAAGAACCCGTAAAGTTTGTTTGGCTGCCTTCCGAGCGTCGGAATGATCAAAGTCAATGGCGATAAATGTAAGCTGCACGTACTCTGTCTGAAGGGTGCGACCCAGACCCTGTACGATGGCAGCGTTCGGGTCGACTTTCCCAAGCAAGTCTCCCGAGGTGAGCCAGAAGATTGCTTGCGTCGAGTCGGCCAAGCGCTGTAGGTTGGCAAACTCCGTTGCGTTCAAATTCCCATTGAATAAATTTGAGCCTAATTCGACGATTGAAACATATATCGCATCAGACTGTGGGGTGAAGGTCTGATCTGATAATGAAGCGAATCCAACGTTATACCCGCTTCGCGTGAGCTCGTCCGAGAAGTCTGTCACACCTGAGCTGTTGTCTCTTGATAGCACAATAACGTCTTTGTTAGGCTTAGGCTTTGGCGCCGGCTCTGAAAGCAAGGTCCATTCAGATGTAGATTCGTCGATGACCTGAGCGGCAATTCCTTGGCTATCTAAAGCCGTCTTCCACGACGAAATTCTTGTATCGGGCAGTGCTTCGCTCGGGGTAATCTCTCTAGACAAGAGATCAAGAACTGTCCAAAACTGTCCATTGAAAGAAGCTTCATTACAGTTGCTGCCATGTATTAGGAATCGCCCGTTTTCATTGAGGAACGGTTGCAAAGCCCTCAAAACCTCGGCAGCAGAGCGATCAAAGGACGAGATATCTGGCAGGATGATGAGGTCATAGGTAACACCCTCCAAGGCGCCACGCTCTCCGTCCTCAAAAACTGTCGTCTTTTCAACAGACACGTCACGACCATCTGGGTAGACGTCGGCTGAAGCCTCCACAAGAGCATCTGTGGCAGCGAGGTACGTGAACGAATTATATCTCTTGAGAGAAGAATCGCCTTCCAAGACCGCGGGAAGCTTGCGAGAAAGGTCTATCTCTGAGTTGACAACTTCGAGGATGTTCATTCCCGGATACTTATGTCCAAGCAGATCTAATGTGTGTGCTAATGAATCACCAAGCCCGGCCGATGCGGATGAGATGCTATCAAGTTCACCAGATATAGCCATCATCATGGCAGCATAGATGCCCTCTAGGCGGTAGAAGTCATCATCAAGTTTCGAGGTACCCAGATTTGACGCGGCAAGGTTGACATCGTACGTGTCGCTCGAGATCTTGAGAGAAGAAATGGCCTCAATCAAGCGAACTGTCGAAGGGGCCTTTGCTTTTGAAATCTGAGCTGCGGCCACGAGGTTGTGAGCCCATGTTGACATTATAGCCTTCTCCTTGGAGGATAGGGGGCGTTCAATGCTTATTTCCGAGGCTGGCAAAGCACCCTTCTCGAATGTCTCGACGTCTGGTTTCCATAGAACACGAAGGTACGGGTGGCGATCTTCCGTGACGTTCCTGTTCAGGTCTTCTGCGTAGGTGATAGAGTTGACCCTTTTCGCTGTGAATAGCGGTCTTCCATCAGGTGCGCTGAGTTGGAAGGCACCGAATAGAGCACGTAAGCTTGAGAACTCTCCTGTGGCGAGAATCTGACCATTGACATCAGCGGGTGCCGGCATGTCTGTGCCTTCGTAGGAGTAGACGGAAACCTCTTCCCAATCGACCGGGATAAAGGACCTATTAGCTCCTTTCAAAGACCCGTTGTGGGCAGCTATCAATATCCCCTGCAGACAGGTGTCCATGGCTCCTGGATGGACGATGTAACGAGAGTCATCAGTAGGGACACCAATAGGGAGCAATTTCGTATTCGCCACACATTCATTCGTCCATGGGTCGGTTCTAATGTCACTCAACCCGTTGAAGGCAGCACCATAGTTGAGCCCAATGTTAGCGAACCCCCTATACCATGTGTGTGATGTCCGCGGCTCTTGAACCCTAGTCTCGTCAAAGAGAGGAACGATTTCATCGATACCCTGGCGTCCTATAACGCCAACACAGTGCTCAGTCCAGATTCCTTCTAGACATGATTGAATGGTAAACTCGAGCCAGTTGGTAGAAGACACGGCATTTGAGACAGGCTGGAAACGCACGCTAGTCATGACTTCAATTGCGGTGCCGGATGGAGGAAGGTTGAGCGCCGATTTTATAGATAGCCGTGGGATGAAGTACTTGAAGGAGCCCTCGAATTTAACCTTCTCATGGAAGAACTGGCGCGCAGCTTCTACAGCAATCGCGATATAGCCCGTTGCTGGCAAAACGGGTTGAGAACCTAGTTTATGCTGCTCTAGCCATGGCAAGTCATGGATATCAAGCATGTTTCGCCATTGTGCTTGGTCCCGGATCACACCTGGGATTAAGCTTCCAAGAAGATCGTGTCGAGCAAACTTGCGGTTCTGAAATTCCATGTTGGTGCGATGTTTAGCGCGAAGTGCACCGGCGCTGTAGTTCCACGCGTACGGTGGGAGGTCGACTAACGGAAGTCCTTTCCGTAGCGTAATACGCCCCAGTCTATCTTGATCCTCGATGGAATTCACGCGAGCCAGATCAATGGGATATCCCTTTATGAATAGCGCTCCCGCAAGATCGAGAAGACGGGTGACTGAGTTCTCGCCACGCGACAGAGTAGCCGTGTACTCGAGATCTCTGGAGCTCACACCAAGTTTATCGCGTAGCTGTCGAATAGGGCCAGCCAAGGCCGAGTGAGGACCGATCTCCACGATGTGATTAATGCCTAGGCCTTCGAGCTCAGTCATGCGAGTCATGGCTTGCGTAAATCGAACGGGTGACTCAAGGTTCTGCCTCCAGTATTCCGGTCCAGGTTGGAAGTTCAACTTGAGTTCTCCTGTCACCGATGAAATGAATACGGGGAGTTTAGTATCCTTCTCATATTTGGGGAACTCCAAAGCATCAAGGAAAGCGAACCCACGGTTCGCACACTCCTCGTAAATGGCCCCGACATCTTTCATGTGATGAGAGTGGTAGGCTCGACCGCTAGTCTTCAGTGCACGAACAAAGACACCATCAGCCTCCAGCTTTGCTTTAACATTCGCGGCAGCATCTTCGTCACCGCTAAGAGTCACGCTCTGTGGAGAGTTATAACAAGCGATGCGGATCCCATCTTCAAGGTAGGGAGCGGCCTCTTCGGGCCCGAGACCAACAGCCAACATAGTGCCGCGTTGGGTGAGCTGATCTACTGCAACACCACGAAAGTATGCAGCAAGAATTGCCTGTTCATCTGTAATCGCACCGGCAGCGTAAGCGGCCGCGATTTCACCGGAGGAGTGACCAACACAAGCCAGGGGTGTGACGCCCCATTCTTTTAGGAGCTTGACGAGGGCTACCTGCACAGCGGTACAAATCGGCTGGGACAGATGAACACGGTCGATAGCACTAGTTGACTTGGGCTGGAGGATAGACTCCTCAATGCTCCATGTCGGTGCATCCTCTCCAAGGCTTTGAAGAATACGGTCCATGTCCCGAATGCTTTTAAGATAACTGGGGATATTTTCCATGAGTTCTTTTCCCATCTGTGCAGACTGAGCCCCCTGGCCAGTGAAAATAAAGGCAATTTTTGCGCCATTTCCTCGTTTGCCGAATGTCATCTCGTCCGCATCCAAGTCGTCGGCAACAGTAGCGGCTGAAGCGATAGCGTATCCGCGATTAAAAAAGAATGAGCGTCGAGCACTCAGTGTAAAGGCCAAATCAAGCATGTCGTATTCAGAAGCAACTTCTCTATGCCTCTGCACATTAGCTTTGAGGCTAGGGAAGTCCTGGGCGGAGAAAGGAAGAAGGTATTGTGTTCTTTCATGGACATTGAGAGTGCCGGTGCTACTGCTGCTAGTGGGAGCCTGGGGAGTAGTAGAGCTCCTTGAGGCTCCCCGTTTCTTAAAGGACTCATAGCCGGGAAGATAGGATTCGGATGATTCAATAATAGCATGAGCGTTGGCGCCACCATAGCCAAAGGAGTTCACACTTGCACGTCGAACGTTGTATCCAGTTGGCCACTCCAGAGTATTCTTCACCACTTGCAGACGGCCATTTGAGAAGTTAACTTGAACATGTTAGTGAGGTCTCCGCTTCCTATCATTGTTGTGGGAATGAAACACTTACTCTTGGGATTGTAGTTCCTCACGCCAATGCTGGCAGGTATGGTTCCAAGTTCCATAGACAGTATAACCTTTACAATACTGGCCATAGCGCTCGCCGCCTCCGCATGTCCCACGTTCGTCTTTACAGCCCCTATTAGGAGAGACTCTCTCTTGCTGTCCCTAAGAAACACGTTGGTGATCGCGTTCAACTCAATTGGGTCGCCTACTGGGGTGCCAGTTCCGTGACATTCAAAGTACGATGTCTCATCGGGGTCTAAGTTTCCTGCAAAGGCATAGGCCTTACGGATGACGGCCTCTTGACCAATAGCGCTAGGCTGTGTAATACCGCTGGTCTTTCCGTTTGCGTTCGCAGCAGTGCCTCGAATAACACCTCGAATTGGGTCGCCGTCGCGCATAGCATCTGAAAGTCTCTTCAAATATAGCGCCCCAATACCTTCGGCTCTCCCATAACCATCCGCCGACGCGTCAAAGGTATGGCATGTTGACGCTAGAGGCATTAAATTAGCACAGTCCCTAGACTAGCCGACTCTTACAAAAGGAGTTGCACTGCGATATATGAACAAACTCACTATGTGAAAGGACACCCATCTTATCCACAGCCATTTGAACTGCTGCGTCTAAAATAAGATTTGTACCACCGACAACCGCCCCATTAATCTCGCCGCTCGCGAGCGCACGACAAGCCATATGTGTAGCGTACATAGAAGATGAACAGGCCGTGTCAATTGTAAAGCTGTTGAGGTTTTAGAATTATTACCCGCGTGACGGATGGGTATTACATACCTAGGACCACAGAGATTAAAAACGTAACTGACTCTGTTACTCAAGATTGTGTTGCCGTGTCCGGTCATACTATACGGCTTTGGGTATTCCATATCTCTCAGAGCCATCATGCCATAATCAATAGTAAAGTTACCAACGTAAGTGCCAACGTTCTTTCCAGATACACTGTCTAGAGGAATTCCACCGGACTCGAATGCTTCGTAAACGCATTCGAGGAGTTTTCTCTGTTGAGGGTCCATGGCTATCGCCTCGGTTTGAGTGATTCCGAAGAATGGTGGGTCAAAGTTGTACACATTCTCGGAGATGAAGTAACCTCCTCGAGGCCCCAATGAGCCAGTGTTAGCTTTTTCTGAGTAGAAACCATCAATGTTGAATCTTGAGGAAGGCGGTTCTGAGTAACCCGATCTTTGCTGTACGAGCATCTCCCAAAAATCGGCTGGGGTGTCTGATTGGCCGGGGAACCGACAGGCTTATTACTAAGTGTTAGCCTTGCCAGAGAATTAGATAGTGCGAAGTACATACCCATTCCAATAATAGCGATAGGTTCAGATTCATTATACCCAATAGAGGTACCGTTAGGAGGGGTGCGATTCCTTGAGCTGGGGCCCGAGTTCTCGCTGGAGCTGCTTGGCTCATCAAACATAGGCGCCATTTTAAATAATGTTGTATAGTCTGGTGTAAGAGTAGTGGTTGTAACAAGCTTTTACGCTTTATATTGACATACAAAGAGCTGTGTGTTCTGTGTCTGATATAATGCTGAACTCAATAAACGTATCACGCAATTCAAACCCAATTGAAGCTTCTCTTGAGTTTGGGGATCTGAGAGTAACTTGTAGAGGGCTTTATTATATATAAAAATTACTATGTTGAATATTATGTGAAACCTCATTGCCGTATAACATGCCATCAACCGCGCGTAAAACTTGAACCTCAATTCGGCTCGAGCCCCGTATCACTTGAGGAGAATTCTCAACAAAATGCCGAGCTCATTACAGTCCCATGTTGTCGCACTCTTACCGTGCCGTCTAGCTCCAGGATTTTCGATCGGTATAGATAAGAAACTCTAGGAGTACTGAGTAAGCCTTCTAAGCGAACAGACGAAGGATGAGGTTAGTGGTTAGGTAGTGGTTCGAGTAGCCACTCCCGACCGAAGCCGACCGCGATTTAAGTCTTACTAAGCAGCCCGACGGGAATGTCCGCTATCTTCAATTTAACACCTACAACCGCCGGAGACAACGACGAAAATAGTTTCAAAGTAACCGAGTATCCCAGTAGGCCCCAAATACCCGAAAGGAAGGCAAGTACGAATGGAATGATATTTCTTATCGCTAACCGCGTTCTGTCCTCCGCAATCTGTCGTCAGTAACTACGAACAAGGCAAAATGAAATTCCTCTGTCTCCATGGGTATCAGCAGTCGGCTGCAATTATGCAGTCCGAAACATTATTTCTTAAACACATTTTCGAACGATCCTTAGGGAAAGAAGTGAAACTATATTATCCATCAGCCCCATTCCCCTCAATCCCAACAGCTACCAATGAGCCAACATATGCATGGTGGCCGGAGGACTCGAATTTGACCGATATACATACATTCCGTTACCTCTCAGATATCCTGGACGAGGAAGGCCCTTTTGACGGCATCGTCGGTTTCTCTCAGGGCGGGAGCGTTGGCTCGTTAATAGCAGGGCTCCTGGAAAGACCAAAACTCTCACGTCCCTCAAACTTTACAACTATCCATGGCCCACTGCAACTAGTCGTCTCGTACAGCGGATATCATGAAGATGATGAGCGTTTGCAGAAATACTACGCTCAGAAGATCAAGACGCCTATACTTCACTTCATCAGCTCGACGGACCCGGTGATGGCAGAGGAGCGGTGCTTCCGCTTAGTGAGAAGATGCGAGGATTCCGATGATAGAGTTATTGTCTATACAGGCTCCGGATTCCATCGGGTCCCTACAACGAAAATGACAACTCAAGCGTTGTCGCGATTCTTGACTGAGGTTTTGGACATGGAAGGAGATTTCTAAGTGAAGGGTCCCAGCCGAGGTTTACAGTGGTCAGATTACATATGATAGACAATCTATAATTGCCTTGCCTTTCCCATATCGCCTTTATAATCCTCCGTGAACTTCGATGACTGTCTTATCCCTCTAACGATTCATAATCACGACGTGCATTTAAATCAAAATTAAGATGGAGAATCCATCGTTGGCTGCGAAACACTCGTTATCTCGGGGACTTTTCTGAAAAGAAACAACTCAATACAACTTAGTCTTGTAAGTTAGTTAAGTGCAGGAGAAACGTGAAGTAATGGACGGAGTAAATAACAACAAGAATACACGGAATTACATTCGAGCCACCAAAAGTCTCTTCTTGACCATAGTAGACATATTGTACAAGATATTATTGAAGCATCGGTCAGAATCATACCAGATTTTATGTAGCCTGAGTTTATTATTGCTGCAATCATTTTATGCTTAATTTAGCTCTTTAGACGGAGGCAACTAATACACTGCGGGGCTGATCCCCAGACGTCCACCATCTGTTACTACAACGTTACCATTCATGTACTTCCCTCCACTACCAGCCAAAAACAGTATTGCGGCTGCCATGTCTTCCTCATCTCCCACATGACCCATAGGGATCTCCTCGACAGGGATAGCTATCGGAATATGGTTCCTATTCTTCTTGTCCAGCTTTCCCTGCCCGACTGACATCTCAGATGGGAAAATACCTGGTGCAATCACGTTCTAAGGGTACTTATTAATATCACTATCAGGAACGTTGGGAAGAAGATAGTTGACATACAGATCGGATACCCCACTGCACGAAGTTGGTAGCCATCATCTTTGCAAGGTGGTTTGCGGCCGCCTTACTGGGATTGTAAGTGAAAGATGTACCCAAAATCCTGATGAAAGCCCCGATGCTCCCAATTGTCACAATCTGGCTCGTTTGGATAACATTGCGCTTTTCATTGCCCTGATTGAGAAGGCTGAGAAAGGCAATGCTGGGGAACCAAACACCACTGACGTTCGTTCGTAAGGTATCGTCCCAGTCAGAAACCTCATCTTTCCAGAGAAAATCGCGGATTCCGTCGACTGTACTCAGGTCATGTTCCCCTTTTGCGTGCACAAACTGACCAGGGATATCGCTAAAAGGTGACGGACGGGATATAGCATTATGTCTGCGACCGATAGTCCCAGCATTATTGACGAGAAGGTTTATATACCCTGTCTCCTGACTGATTCGAGATACAACAGCATCCAACGATTTTTTATCAGTCACATCAGCGACGATAGGTATTATTTTGCCATGCATCTGAAGAAACCGATGTTACGTTAATTTTTCTTCCTTCTCCTGAAGGAAAAAAAAAGAAAGAAAGAAAATAAGAGGTAAGAAGACATACCGCGTTCTGCTCCGCGGCAGTCTTCAGGATTTCTTCACGCCTTCCAAGAATGTAGACTGTAGCACCGTTATGTTCAAGAGCTCGAGCGATCATCAGCCCAATACCCGTTCCACCACCTGTCACGACGGCAACTAAGCCAGAGACAGAAAACAGCTTTGAGACATCTAGTGACGACATGGTTTACTAGCAAAGTAGCTCAACACCGACTTTAACGTGTAGTCTGTTTGAGATCTGAAGATTTAATCCTGACTTGAGTAGACTAAACCCAGTAATATCAAGAAACAAAATGAACAATCCTAGAACGTGCATCTTACTGTTTCCCGAAGTCAGATTACATGTTGTTCGGCTGCAATCCTGCCGAACCGGAAATTCCTAGTAAGTCCACATAATACCCGAAAACATGGTAGCGGCTTACACGGCTCAACTCCATCGTATCACGTTCGGCAACGAAGTAAATAATGAAACAGAAATGGTCTCGTTTGCGTCGACATATGTTGTCAATAGCGATTGCCACCGAAGAACCGATGTATCCGAACTACCCGAACATCAAACATAGTTCGAGCATCATACGAGACTCTTCATTTACATACTTGGTATGAATGAGACGACTTTGATATTTTGAATTGGTGGTGGCAGGATGTTTCGACATAGTTGGATGATATAAAAGCAGTTAGAGCGACACGTTTACAGCGAGAGTCGCATCGCTGCTAAATCAGGTTTCAACACATTTCAGTAGTCTCTGAGATCTTGTACGCTCTACTCGAACATGACATCACCTAGCGCTAACGCGCTTCCCAATACCTTCAAGGGTTTGGAGGGGAAACCAGAGTTTCCTGCGGACTTGCCTGTTGCGCATATTTCGAATATCTCGCACAAGAAAATTCTCGAGGGAGACGTCGATGAGATCTCTAAGGTCATCAAGTCAGCTAGGGATATTGGATTTTTCCGCGTCGACTTCAGAGATTCTGAAATGGGTCAACAATTTTTGGCCGCGGCAAACAATATGTTTGCTTTGGCTGAAGAGACATTCAATCTTCCCACGGAGACAAAGCTTGCTGATAGCTTTCTCAAGCACGGCGATACTCTACTTGGGTAAGTTGTACTGCTCTCTCTCCCCCTTTGTTTTACTCGCTCTTACTAAATTGTCCCACAGATACAAGGGGTTGGGAGCTTCTGTTGTAGATGAAGAAGGGACTCGTGACAACAACGAACAATACTGGATTGGTTGCGGAGATATTGAAGGCAAAGGCCACTCTCCTGCTATTTACAATGACGTGATCGACAAAAAGAAGGCGGAACTTCAACAGTTCATTGACCTTGGCAAGGCTATAACTGACAATTTCGCTGGTATCCTCGCTTCTGTACTTGGACTTGGGCCAGACAGTGCCGAATTCTTGCCGAAACTGCACAGTCATAGCAATAACTCCGGCAGTCATGTTCGTCTACTAAGATGCCCACCTGGGCCCAAGGGCTCCCATGTCAGCCTACAGCCACAGTATGTATCTCGCAGGATATATGCTTTTTGGCACTCTTACAGTTCATTCTATTTAATTCTTTCTCCTTTTATGCTAATGAGTATATAGTACCGACTGGGGCACATTCACTGTATTGTTCAATGAACTAGGTGGACTCCAGATTTACGCTGCAGAGAACCTTGTCGGGCCAGGAGAAGAGGCCGGTTGGCGATATGTCAAGCCCGAACCTGGAATGGCTATTTTCAACCTCGGGGATGCATTTGTCAAATGGTCGGACGGCGAATTAAAGAGCACTATTCACCGAGTGGTAACTCCTCCTGGAGAACAAGCCAATTGGACCCGATATAGTCTAGCATATTTCACTCGCCCTGACAATAATGTTCTGCTCAAGCCCCTTGGCAGAAAGGCTCTGCCCTCTGATGCGGGCACAAAATATCCAACATTCAAGGAGTGGGCTGTGAGGAGAGCTATGGCTGGCAAGTCCGATGGCTTCAAGAAAGGAGATTGGGTGAAGGGCCAAGGAACTGAATCGGTCATGAGTGCTCGAGCCAGAGTGGTGGTTTGATTTTTGGATGAACTTTATCAATCAATTTGAACTTCTCCACTCTGGCGGGCGGAAAAAGGTGTTGATCTTGTAGCCAACGTTCCAATTGGAATCAAGGCACAGATCGACTGTTCGTACACTTTCTTCTTCAAGTATTACCTCTAGTTCTCGCTAGCTCAAATACGAACACGTTTCATAGTAAGAAAAATGTGGCTTTTGACCTGAAATTTCTAAGCCTTCAAAAGATATGGAAGTGAATAGATGCTCAAGTTCTGGATAATAACGGAGCAACCCTCATGTATAATGAAGTCAACGCCATGGGCCAGCGCCCATCTGGGGACCGTGCCTTCGAGTTCTGAATTCACGATTTTTGAATGGAGAAAGCGGTGATCTCATTAAAATAAGTCAATTCGAAAGTAAAATTCATGCGCGGCTGATGCCTCTTCGCCTCTATTTTTCCTCAAGGAAGTAACTTTTCCTATTGATCTTTCCAGAAGCCCCTTATTCAGCCACAAGTTGGCTGAATATGGCATCGCTTCTCATCCACTCCACTCCAATAGAGACAGACATAAGGATGTATTTCTACTATGATTAACTACTCTATCGATCAACAAATTATTAGCACAGAGTAAAAGATAATGTGTTTTCACAGTATACTCTAATTAATGGTTTATTCTACGAACATAGGCTAGTGCCACTGATACTGCTAAGCAGCTCCTCTCCTATAAAGAGCCCGCCTCGCGCTGTGTTATTAGTGAGGGAAGAATTTTCCTCATCAGCTCACATTTGCACTTCCCACAAAAGGGGTGGCTTTTGGTAGTGGTTGTATTTTTATCCCACTCCCTACCCTTTGGCGGTACCTATAGGGCTAGATGAAAGGAAGGGAGGATCCTTAGTGGTTATGGATTTATTTATTTTTAATCTGGGCTGCTATTCTGGACCTAGTTCCATCGCGCTAGAGCGGGTAATATAAGCTATATAAGCCATTGTGCGCTATCGCGCATTAACAGCGTCGTTTTTGCGTGACAAGTCCGCGTGGGTAGCCGGCATCATAGGGGGCACATAGTTAGGCTTCGAGTATAGGCTCATGCTCCCCCAATACAGCGTTCAAAATAACTATCTCGTACTATATCTGTGTAATGGGTAGATTAACCGTTATGTTGCTGCAGGTCCAACTACAAGTATCTTGGAGGAGTTCTTGGCGATCTGCTAGACGTTTGGTCCGTCTTTTCACTGTCCTCATAAAAGCTGGTCATGTGAAACAATGACGCAAAAATTCCCTTCCAGTGTCTAACAAAGAAACACTGAGATATAACCTTACCTCGAAATTAAGAACTATTCAGTCGCCCCTTTCTTATAAGTGAAAAGCTGATCCTAACTCATAATCCAATTCCGGGAATTTGGGAATAATCTGAAAGTAGTTTCATTGTGTTTTCCCAGCCGTAGGCGTTTGGGGTTCTGTTCAATGATGCTAATACAGCATGCGCGATTACAAGATTATGCAACTGAGATTAGGAATACACAATGGGCTGTAGAGCTAGCGAACTTCATAACTATTGTGAAGCTTGTCTCACCCAAGTTATAGAGAAGTTGCCGCAATTAATTAATGCATCTTTAGTTGCTGTCTAATTTCCATAATTGAAACTTCTTCCGGAAGAACCAGGACCATACAGAGCCTAAACCTAAAGTCTCTAACCACCAAACTATATTTGAGAATGGCCCAATCCAATAAGATTTAGGAGGATTAGTCTTCAGTATCTGTTTAACAACAGACCGAGCGAATTCATCAGTGGGCATTGCTTGAACCCCGTGTTTATCATGGGTCGTTCGCTGATCGAAAGCGTCAACAATGGGCTGATATCTTGAGTCTTTAGGAAGAATTCTCTGTTTACGCGTCATCAGACCACTGACGACTGGTCCAGCAATGATTGTCATCACCCGAACGCTATATATGTTAGTATTCCTTCTATGGATAAGTGGTGGGTGTCGGGATAGTCACCTCCATGGGCTCAACTCTATTCGCAAAGTATTGCTGTATGCCAGTAGAGCCGCCTTGCTGGCGTTATAAGAGGATCCGAATACGTAAGGTGCGTATGCGGCTAGAGACCCCACGTTTACAATAAGTCCTTTGCGGTTAATTAGAGGAGTCGAAAATGCCTGTGTCATCCGGACAAGTCCGAAAAGGTTGACGTCGAAGATACGTTTGAGCTCATTGACGTCCACGTCAAGAGCAGGCATGACGTAATCTAGAAACATTTAGTGATCGCCCTCATCTCAATGATAATTATTCGGCCAGGCCTCACTCATCCCTCTATTTGATATCAGTATCCTCTTAGCAGATATAATGGTCACATCAAAGGATGCACTTACGCACAATTGATAAGAACATCAAGATCGTCGCCCAGGTGTTGGGAGACATGTTCTTTCAATGACTTGACACTTTCGCTAGAAGTTACATCGACTTGAAAAGTTCTAATACCGATGCTTTCTAGCTCTTTGAGTTCTTCTCCTGGTAAAGAGGTTGCGAAAACGGCGAAATCTGATATTATGTCAGCCATACATACTACAAGGAAAGTATGCCGTGCGAAACGAAGATACCTACCATCTTGAAGAAGGAACTCTCTTGCCAAAGCTTCACCGATAGACCCAGGGCTACACCCTGTAATTAATACACTTTTCTTTTGCGGTTTGAAGCTCATTTTAATGAAATGTTACGGGTGACCAAGTCTCATCCGCGCTCTCTGGGGATTTAAATAGAGACCATGAGGGCTGGGCAGTGCAGACAGTGTCAAATAGTCACAATATATGCATATGGCACATAGGGCTTCCTGATAACGTGAAAGCCATTATTTGCTTCGCATTACTATTCAATTGATTCGGTCACTGTGTATAGTCTCGGTAGTACCTCGTCGGTAACACTGTATCGCTCGGTTATTTCTCTCGGTATCGGCAATAACAGAGTATGAATCCTTCCTATCTGAGAGTCCCTTGAGTGGAACACGTGACATAACCGAGTATCCCTGATACTCTATTATACCGTTGATTCTCAAGAGAGGGCTTGGGTGCCAAGATATTTGCGGTTCGCAAGTATACACGATTCTTTCAATTATACTTCGTGGTACATACGTATTTCCCTTTACAATTTAGCCATGGACCTGAAAGAAATTTCTGTTGTCTCTAGAGCGCAAGCATCGGACGTGGCTCAAGATGTTCAAAAACCCGAAGAGCCGATTATTAACTATGACCCAAGGTAGGTGTGAAGTAAAATTTCTGGGGAAATCATGCAAGCTGATGAGTACAGGTCTTGGCGGCTCGGATCCAAATGGATAATTTTGCTGGTTGCGAGTTGGCTTTGTCTTGTTAGGTAAGGATCTTCAAACTTAATATCTTTCGATGGCATGCTCAAATCCAACAGCCCATTGGCATCTTCGATGCTGGCACCGGCAACTGGATTGATGAATGAAGAGTTTCACAATGATTCTGAGACACTAACCACGTTTACGGTTTCGTTCTTCATATTGGGATATGTGGTTAGTAAATTTCAGACTAACACCAAGGTATTCAGACTAACACTATTGCCTAGATTGGCTCTCTCATTGCAGCACCCTTGAGCGAACAATATGGGCGTAAAGTGGTAAGTATTGAAGCACTTACGTTGAGATTGTAGAGCTGACTAGAGTTGGACCAGATTTTGGACATCACTACAACTATCTTTGCAATCTGGCAACTTGCATGTGCTCTCGCTCCAAACATCACATCTCTCCTTATTTTTCGTCTCTTTGCTGGTCTTGGTGGTTCGGCGTGTCTTTCAATTGGAGGCGGCATCGTGTCCGATCTATTTGACTCGAACGAGCGAGGAACTGCAACCGCAATATTTGCGTTGGGCCCCTTGCTAGGTCCCGTAATCGGGCCAATAATCGGCGGGTTTCTATCGCAAAAAGCCGGTTGGAGATGGGTAATGACCTGTGCTTCCTATCAGGCTGAAGTTTGCTGACAAATGCGTATAGATATTTTGGTTTCTGTTTATTTTAGGAGCTTTAACTGTTATACTTCAGGTATTTGGGAGCAGAGAAACCAACCTGCGAGTCATATTAGCAAGGAAGCATGCTTTTAAAGGCCGACCCCTAAACTGGTGGCATCGCTTAGATTGGTACGGCCCTGTCGAAGCCTTAGATGTGGAAGAATCAAAAGATATCGATCTAGTGCAGTCAATGCTGCGACCCTGGAAGGTACGGGTAATTAAATCTTGGTATCTATCGCTAAATTCTAACTTTTGCCTTGAATTTTAGTTTATCTTTACTTCACCGATCACGGGACTTCTCTGTCTTTACTCTGGATTTATATATGGACTTCTTTACCTGCTCTTGACGACGATCACGAGAGTTTTCGTACAGCAATATAATTGGAGTATTGGAGTCTCTGGTCTTTCTTACATTGGAATTGGTTTAGGTTTTATCCTTGGGGTCATTGCAATTGGTAGTACTAGCGACCGTATCATGGTGAAGCATACGAAACGAAATAATGATGTCGCCGTTCCGGAGGTTAGGTTACAGGTCTGCTTTTATTTCTCTTTTCTAATTCCGATATCGTTTGTGTGGTACGGATGGTCGAGCCACCAGCATGCATTCTGGCTGGCACCAATCACTGGACTTGTGTGTTTCGGGCTGGGATTGATCGGGGTATTTCTTCCTATTCAGACGTATATGATAGACGCGTTCCCGGAATATGCGGCGTCATCCACAGCTGCATTGGCCTCATCGAGAAACGTGGTGGGTACCTTCCTTCCCTTAGCAGGGCCATTCCTCTGTAAGTCGTCTAATTTCCAGCATAAGTGCCTCCTACTAATCTTTAATTTTGTAGACGAGGCTTTGGGTCTTGGATGGGGGAATACATTACTCGGCTTTGTTGCTTTACTGCTCATTCCTGCCCCCTACTTTATTGCTAAGTATGGGGAAAAGCTGCGTCTGAAATACCCTATCAAGATATAGACCACAAGAGAAAGCCTCTCGTGTGCGTGATCACTGTTCATGAATCTGTGTAGATTGTGCAGTGTGGAAACTGAGCCGCTGACTATAGGTAAACATTATTCTCCATAGCTAGTTGATAACGGTTCAGGCTAAGACGCGCGTGGTCCTTGACGTAGGGTTCATAGGATGGCGCTTCTTAGTAACACTAGTTTACTAGATTAGTTTGACAAGATCTTTAATTCTAATTGTCGTCGCAAGCTTTATCTTATTTTCAGATTCTACAAAATCTGCTGAGAAGGAAAATGGTGATAGCGCCAAGTGCGACACAACGGCGCCAAGGACGCCTAATTTAGCTTGAAAACAAGTTTCCTCTTTCGGAGCCTTTCTCTGGGTCCCCGCGTCTAGCGGCTTCCAAGCAACGAACAATGTTAGCCTACATATAAAGCCATTAAACTTGAGATTAACATGGCAGATATAATAGAGGATATAATCACGGCTTCGCGGATTACGCTACCTAGAGAACGTAATTGATAAAGTTAGTGGTTCGGGTACATTTGCTAATCAGGCATAACCAAGAGCAAGTAATTCTAATCCCAAGCCACTGGGTCAACTAATGCAAGGGTGTGATACCGTGTTACTCTTGGTATATTAAGTCGTGTTATACCTACTCACCGTAGCTTTGATATTAGGAAAATAGATTTTGGAAGACTATTTCCTAAGGGCATATAATGGTTCTTCTAATTCAATGATATTTTCCCCTCAGGTTGATTGATTATAAAGGAATTGATTGATATGACTGCTTACGAGAGCCATACTACGTTGACCTGAAACCTACTTAGCTGCAGCCACCCGACAGGGTCCCATATCACCCTATGTATCACCCCCATAGACGGTGCGGCTTTGTTGGTACTGTGCATCCGATATCAGTGCCTGTTCCCAGGATCTGCCAGGGGGGCTCCTGGGGTCCCTGTATTTCTGGGCAGAGCGGATATACCTGTGTGGGTTTGAAGAGTGCAGCCCAGATCAGGGTTGTAGGGCTGTTGGCGAAAGCGTTGGCTCTGGGTATGCAGTGACAGTTGGTTGTTCATTCATCGACAGCACTTACACGGGAATACTACAGCAATCCTTCCGATTTTATTCGATCTTGACATACTCTATTAGAAATACCTTTGAAAAATAAAATAAAACAATGGACGCATCTTCAACCCCTGCAAGCAACCAGTTTTTCGCCGGAACCTGTGAAGAAGCGACTCCATTGATACGTCCTAGCAATGCGACCGATGCGACAACACCGCAAGGAAACGCGGATGATGACCCAGACTACCTCCGACCGTGGGAATTGATACCGGTTTTCAGTGCGATGGCGCTCGCCATTTTTATTCTAGGGCTTGCAAGTAACATGGATTATGCTACGTGAAATATTCATTTTCTAATGCTTAAAGTCTAGGACAACACAATTGTAGGCACGGCCACTCCTACTATCACAAATGAATTTCATTCGTTAACAGATTTCGGTTGGTATGGTTCGGCGTGTAAGTCACACTACACCACTGAGGTCGCTGGATCCTCGACTCTACGCCATCAGCTGAAGTTGGCGTATAATAGACCGACTTTCGACGTGTTCAAGCCAGTTTCTCTTCAGCAAGATATACGAGCAATGGCGGGTTAAATGGGTTCTTATTGCGGCCGTAGTCATTCTTGAAATTGGATCGATCGTCTGTGCCACCGCTGCCAACTCACCAGCCTTTATCGCTGGAAGAGCTATTGCTGGTTCAGGCTCTGCTGGGATTCTGATCGGTGTTTTCATGTATGTCCGTTTTGCTCCCTTCCCTTCTTGATCTAATGGAGTAATTCGTGCTCTGACTTTGGAGTCACGCAGCGCAATAACATATTCCGTTCCGCCTCGCTGGAGGCCTATATGCAACAGCACAGTTGGTGGTCTTGAATGTATTGCTATGATCGTGGCACCTGTGATTGGTGGTGCTTTAACGACATATATCACGTGGAGATGGTGGTGAGTAAATGTCTACAATCCCAGCTTCAAAGATGTTCGGCTTCTAAAGTATTGGGGGTGACGTAGCTTTTGGCTTAACTTGCCAGTAGGTGCATTAACGATCGCTATCATCTTCGTTCTTTTCAAAGACTCGAAGAACCAAAAGGTCCCCGAAGGTTCTATTCTTTCAAAACTCCAGCAGCTCAACATTCTTACTCTTTTCATATTCACGGGGAGCATTATCTCTCTCCTGTTAGCTCTAGAGTGGGGTGGCACTACATATAGTTGGACTAGTGGCAGAATCATTGCGCTTTTGGCTGTCGCTGTTTTAACCTTCAGTGCTTTTGTTATATTAGAGATGTTACGGAAAGACTGCGCTACCATTCCTAGATCGGTCATTCTTAATAGAACGGTGGGATTATGCCTTCTTTACGCCTTCTGTTCATCGGCGGCATTTAACATAATCGACTACTTTGTAAGACAATACCAATTTCGCTCTAATAAATGGCGAGTGTTGACGCATGTTCTTTAAAGTTGCCAATCTGGTTTCAAGCCATTCGAAGTGCGTCGGCAGCCGAATCCGGAGCGATGCTTCTCCCATCCATCGTCGGTCTCTCTGTTGCCGCCATTAGCTCTGGTTTCATCGTATCATTCTTCGGATACTACATGCCGCTCATGATTCTTGGGTCAATTATGATGACCATCGGCTTCGGATTCCTCACAACCTTCACTCCCACGACGGAATTATCTTCTTTGATTGGATGGCAAGCCTTGTTTGGAATCGGAATCGGATTCGCATTTCCTCAACCTTGGACGGCAATTCAAACTGCGCTTCCGGCGGAAGATGTTCCCGCCGGTTTGTCTGCTGTTTCTTTCGCTATTAGCATCGGTGCCGCACTGATCATCTCCATCTCGCAGAGCATTTTCACGAATCTCCTTCGGGATAGTTTGTCTGCTATCCCTGGGGTAGACGTCGACCGTATCATCTCCTCCGGGGCCACGGATCTGCTGAAAATAGTAGCGCCATCTAAAAAGGACATGGTTCTCAGCGCATATAACTGGGCGGTCACGAGGACTTTGTGGGTTTGCGTAGCTGTAGCGCTTTTGGGGTTTTTAGCTGCATTATTCATGGAGTGGAAATCTATCAAGGACCCTGAGGCAGGCGCTCATGATGAAGCACAGCCTTCACAGCAGGGTGGGAACAGTGTCGTGTAATGGTAAAGCATGATGGGCTGGACTAGAAATGTGTAAAATAGGAAAAGGTTCGTTGAGCTTATTGCACAAGACATCCTTGAGATGCCGTAGAACTAAACTAAACGCTTGGCGTCACCCGCTCTTCACAGAATCTGATCTGTTCTGCCAAGCACAATTTCAATAACTTTATAAGCAACGCCAAGAATATGGGCTTCGGCATTTAAACTTTACAAATGTCTTAGATACTCAAACTTGGCTGACGTCGTGTATAGTAGTAGCTCACCACGACCTCACTCTTTCTAAGTTCGGGTGCATTTCTACTGCCCACAACACGTGAGAAGACATAAAGAACGAGACTTTGACAACAGGACTGGCAAACTTAGGACCATCGCGAAGGGGAAGCGAGAATCGAGTGTCCTTTTAGGCCTAAATTTCGGCGCTAACGAAACGCGGGAAGCGGCACGTCCCAGACCTAGGCTAGTTGCTGAACCAAATAAGTTGAGTTAGTTTAGAGAGTTACCAATGCAGACTTGAGATGCATCATAACACTATCTAGTGCTAGAATAAAAGAGATGTATGTACACCGTAAATAATAGAATATGAGGAAACCTAGTCTTCTTGTGCGATAAAAAATTTAGATGCGTACGCTTAAACTTAGCGTACGAGACCCTAGCAGTACAGAGTATGCTTTGTTCTATACAAGAGACACAGAGTAGAGCAATGCGACCATCGCCAATCAAACCCCTGGAAGAACTCAATACCCTTTTGTACAGTGCCCATTCAGGCACCCTACTTTCATAAGGCAGCGTTAGTTATTAATACTGTTCTAGACCACCATTATCTATTTATAGATCCATTAGCTTACAGTAGTCCTCATCTTAAAATCCCTATTACAGTATCTAGAAACATCTTCACATAATTGGTTGACATAAGAATAGGGTTGCGCGCGAATATGATAACCCCAAAGGACTATAAAGTCCTAGAATTTCAGGTGCGGATGCAGGCCCCGTAAATCGGGCACCTACATCTTAACGCTAGGAGTTAGATCGCCTTGCTACCTGCCGGGATCTTGCCAAGGAATCGGCTACCTATCCCTTTAACTGCCATGAAAACGCAGGGACAAAAATAACTGGGTTTTTGGTTCCATACTACCCCTGCTAATATTGGTACATAAGAGGTACACCAAGTAATTCAATTTTTGGAATAGCTTCAATACTGTTTAAAGCATTGTAAGTAGAAAGTATGTTGTACCGATTTGTAACTACTGTTAATGCAGTACCTCCAGCACAGGCAAATTTAGGTGGGGTGGCAAGTACCTATTTTTCTTCTATTTCAATTGGCTCATGACCTTCACCTCAAGTAATTACGTCTTCATGGCAGTTAAAGGGATAGGCTGGATATAGATATCGTTGTCGCGCGAAGGAATCTCAAAAGTTTCGGGGGCGTCGTGCTGATGTTATAATACAACTAAAACTAACTTTGTCAGGGGTTGGCCCCCGATCCTCCTTTGGCCCCCATCTCTCTTCATCAACTTGCGCAGGACAATCATGCTCTCTGCTAATAATATGGAAGTCGCAATCTCGATTCTAAGTCCTAGGACTTGTCCTCTTCTTCCTCCATAATGGCGAGTTGGTTGAACTCTACCATGAATTACTACCGGTAGCATCTTCGATCTTCTAAATCCCTACGCCTGTATCAACATAGCGAGATCAGATGTCTCTGTACCATCGCGACGCTTTCGGACGCGTTACACGCGTCGACGAGACGCGGGCAGATCATGAACATTATCTGCGACCTGGTGACGGTAGGCTTCGCCGCCTACGGGTGCAAGGAACAGACGATGCGAAAGGTTACGGCCAGAGAAACTGGGAACAGATCGGCCGTCCACGGTCACGGATATCTAATATCCTGAATCTGGCCTACTGGACTTATTCTTCTGTTCTCGTAGAAGGGAGCGAAAAGCGGTGCTACACTCCTAGCGCCGTTTTCGAGCTCGCCCTAAAATGGATACCATCTTGTCTTGTACTTGTCGTTCTAGTGAGTTCACAGGCCGTCTAGAGAGCGCATATTAGTGGCGTTTGTGATACTAACTAACACTTCGTAGCTCTTGGTACCCCAAGACCTTGAAGGAGTCTTCAAAAATGGGGGATACTACGATCCTGTACAATATCGGGATTGGCGCTATCCAAAGGTGTCGAGGAATGTCAAGGAGGGAGAGCTAGAGGAGCCCGTTGATGATAAAGACATCCGAGAGAACGATCCTCTCTTAGAAGGAGACATCGAGCTGGAAGCCATCGTTCCCCAAAACCCTACCATGTTGCAAGTGAATGACGAAGAGATGGATGAGGACTTCGATGATCTACCAACGCGGCAATTCCGACCACGATGGCTGTGTTTCCTTGAAGATGGGCCGCACGGCAAGGACACGGAATATAAGACATGGAAGGTGAATGATTGGATCAGAAAGCACTCTGAATACTCCAGCACTGATTTCGTCTTCATTTCGTACACGAGGAGACACTTCCTCATCGGCCCCGATCAAAAGTGGAGGAACAAGCCGGAGCCAGACGAAGAAACGAAAGCTAAATACCGCCAGCAGTGTGATTCGGATCGCGCCACGGTACTCGCATACGCCATGAAAGCTACACGGGAGGCCGGGAAAAAGGCGTTTTGGCTCGACTTTGAATGCATCCGGGATGCCGACAACGTGGCCCGAGCCACTGCGCAAAGCCAAGACGTATTCCGCATCTGCGACATTGTCCGCGCGGCACACTCGTTGGTAATTCTCGTAGGGACCCCGCACGACGACAGAGTGCCGGGGGAAGAGCAAAAGTTTATCTACGACCCGGTGTCCATGGACCAGTGGCTGCGAGAATGGGGCACGCGTCTGTGGACACTGCCGGAGATTCTCCTCTGTTCCCCGGAGCATCGTGTCAAGCTTTATGCCGTCGGCGGCCCCAATCCTCCAGAGGAGGTCGCCAAGCGAAACATTGCCTCACGGTCGGTTTGGCCCGATGCGAAGCTGGTGAGGCAGTTGGTAGATCACTATGAATCCTCGGTCCACCTCACGCCGCTCGAGCTAGTCAGCATCGCGCTTGAATGCTTCTCGTGGCGGCAGACGGACCAGTTCAACAATGGCGACATGTCGTACGCGCTCATGGGGCTTCTACGGAGGCGGCCAGCAGTCGTCAAATCGGACAAGAGTTTCGAGGCCTTCGCCCGACTCTCTCTCGCCAACGACAGCGACAAGCTTCTCGAACGGCTAATTTGCATGCAGCCGACACACCGCGATGCCCCTTGGCACAGGATACGCGATGCGTGGGGCGCGAGACTCTGGGACATAGAGTCGTATTGTCAGGTCGCAGGCATCGTCGACGACCAGACCATCACGTTAGACGGCGCTTACGGCGCTACAATTCAGTGGGACGCCATGGAGCAAGTGGCTTTTCTGAAGCGACCCACGCTCAGCCGTCTACTCGGCAAGATTCTACTACGTGGTGTGCCGGCCTATTTGATTACCGCCTTGGCTCTGACCATAGCAGGGGCCGTCCTTCTGGCCCAGCAACACAGCGGATCGGACTCACAAGGCAGCGATACTAAGTCTTCCAGCAATTCAGGATCCGGGCACATATCGGGAGCGCAACTCGCCTTGCTCATCCCAGGCCTCGTATTTCTCGTTCCTTCGTTAATAATCACGCTCCTAATCCCCGTCATGCTCCTTAATATCTACCACGGCAAATTCTGGTCGACGCAGGCACATTTCTTAGGAATACAAGGAGTTCCAGATGACATCGGCAAGATTGAGGAGCTCCTTTTTGGCTTTAATCACGGTCGACTCAAATGGAGCATCGGCGGGAGCACGTTGTCGCGTAATGGACTATCCGAGACCGGGGAGCGCCTTGGGCACCCGCCACGACAATTAAAGCGTCTCAATCATGGTGCTAACAAAGGGACGGGGGAAACAACACGCGAGGAGACTGTTTTCACCCTTATCGACACTTATGCTATGACTGCAACCGCGTTCATCGCTACGCGACCCCCAACTGCGGTTATTGTATGTGGTCATGAAGGCGGTATGCAGCGCGCCATTCTGTGCTCTTACGACTGGCAAGAAGGAAAATTTATCCGCGAGGCTGTCATCCGTGTCAAGACACTTGTGTTGGATCGTATGTTCCGAATCGACAGATTTCGCTTCGCGCTTAGTCGGGGAGCGGAAGGCCAGAGAGAGAATAGTATCGACCCAGCCACTGATTCATTTCGTCTTAGCAAAGACATTCAACCAGAAGGGTTATGGGCACAGTGGAAGATCGACCTTGCTCTTCTGCCTTTTATGTGGGTAAGTTGATTCAAGTGCTCAACTCAGTCCGGATGGTGTGATTCAGCTCCCATCTAGGTTCTTGTTGCTAATGTTTCCAGCTTGTTTATGGGGTCTTTCTACCGAACGTACTTGACAATGAATATATTGGGTCTCGTTACCTCGGCAATGAGCTTTCCAATATCGGTTTCTTGATCGTTCAGCCATTGAACTACATCTTGTTTCGCAAATTCCACTTAGGGCACGTTGTTGGTGCTGCGACGCTAATTAAAGGTAAGGCATCTTCCATGGAGAGTTTGAGCACCTTTTCGAATGTACTCATTATGATTCCAGGTGTTGTCGTGATCATCTACCAGTTCATTCAGGATAGGGGCGGCTTGCTATTTCTCAATATCGGTAAGCTCACCTTGCAGTTAATTTCTTCTCGCCCTATCATCTCCCGAACCCCCTTCCCCTAGAAAGGCCGACTCTATACTTGGGCAGCTCTCCATTCCCCCTAACCCGCCAGCAACTTGAGTAATACACTCTCATATGGAAAGACTAATACGAAATGTTTCAGTTTTTGGAATTACCGAAGGGGTTCTATTACCCGCATTTGTTTATCTCACAGGGCTTTGGTATAATGGCGCCCGGGGCCGAACTCTCAGGATCGTGTTATGGGCTTTCGGCAAGAGCTTTTTGGCCAACCTACCAACCGTGAAATCCGGAGGCATTCTAGTCTTGCCCCTTGTTTGGTCGATTATTTGCGTCCTTCTGTCAGGCTACGCCTACCTTGCTGTCGGAAGTCCAGAACAAGCCGCCTGGCTATCGGAAAGTCGAAGGTCTATATATTGGGGCGCTCACGCGTCCAAGCATACCAACGCTCTTCTTCAGGTATATAAACCCTAACCTGCTAACGTAATACCTTTGATCCGGGAATGAGGCTGATTCTTCGCGATAGATAAATTCTCTCTTCCAAAGAGCACGGACATATTTATTTATTATCGCCTTCTTGCTTGTCTCAGCATTCGGCTCACTCACAATTGACTACGTCACACCCGACTCAGGCGCAGTCTTTTTCCTCCGATATTTGAACTCGCTACCGGAGGTAGTACTCCTATCCATCTTTCCACTACTTCTGGTCTTATTCATCGCGTCGTTCTTCGCTCAATTCCGGCACACCCAATGTAAGTCTTCAGATATCAAACTTGGAAATCAAGTGTTTGCGGTGTTTCACAGTTGCTAATTAGTTAATTGCCATAGTGCCGATGACGATCTTGCTGGTTTCACTATCCTTCGTCGGTAAAATCCGGCTCACGATGATCACGGGATACGAAGACTCGGGTAGTTTAACCGATGGGCTGCTATTCTTACAAGGCCTCGGTACCTTTGCTCTCATTCGTAAGTAGTTGCTCCCATAGACACCACTGGAGCATCCAAAACCGTCAATGAACCCCCACAAGCATGGTGCCCGGAGAAACGTGTAAAAGCTAACCCCGAAATAGTCACATGGACTTTACTATTGACGGATATGGTTGAACCCCAGGCATTACTCGGTACCTTGTGCTCAGCATTCGCAGGTGGCGCCTTGGGTGAGGTCATCACTGGCGCATATCTCACTAGCGCAGCTACGAATGATGATCTCCCTAGCAACGTGTATCTTAAAGTTGTCGTCGCAATATTCTTTGCGCTCGCAGTTTCTGTCTTACTTTCGTGGGTCGCGTATCGCTTATTCAGTGAACGACGAGACTACGGGCGAGCGGAAATACTAGCCGACGCGAGTCATCAACAGACAGAAGAGCGTTACGATAATCACGGCGACATCGGTTATCATTCCCAAGCATCAGTAGCCACAGGACGGAGTCAGGGCAGTATGCAAAATTACTGTAATTCGAACCCTCATTACGGCGCTGTATAAAAGTCCATCACAGTCCGTAAATATGTATCATTCGAATAATACTAAACTCAGGATACTTCTTTGGCCCTATTCGAGTATAGACATTGTTAACGATATCAAACAATGCAGTGCAATGCTCCCCTATGTGGGTAGCTGGGAGGTGGCTTGGTAATGGTTATTTAGGTACACAACAAGGAATTAGTATATCAGGGCTACCGGGACTATCTTTAACACTTTAGTTTATACACGCCTAGAATTATCCGGAGCATTCATATATACGCTGGATGCTATCATAATATTGTTTTTTTAAAGTTCTTCGGTTTATTAGTGGCAATATTCTTCGAACCTCATGGCTATGGTAGTGGCTGAGTGAATAAAATGAAGATGTGACTAACCGTTCAAGTTACCTGCCGTTTTAAAACAAAATAGCAAAGCATTCCGTTTAATCTAAAACGGTTCTCATGTACTTCTACACTACCGTCTCCGTGCCAATCATCTCGAAGCTCACTTCTATGAGCCTATTTTAACTTTAGCTGTTATCGGGGATACCTCAACAGCAATAAATGCACCTATAAATCTAACCCGCAGCACTACCCATTGGCACTTGACCTGCCTTTTCCATTACCTAGGCATGTAGTCATATACCTATCGCCGGATAATCCTTTCTAGATATTAAGCAATTCGTTCCCTTACTCCTAACACCCAGCATGGTTCCATACTACAATCATGGCAGTCAATATTCAGACACTTGGTATGATGCTTCACATTTGTCAATTCATCACGTACATCTTCACACTAACAGAAACATTCACCCTCTATGCTCTACAACGACAAACCTTTACCGGCTTTCGTATGTTTCCTCCTCAAGAAACCGCGCTGACATACCCCATGTGGGAAGCAACACAACTCGTGTCGGGCTTTTTCAACTTTGGACCCCTACGGTAATATCCTAGGAGAGAAGGGGGGACAAATCCAGCTATGTGGCCGGAGCACGCATATTAGCACGGGTATGGCTTGCAACTGGAGGTTGGCATGCTGCTGTGGTGCATTATTTAAAGAAAAGAACTTGACTTCTTTGCTCTTAAAATCTGGAGCTTTAACGATTGTGATGCGAAGAGGGGTTATCATGTAGACAATACTAATGCCAGCTAATCAGGCCAGGACAGGAATGTCTCGTCGATAGGCGACCGAAGGTGGTTCTGAATTCTGGGATGAAGATTATGAAGAGTCAGCGGGGCGATGTCAACCTATATACTATACTCCAGTCTTTCGTAGCTACTATGCCTCCCTTGCTGTGCTCTACAATTGATTTTGAGCATTCTTTTTCTTCCACTTTTAGATCCCACGTGGCGCCTTACACAGCAGATTCCGAGAGAACCCGCCGAACACATAATAGTATTAACATCTTTTTCCTTTTCCCCCCTATTTTTGAAAATCTCTTTACTTCACCTGGTACTAAGGAGGCAAGTCGTAAAACCTACTGAGGAAATAGCATAATGCGTTTCCCGAGCAGGGGAGGTTGAAAGGAGTCAGGGAAGAGCGGTATTATATTGTCGGGGACTATATAGCACCCCTGACGTAGACCTATTAGGCTTCGTCTATATATTCAGGCTTTCCGCCCTAACTACCTGTTGGAAAGGCTAAGGGCCAAGAGATAAATACACACCATGGCTACTGATCCCTTTCTACTCACCTGCTACGTGACTGCGTAGGGCTATCCGTTCACTCTGGGACTGAATACCTCGACATATATTGATGGCAAAGCCTTAGCTCCTTGTACATCTTAGAAATTGGATTATTTCAGGTCCAGATTCTTAGAAGTGTTGTTTCCAATGTATCTTATTCAGGGCAGAGGGAAGGAACATAAAAAATAATGAACCGTGATACCAAACTTCCCAACCTCTTTCCTGTTAAGCTTTACCCTTCCTTCTCCTTGACCCTCAAATTGAGGCAGGTATTTTAAGTACCTTGGTACCTAGGCAACACTAACTCCTCTACCTAGGCAAACCCAACCTATTAACATCCGTAATTGCCTGGTCTTCTACGCTGAATATTTTTCAAACCAATCTCTATTCATGCCCACTCTTTTGCAACTTCCCTACTCCTCACCTTTTCCGCAACTTGCCTACCTACACAGCACATACAACCAACCGTGCCTCTACCACTCTCACTTGCGATCTGCGAAATACTCGTTCTGCAATATCGACGTTCGTCTCTGATTTTACAAGGTATGTGCGCTAGATATCTACTAGAGCTGGTCTTGCTATACTTATAAGTTAATCTACTAAGCGAGCTTTCCTCACTGACCAAGTGCCCTGCCATATTCAGGATGCCTAACAACTCGGAAGACAAAAAAGCGGAGGCACCGGAGGCTGCTGCAGGCGCCGACCCCAATCCCGGCAAAGTCGTGAAGGCCTTTCTCATAGGTTGGTGCCCGGCTGGCATCTACCCCATTTTTGCCGAGCCTGTCATCAATGACGATGGTACTCTTCGTCTCCCGAGAATGGACGATTCCCGAGAGGGACTTCGCTTCGTGGGACACGATGGTCAAGAACGCTTCGCGTTCATCCCAGTCATGACGGCCTGTTACCCCGGCGCATTGATCGAGATCAAAAAGTATCTCTGTGACATCCATGTGACTTGGGCTCCCCAGGGGCTCGACAAGAGTCAGCTCACGCGAGACCGTCATTTCAAAGGACCTGTCGAGGAGGCTCTCGAGAACTTTTTCCGGAGCCGCGGAGCCAGTCCCACTATACGGGCCCCAGTTCTACAATGGCCCTAGGGCAGACTACGGGAGCTTCTATTCCAGTTCCTGGTTGAAGGCAATCTATCTCAGGTATGATGATTCCGGAAACCTTTCTCCACAGAACATCTACAGGCTCAGTGAACGTTTGGCTTACACTTTCCCAGTCAACCGATGCCAAGGAACATGCGAAGATGAAGACGCAAGGTCTCTACGACGGATGGTTTCTGAAGTGAAATTCGGTATGGAACAAGAGGGCTTAAGGTAGATGAGTGGAATAAGTCGACACCTCTCGTTCTCGACACCTTTTCTTTAGCAGCTAGTCTTGAACTTATGACTTGCGACAAGTCAATAAAACCAATAACCACCGCATTCTAATCAATCTGTGATCTGAACTGTCACTCTGAGCTATTATTGAGTTGTCGTCGTCTTGCAATTATGTACCTTACCTAAACGATCGTATTGAGACTGCTAAGGAGAGCAACTAACTATTAACGTAAACCCTCGATCGTAAACAAATGTCTCACGTTGCTTTTCCAGACGCAGCTCAGGTCGCCGATAAGATCCTCAAGAGCAACACAAAGAGAGAGAAAAAGGACATACAACACCGGGGATTCGCCGGTCATCACCGACCCAACTACTGATCCGGCAGCCATATAAATTCTAAAAATGCTGTTGTTGCAGTTGAAATCTGCTGTCCAATCTGTTGTAAAAAGTTCGAAATCCGGTCGCGTTGAAAAAGACTCGGGGAATGCCAATAGGTAGGTACTTACTATAAACTGAATACTGTTTTGGGTTGCTCTTCAGAGTGTATCCGCATGAGTAAAACGCATAACCTTCCTTCCAAACCTCTGCCTATAATCCAACCTACCTAACTCTTTAAGTTCAGGTAGCTACCGCCGAGGTCTGCGTATACATCCCCAGTGTTTTCCCATCTTCCCATTATCTTTCTTTCCGCTTCTTGTTTTTCTATTTCCAGAAATCTATCCCAGATCAGAAAAGTACGACCATGGTCGACTATCACGAAGCCTAGTGCGACATCAGGCCTGAAACATCCCCAATCAATCATCATATCTTGGTGTCATATCCTCCTCCCCGGAGGCAGCCTTCACCTACCATTCGCGCAAATCTATCAGCTTAACCTTGCTAATGAATACTAGAATCACCCAGAAATGCCAGTCGAAGGTAGATGGCTGTGCCTAATTTCTCTTATTTCTGAGTATATATATATATATCAGCAATAGTGTGTGTGATACGGCGTTGATAGTACTTCTTACGACCCAAGCTTGACCTTGGAGGCGGTCTTTGGCTTGAACCTCCTAAAGTCTTTATAGGGGATCCGGCCCCACCTACTTTATCCCAATACGTAGGTACGTACTGCCAGCCGCCATATTCTACGCCACATCCTGCGCCACATATCAACTGCCAGAGCACAGCTTGTGGCCAAGAGATTAGCTCAACTTACACTTCCTGTAGCCTCCGAATGTCGAATTCACTTAATTATTCATAGGGAGCTAAGTGATCAACAGAAATGTAATTCAATTAGTTCAAGTAAAAGTATCTCAACGTGTAACTCGTCTACCTACCTTTTTCCTTCGTGATGTTTATCCTTCCTTATATATCCGAAATCTCAGTTAGCCACCAAGTGGTTGAGCTACCCAGCCTTACCCCTCTACCTACTTACACCACTTCACTGTCTAAAAGGCCTAAGAAGTATAGGTTAAAGCCTATCTCCGGGAAGCTTCAGTCTCTAGCAGCCGCACGCCCGCAGGGCTCACTTCACTATAAACTCATGAACAAACCTTGTCTCGAGGTGTAGCTGCTTAGGTTCTACCGCAGCAAGCACGAAAAGCCTACTATTTTCTTTCTCAACGAATAGCTTCGCAGGATGTGCTTCTGTTATAGGACCTGGACCAGAACCTGATAGAACATGACAACTAGCTTCAAAGCTCATTATTGAATACGCCGGTTTAATTCCAATGTGCGCACACCAAGCCACTAGGATGTTAGAGTAGGTAGCCTCGTTCCCTAATGTCGCGACAGTATATGTAGCTCAATTGTAGAAGATATGGTCTATGGCGAGACATGCTCAGTCTTGAAAGAGTGTCATGGCTCCCCATGGAACATTACCCCTAGAAGAGAAAGCGGCGCGATAAAACATGGATTCGGATTCATGTTACCAGCACTATCAACTATTTTAGTTATTTGATATGATACTTGTGTGTTGCAAGTATACTATCTTCCATCGTGTACCTATGCTATGATAACCTTGTTACTCAGTACTACTTCATTGCATAACTGAGCTCTGTATACTGGTTAGCGAGACTATATTTGGGCTTGCTTGCTTGCTTTCTTGCTCACCTATCCAGCTAGAAAACCACACGCCGACACGTCTATTATCTTGGCGACATATCGGCTAAAGCCAATGAATAACCGTGACTTGACTTTACTTTCGCGTCACGTTCCTCTTCATACCCGAAAACGTCCAACGCCGACAAGTCGGGGATACTACCACGAACACCCGTTTTTCCACCCAGAGAACGCCGCCTCGTACCTAGCGTTTATCCTTTTTTTTCTTTGACAACCTCGCCTGACCCTTGCATAATAACGCTGATCACTGCCCATCATTATCATCTCGTTCCCGCTCGCGCTCCCGTTCCCGCTCCCGGCCAGCATCTGGCGTGCGGCTGCGACTCCGCCCGCGACCGCCCCGGTGCGACTGCCGATTCCCACGTGCCCCCCTGCTCGGCGGCGGTCGCACGAATGCGAAGTCAACGTAGATAGTCTGGTCGAGTAATTTCGTCTCGTGCGCGCCGTCGATAGCGGCTCGCGCCTCTTGCAGGGTCGGGTATTCGATGAGGGCGTATCCCTAGATAGGGGGGGCGCAAGGTAGAAATTAGCATTCGATTCTACTGTAGACACCTTCTTTTCCAATGCTCATGTTCTCGAGGGAGGGAGGGAGGGAGGTTAGTTAGTTAGTTAGTTACCTTGACATAGCCGCTCCGGCGATCGAGATTCAGATGGAGGTTCTTAATCTCGCCAAAGTCGGCGAACTTGTCGTGGAGCGTCTCCTCGTCGGCTTCCTCGTGCACGTTGGTGACCATGACGATCCAGCCCTCGATGGAGCGCACGGCCGTGGCCTTGGCGTGTGTCTGCATGTCGCCGACCTTGGCCTGCGTCGCCTGCGGAGAGCCAGGCTCGTCGACGTCCATTTCTACGTCGGCCATGTTTCAGACACGTGAATGATGTATGACTTTGGGCGTTCGAAGAGAAAAAAATGAACGGGTGCGGTTGAAATTGCTCGAGGTTTCAGTGTTGGTGGATTGTCAATAGGAATAAGGAACAGAACTGGTGGGGGTCTATAGCACTGAGTGACCAAAAAGGTACAACACCTAGACAGACTAGTCTAGCTAGCCTTGCAACTACCTAGACTAGGTACTACTTATACGCGCTCAGCAGGTGGCAAGCAGCTGCCATTTTATAAGGTACCCTGCACTCACCACTCAGCATTCACAACCGTTAGAAGCAAAGACTCAGTCGCTTGCTGAGGAGTATGATACAACTTAATAAGAGGGACCGCGGCGACTGACTGCGCAAAATTTAAAATTTAAGTGCATCTGCATATTTTCTAGATTCAATCACGTACGATTTCAACAAGAATTTGGACCGGGGCAGAAAACACCCCGGTATTATTTTTATTTAGTTTAATACCTAGCTATGGTGTTGCTAGGTATGGTATCAAGTAAGTATTAACCAAGTGCTAAGTACCAAATATCAACAATGTAAACATAAGAATAAACATGTTTCAAGGAAAGAAATCAGGGGAGAAGCAAGTAGGAAAGTAGGAAGTTCACCGGCATTTAGCCCATAGTCTCCTTTTTGTCCAGAGCGGCCTTAATCACCTCCCCCGTAACATCAAGTTTAGGGGTCAGGAAAACTTCGACCAGCGATGCAACGGGAATGAAAGTATAAATCCATCCTCGGTTATTGCCACTTCGAATAATAGCCTCGAGTGCCGGCGTGGTCTGAATCAGGAAGACGCAAGTTGAGTCGCGGCTTGAGCTAACCTCCACAGACCCTTTAACAACATCTACCTCGCTCTGTGTAAGTCGTAGCCCGAGTGAAGTCTGCGCGATTTGGTGGGCGCAGGCGGTTGTGGATCCGCTATTGCCCAGCTCGTGGTATGGAACGTTGTAAACCTCGTCTTCTACGGCATACCGCACCAGTGCCTCGTATTCGCCGGAAGAGTTCTTCCGGTAGAAGAGGAGGCTAACGTTAGAGGTCGTATCAGCCATTTTCTCCAAAAAAATATTTAAAAATGCCTGTTGCGAAGTATTGCAAGAAGATGCTGTATGCTGTTAAGATATTGTGATATGCTGTGTGTTGTTAGATAATGTGGTGTGCTACTTGATGCTGTGAGATCAGGTTGTTGACTTACGAAATCTAAATGGAATTTGTGGCTAGTTATATAGACATTATTGTCGTAACAATGCTCTTTGTTAACCTAAACAAAATAATACAATGTTTTTATCTCTAGACTGCTTCAAAGAAACACTTTCCATGATATTATCATAACTCTTTATACAACAAAGCTATTGAAAATTAACAATGCTATGTCCCTGGGTATCACTAATAAGATCCAGACAGCAAGCGGCTGTGTTTAGAATTAAACAAAAAGGGCTAATTCATTAACGGCTAGCAATTAGGCCAGCTGATAGTTCGCTTTCACTTATGTTGTATCTGTATAGGGCTCAATGCTAGGCGACGATTCTCTTGAGAGAGTTTAGGTAGCTTACACTGGGCAGTGGTTGGGTATACTAAGTTTAACTTGGTATTTAGAGGATTAGCATATGATCTATAAGGGAAAAGGGTGCCAATTTACAGAGCATAATGAAGACATCACTACTAACAATCACCCACATCACATACATGGTACTATGAGAATTGAATCAAGTTTCAATTTAAGGCAACGAGTGTATGCATTAATGTATACTCGTTCGAATGCATTGCAGCATTCCTTCGTAACTTTATGCGGTTCATCCTGACAAGAGCCTCTCCATCTACCCAACGCCACCAGGCTATGCAATTCGTGCCAACTATGCCATCTCGCAAACGAATGCCATGCGTTCAATATCCATACAGGAACGCCGCAACACCATATCCATGCTTAGACAAGACCGAAATCCATGCTCCATAACCATGACTCTATTCCATCTGCCATTCAGTTACCAGGACCAACTTCGATCCGTGGTCAATCCTCCTAAACCTGTGTATCCCATGAAAACAAGACCAAATCGGCGCAGATAGTCCGTTGTTAATTATAACCATACACGCCTCGTGCAATCGAGGCCAATTCCTCATCGAAGGTACCCTCCTCATCGATGGTCTAGTAGTATAACAATGTACGCCTCTCTAGCCGAGAGCAAGGCTCCATCGGTAGTTGAACTTGGTAAACAAATGTGCGTTCCCTGCACTAGAGACAAAACTTTGGTTGCTGGGCTGTCGTAATAAGGATATGCACCCATCGCAATTGAGACCATGTCCTGGTCTTTGATCGATTATTCAACGTTATAAACAATACTTTTTCTTAAGATCGAGCCTTGAATTAGGCGATCAATCGTTCCGACTGAAGCGGAATTTTGAGGAGAGAGATGAAATTCAACGATCAGTAGTCGATGATTCCGTTCCAAGTGGGATCCTTGCTCAGGACACTATTGATCGTCATGTCGATTGCGTCTTGGCTCATTAATTGGGCGTTCGCTTTCTGGCCTTCCAGCACGTCGTGCAAGTCGTAGATCTGATCTCGCTTCAGGTCTCGACGCTTGCGGAGGACCCTGATCTCGGCATCAAGCTGTTTCCACAGTCTCTTGTTGACTGCCGCATCACACTCGTCATAGACCGCCTGCTTTCTCGCTATTGCGGTCCGAATGTGTCTCTCTTCATCCTTTAGGCCTTTCATGACCTTGGCCAAGGCAATAGCAGGATCTTGGGATGGTCGCAGGGTAGGCTGGTCTTCATAGGTATAAGTCGAGGTTGAGGACTGTTTCTTCGCTCTGTCTGTGACTGGTACTGGGCGCTCAACTCGAACTGTCTTCTTGCCGGACTTTGTTGTGGTTGATTCGTATCGGTGGGAGTGAATGCGTGCACAGACCACGCAGTTGTAGCATTCATGATCCTGACACAAGGTATTCAATACGCGCTTAGCGGATGGTGTGAGCGCAGGAGGGGGGATGTTCTCCTTTTGCTTCTCCTTCCCTGTACCGGTCTGCTCAATCTGTAGGGATGGTTCGCTGGCAGATAGGACGGGTGACAGCACACGGACAGCAGGCGTGCTCCTCTGCTTCTGCTTTTGGCCAAACTTCTTGTTCGAATCCAATGTAACATCATCAATGAATAAAGCTGAGGTCATATTCTCCTGGTCCGAGTCAAGCTCGGGCTCCTGTGTAAGGTTGATCTGTTGGGTGTAATCATCCTGCATTTGCAAGTCCGTATCGGATGTCGTATTCTTAGCAGACATCTCGCTCGCGACAGTGTGTCTGTCTCCTGGCTCCTGAATTTGAGCCATCCTGGCGAGTTTCGACTTGCCCGTGACAGGCATGGAACCCTTGGATTCCTGTGAGAATCGACGATGAGAGTCTCGCGTAAAGTCGCTCTCTTGGGTGAGATTATCTTGCTTTGACAAGTGAATATGAGATGTTGTAGCCTTAGCCGACATCTCGCTCACGACAGTAAGTCTGTCCTCTGACTCCCAATTTTGAGTCATCTTGGTGAGCTTCGACTTGCCCAAGTTAGGCATGGGACCCTTGGGCTGTGTTACGTCCCGAGTCTCGGTCTTCTGTGACAGCTTCTTGTTGAGCTCATCGACAAGCTCCTGGAGCTGTGCAACTTTATTGTTGAGGCTGATGTTTTCACGCTCGAGTTGAGCATTCTTTTGTTGAAGTAGTTTGGTGTTATTGTAGAGATCCTCGTTTTGTCGCTCAAGACCGAGATTGTCTTGTTTCAGCAAGTGTTGCTCTTCGGTAATCACTTCATACTTCTCATGAAGAGAGTTCAGTAGAGCACGCTCAGTATTGAAGTCCTCCTGCGTGTCCCGGAGAGCTTGCTGAAGCTCTAACTTTTGCTGAGTGATGGCATCATTGCGCGTCTGAAGTCGCTTAATGGTGGTGACATGATCAGACACCCGTTGAAGCGCCCCGTCACGCTCCTCCACAACAGACTGGTTGTGAATTTCATTGAGACTGATCTTGCGATTGGCCTGGTCTAGACGAGATCTGAGCGATGCAAGTTGCTCTTCAAGTTCTGTGAGTTGAATTGTTAGCTAAAAGCAAAATCGATGTGCCTATAGATATACTTACGAGATTTCTGGGTAGTGAGCTGTAAAATCATTGACCCATCAGAGTCCGAGCCCATTGCACTATCTTTGCGAGACTTGAGCTTGGAAAGATGAGCCTGAAGCTCGTCCACTTCATCTTGCAATTGCTCGGCTTGTTTTGACACAAGCTCATCGTGTTCCTGTAGAGTCTGAATTTCCTCTCGGATCTTATCCAGGGAAACGAAAATTTCCTCCTCCTCAAGGGGAATATTGACGGCTTCAAAGTCGGCATGGTGGTCAAGAGACGTCTTTGTTTCTCTATCATGTACTCTGCCATGTTTGACAAAGATTGGAGTTCCGTTCTTGAATGATGACCATCTCAAGGTGCCGGACACAAAATCATTAAGATGATTGAACTGAGGTACGAAGAATGAGTGAGCCGTTTGACTGATGATAGACTGGTTCATAGTGTTGAGGTTGTTGGTATGTGACTGTCGGTTAAGTTGACGTGTTGCAGTGGCGGAGAAGCCGGCGTTAGCTTGAGATTTTGGTGAGATCTGGGATGATCTCTTCACGGCTTCCTCCTCTGCTTGGACCTTCTCGGCTCTAGCTGTCTGAAGTGTATCCAGCAGTGTGGTTAAGTTTCCTCGTGAAGGGTTAACTGGGGCGTTGACTGGGGCATCGAGCTCCATAGTATCCTCTACAGTTGGCACATGATGACGGACACGTAGTCTAGGTGAGTCGGAGCCGAATATTGATGCAGTCTAGATTGGTGGTTTGTTAGCAGCGGTTCATCAGTTACCAACATGGGAGAACAAACATCAGAAAACCGAGAGTTAAGTGAAAGAGAACGCAAAGTAGGAAAAGAAGAATTAGAAGCAGCCGGAGACGGCGGCACCGGGCGCGCCTCATGTGGTCGGAGCCGTTTATGGCAGACAATACGTGAGGGCGGTCTCACGTTATTCGGAAGCACCGAATCGGGACTGCGCGACTAACGCGCCGGATCTCGGCGGCGAATAACGGTATTATCATAAGAAGTGGCAGATGAATTACTAACATCATTATTTGCAACCTCGGGGGAAGCAGGCTCAGGCTTCTTGTTTTCCTTGCCATAAGTTAAGCCTTTCCATTCAGGAAAGTGGCGAACGAGAGCCGATGTGTTGATTGCCGGGAAGTCGTGCGTGTCGTCACGCGGCATGAAGTTGGAGATGTCTGAAGTAAGTGTGACTGTGCCGTGGCTGCCAGTCGATGATGGTGGTGAGAATGGGTGCTCAGCGTGGTTACGCATCTCCCGGAGGATGCGGGATTGGTGTACTTTGGTTCTCTTTTTGGCGTCCATGATGAACAAAAGAGGTGAGGAATGACCCGACTCACGCGGGGACGTAACTGAATTACGTGCTGAAATCAGCGAAGAGTAGTTGTTAAGCGCGATAATAATCACGTTGAAAGCAGTTTAAGAGCAGTTGCGAGTGCAATTGAGAGCGTAGCTGTATGCAGCTTAGAGAGAAGTGCGATGTGAATGTGTAGATGTAGAAGAGAAGGAGGAGAGCTAGGAGAGCGCGGCGCGGTATGTTTGTTTATGCTCCCAGGTTGGCGGGGCGGGGGCACTAGGAGCACAGACCCTCGCTAAAACCTTAACACTCAGTAAGACGTGATGTAATATTACCTCTTCGAGGCTTTTGGCCAACAAGGTATCTTTCCCAAGTTGGCATGCTTTAGAGCTTAGAACATCGTCATTTATAAATAAGATTCATATTGCCGTAAGGACAGAAGGAACAAGAAAAAGATGGAAGTCTCGATTTTAACAAGAAAAAGCGGTACGTTAGAGAGAGCTAGGGAGTACCTAGGTACCTTTGCTTACGGGCGTGATCACTGCCATTGAGCGCTACACACCTATTACAGGCTAGTGCTATTTAGCATACATACGCCTATAATGTATAGCACGACACTCAGTCCCGGTTTACAATCACTCGAGTTCAATTAGGTACTTAGTTTAAATGAAGGAAAGTTGCACTTCATAATAAGATTTTAGTTTTTCCTATGATGCTTTGATACAAATATGTCGCGTCGCGTTATTGCCGTGGTTGTTATTGATGGCCTGCACTGTCCTTCCACCGTGATTAGGTATGTGTTTCCAACGGGATACATACTACTGTTAAACACATACTGAGTAAGAAGGACTAATGCACACATCTTTGATTCGTCGCCTGACCTCAGCCTCAGCTGGCTGAGTGCCAAGACACATTGTACATACCGTCGATATTGAATTATCCGTATAAGTAGTCTACACTGGATTGCGGGGAAATCAACGCTAAAGTACGCATGTATCGGAAGAGATGATCGCAGTGATTTGGTATCACCAACTTTGTGACTACCGCACAACTTTGAAAATAGCATTAATCAAAACATAATACCGTCAATAACTGTTCTATAGACCCGAGGTTATAATTAAATATTTTACCTCAGAAATCATGTACAGGTGGCATATCCAATGCATGCCGACGGGCAACCGTCACAATCCCACACTCAACCCAGTTTTCCCTCTTGGCGGCCAACTCAACGTCGCATCCCGCGCCGAAAGCGACGAGCTAGTTAGTAAGCTGAATTAGAGACTTGGTTCACGAGAAAACAAGCATCAGGCACTTCACCAGCCGACTCGACTACCTAGGCTTAAGGAAGACAGTATTGCCGGGAAGCATCAAGGATACCTCTTCTCAAGAGTGAAAAACCACGTTACCCAGATACAGCTGCATCGTTACTTGGAGCTAGCCGTGTACTTGCACCCCAACATCAATAGGAATTCTAATGACTATCAATATTAAGGATCTCGTTTTAGTAGTGGTTCTAGTGTAATTGTAACCTCCTGCATCTTACAGTGTTCTCGTACAGTCGGTAGCATTTATATACCTTATGAACACAAGCTTCTATTTCCAGGACTGGGGTAACTGTCGCTAGTATTGATCTGGATAGGCTAGTCACACCTGTACGAGTCCCTGCGGTTATCATATCTAGTGTAGGATGCCAATAACTTGTTTTCGGGTAGGATGTGAGCACTAGCAATGTCACAGTGACCTATCTGTCACTACAGCCATAACCACAAGCCCGGGAATGGCCCGAAGTAGGATATCCCGGCTTACGGGCGTATATAGAGAGTCTTCAGGGTATAAGGCCATGTGTGGTAGCCGTATCGTCGTCGAGCTGCAGCTCTAAATTGAACAACTCTCATGCGGGGGCTCGATCAATCAATCCCAGGACGGACTTTCCAGATTTCATACTCATTTCAACCCAGCGGGATCCCGTCCTGCTTGTACGATGGAGGATGTTCGTATTGCAGTGATTGGACTAGGTACTGACAATGATAATTCCTAATCACCTAGCACCTAGCCATCTCGTGCTGATCTGAGTCTAGGTCCCGCAGGATTAAATGCTCTGAAAAGCCTCCGCGAAGAAGGATTCAATGTGGTTGCCTTCGAAAGACGAAATGAGATCGGCGGGCTGTGGTCGTTCAGTGAGGATACCACCTATACATCCGTGTTGAAGGACACAGTGTGTAACGTCAGCAAGTTCATCGTAAGTAAACAAAGGTATGCTGTGACTGCAACTCATATACTTATATTAGCTACCTAGTCTGGGTTCAGTGACTTTCCAGTGCCTAAAGGTGGGTAGGAATTACACCCACCGAGTAACAGGGTCAACTACCATCTATTGAAATTGACAACATGCTGTTATAGACTATCCTACCTTCTTCCCTGGCGCTCAGTTGGCGGAGTACTTCAAATCCTATGCCTCGCACTTCAACTTGTACCCGTACGTTCGCTTCGGCACTACCGTCAAGAGGGTAACTCGGAATGCGGCCGACAACAGCTGGGATGTTCACATCGTGAACTCAGACGGGCCTACTGTCCTCTCATTTGACAAAGTCGTGCTCGCCCACGGCTGCGAAAACCTACCATTATGGCCGCCTATGCTGAACAGAGAAAGGTTCAAGGGCACCGTAATGCACGCGCAGTCTTTCAAGAGGTGAGAAATTTGCTTTTATGAAGAACTTCTAAGCTGACTCTATAGAATTAAGACCCGACACTTTCGAGGGCAAGCGAGTTCTTGTCGTTGGAATTGGCAATACCGCCTGTGAAGTCTCGCTGGCATTGACAAAGCACGCATCGAAAGTGTACCAGTCCTACCGAAAAGGGCGTATCATGGTTTCGCGGTATTACGACGACGGGATTCCCATGGATTCAAGGTTCACCTGGCCCATCCTCCGCATGAGGTACTGGATGGACTATCTAGCACCGTGGTTGAGCGGCCCCGTTGGCGATAAATTCATGCATAATAAGATGATTTCTGATGCTGCTCGATCCGAGCCAGTGGACACAAGCATGTCCGACAAGGAGAAGTGGAAACGCGCTGAGAAGTTAGTGCGAGACGACTGGAGATTGATGCCGTGTCCCAGTATGGCTCATGTCCATCCCGCCGTGCAGGAAGACTTCATTCCGGCTTTACGACGGGGAGACATCATACCTGTTCATGGCTTCAAGGACTTCTCTGGAGACTCGGAAGTGCTGCTGGATAATGATGTAGTAGTTGACGTGGACGCGGTTATATTCTGCACTGGATATGACCCAGACTATAACATCATGCCTGAACTTGAGATGGATGGCGCACAGGGCCTCCCTCTACGAACCGCCGAAGAAGTATCTGAGCATAATTCCGGGGAGGGGCCCAGGGGTAAGAAGGGCCAGCCACACCTTCCTCGACTCTACCAAATGATATTCCCACCGCGTTACGCTTCGTCGGTCGCAATACTCAGTTGGATGGCCCCCCAGGAGCCCGTTTGGTGTGTCACAGAACTCGCATCAATGGCCGTCGCACAGATATGGGCCGCCGAAACGGTTGCGAATTCGACCGCAGCATCTAATCAATCCCAAGCTAAGACCGATCGCTCACCAGCTCTCCTACCGTCCCTAGAGGAAATGAACGCCGAAGTGGACGTATATCATACATGGTGGAGAACGCAATGGCGAATAGAGTCCTCCTTGCGCCTAGGATACGTGCAAGGCCATTCATTCTATCGGTTTTTACACGATGCAGCCGGCACCAACATGTACGAAAATCTCGACCACCCACTTTCTACTCGAGGTTGGAGCCTTTGGTGGCACGATCGTGAACTATGGACATGGCTCGCCAAGGGCCCGATGAATAGTTACTCTTGGCGCCTCTTCGACACTAACCCTAAGGGTATACCAGGCTGCGGCAGAAAGACGTGGCCTGGAGCTCGACAAGCGACGAAAGATGCGGTAAGTGTGTTCACTCATGGCTTGAGCAGGTCAAAATTAGCTGACGGGTTGCTAGTATGAAATCTACGAAGATTTCAAGCAACAGATGCAGAAAAAGTCGAGACATGCGTGATATCATTCAGCTAGGTCTTTTACAGTGCACAGGCAAGGGCAACAATCGGTGTATTTCGTTAAGTTTCGGATTAGTGAGGATAATGAGAAGGGCATATAGCCTATGTAATGGTCAACCTGTGGGCGTTTCATATCATGACGAAGAGGGATGATATTGTTCTTTGCTCTCATCAGCTATCTGGGGAATAGGGATGCGGTTATTTTGGTTACAGGAAATAAAACCTTTCATCTTGCTGTATTGATCATTGCAATTCTACAAGACAAGACCTTGAAAATTAAACATTGGTCAATCAGTCGATCCTAGGAAGCCGACGTTTAATGATCCTCGGGATGCAATTGCCCACACTACCACCTTAAAATATAAACTAATATTATTACACACCCCCAACCTGGATATTGCTTACGCTATCCAGTATTAGTGATGAAGTGTTACAAGGTAGTCAGGTAAGAGATGAGCGTTCAATGTTCTATATTGAAGTGAACCCCATGGGCCAGCGCCTATCTGGGGCCCATGCCTTCGGGAGACAGGCCAAAACCTACACTTCCCGAGGCCTTCGAATTCAGAATTCCCGATTTTCAGTGGGGAACGCGGTGATCTCGTTAGAATAAGCCAATTCACAATTAGAATGTGTCCATTTTTCCTTAAGGTAGTAACTCTCCCTATCTATTCTCTGAGAAGCCCCGTATTCAGCCCCCTTGGGGCTGAATACACCCTGACCACTCATCCACTCCACTCCAATATATAAGTAAATGTAAGACACAGAATCACCACATACGACCATAGGATCTGGAAAACGCGGGGTCCCGTCCGCTCCCCCTTAGCTAAGCCAGGTACCGCCGGATCAGTAGTTGGGTCGGTGACGACCAGCGAATCCCCGGTGTTGTATGTTTTTTTCGTGTCTTTTTTTGCTTCATTTCCCACTGTGAAGTACCTATGTAGAGCAATTCGCATATCATCCGCATTGCGTATACCACGAAACTGTCGTGATATAACAAGGCGTGTTTTATTTCTTTCCTTTTCATTCTTTTCCCTTTGCTCTTCTAGTGCGGCTGTTGCTGGAAACTGGCGCTAATCGATAAACCCCCTATCATTCACTTCAAGCATTCGTCATATTTGAAAACATTAGGATGTAAGTCCGAACTTACTAGGCGTACTAGATTCTATTATTGTGGCAGACTTTCCAATGTGAAATAACAACAGTTGTTAGCTAGACCAAAAGCACGCACACTAATAGTTCCCACTGGTATCCCGTGAATCGCTTCGACTCGATAGGCTAAACTCTAACTCTCTGAACAGTCACCGGCAGTCCGTTTGTGCCAGAAGTCCCAATTGTGAACTGATCGCTGGTACAAGTAAGATCATCGACAGCAGAGCTGTCGAAGGTGAGATCAAAACGCTCAACAATTGCGGCGATAGTCATATATAACTCTGCCCACGCCAAACTAGAACACATAGCAGATTAGTAATTAGAGCCACATCATAAATGATTATGTAGTCGCATCTGAAGAAATGGAAACAATCAAGGTTGATGTTAGTAGATAGAAGCTTACTGCATCCCAAGGCAGTTCCTCGGTCCCTTCGAAAACGGGGCGTAGAACTTATCCAGCTTCCGCCGCTCCTGCAAATCCAGCCATCTCTGGGGTTGGAACTGGTCGGGATCTGGATACACGTCCGGATCGCGGTGCATTAAATACGTAGTCATTCCCACCGGCGTCCCCGCAGGGATCCGTCGCCCCCTGAATAACAATTCACGATTGGGGGACACTCGGGTTGTCCTTGTAGCAGTAGCCGGGCTAAGCCTCAAGCCTTCCATCAAGACGGCCGTCAAGTAAGGCAGTTGTTCAAGTCTAGAGAGAACCGAACTAGATTTCTGTTCGGCCTGTGGTGTTGCAGTGAGTTCAGCTCTTAGCCGACGAAGAATCTCTATATCGTTATATATGTGGTAGAGCGTCAAGCGGATGGTATTGGCTGTTGTCTCAAAAGCGGCACCGGTTATCGTACTGACTTCGTCGAAAATGCGCGCGAAGCTCTTTTCGCCCTCGGGCAGGTCGGAGTTGAGAATCTCGTGGGCCAAGGTTTGAGGCGCGTCCGGGTCCAACGTTCCACTCATTGATGCAGCATGTATTTTTGAGCACATATCCACCATATCCTATTTGCGTGTCAGACTGGAATGCGTCAACGAATCTCGAGAGCAGCTCCTTGCCCACCTTGAGGAAGCCAAAGAAGGCTTTGACGCCATCGTCGGCACGCTGCACCAGCCACGCGGGGACAGGTAGGGATTTCAGGAGCGGGCCATACCAAGGCAGATGCTTAGTTATACGCCAAACACTGCCCGAGTTTTGGAAGAGAACTGCTAAGCCTGCGTTGAAGTCTTTGACTTCAAGATTATTATGGTTTTTCCCCAGGACAAACTCAGTAGCAACATCCCGCGTGAGCGCACTGATGGCAGCGCTCAGGCTAAGCCTGGCGGCGCTAGACTCGTCGGCAAACTCATCGAAGCGGGAACAGAGCCTATCGACAAGCCGCTGGATGATGTCTGACTTAGCGGCTACACTAGCCTTGGAGAAAAAGGGATTTACAGCAGCCCGGCGGCGTTTATGTACGTTATGGTCAATAGCACAGATAGTTGACAAGGGGGCGCCGAATGCATCGTACGTGAAGGCGTATTTATCCCATTCTCCTTCGCGAGTGTATATCTTCTCGAACAAATGAGGATCGCTGACATGAAGCTCATACGGACTGATACGGACGATGGGACCTGCATAGGAATACACAAAGCAATACTTAGATCACAATCAACAGAAGAAATGAAAGGAACGGGACTAGGATGTACCGTATTTCTTATGCATTTCAGCAATCTTGAATGTGTACTGGCCATTACACACGATGTCGTAGTATGCTTCGAAGCCCCGCGTTAGAGCGGCGAGCTTTGGTCCTGGGAAGTCGGCGAGCGGGTGAAGAAACAAGCGATAAAAGACGACGGTGGAAGCCAATACTACACCACCTGCGAGGATATATGGCCATAATAGAGGCGCTGCGGATGCATCCATCTGGGGAATGTTGACGTCTGAGGAGATATTATCTTTTCAGAAACTCAAACTATACCAGTCGCTTGTATTCATACGGGCGCAGGCTGGCGCAGACAGGAAACGAAGACTTGCGCTAAGTAGTAGTAGTAGTAGGTACCTACGTAGTATATATACTATTGGGTAGGTATGTCCAAAGTTGCTGCCTGGAGCTTTCTGTTTGGTGCAGCTGAGACAGGCACCCCCTGCGCTCTTGCCATCAACCTATGCTACATTTGTCTGCTAGAGCTCTGCACATCTATTGATCTAAAGAAGTACTACGTAATGTAGTAATATACCATCGTCCAAGATGGCTGGAGGAGCTTTCTTTGATGGTACGCTTTGGTTACTACCACAATACAATCCATACCGCATGGTGATTTTAAGGATAATATAATCATGCTAATGCTCGGGGAATTTATCGATTCCGATTTTTTTTTTTTTTCCTTTCATTTTAAGTCATCTGCTTCACTGATGCTAGAGTCCGGTCCCGTCTTGGAACCACATACCACCGAGGCAGTCTCGCCATCTGAAGAACCCTTGGTCTCCTTCATACACTACGAATACCATTCAAGACATACGCCAAAAGATAGAAAGTGTGGCGATGTTATTTATTGTCTATATGGAGTTGATGGTGGTTAGGTGTCGTATTAAAGATTAAATTTGGTCCGCTGTATCACAGTTCCCCTGACCTCTTGAGGGGGTGGGAAACACCCTGTTGATTGTCATTTCACCTAACCATTTTCTTGAATTATATCCTCTACGTAAGTATACCACTATGACATCGCACCGTCGCGTGGTCTTTATCGCGGGCGTAACAAACAGCGGCACACTTTCTAGCTGCATATTGGCCAGTACGGGGCACAGATCGGAACCTAGAGCGCCAGCGCGCGCGAGTCGGTAGTGGTGCGAGGTACTAGGGTGGCGGGAAGCGTCAAAATATCAACTCTTAAGCTAGCGAGGGAAGTTTGATCTAGCAGGGAAGATTTTATCTTGTTATCAGTATGAGGATAATAGGTGTGTGAAGCTATCTTGGAAATGCCCTATTCTAAGCTAAAAAATAGTACCAAATCTAGCTTACTCGAGCCAACCGTTTATACGCTGAAGTTGTTACAATCATTCCTACTTCTCTCGCTCCGTACGCCATGAGTAAATACAAATCCACTACACCAACCCCTCAAACTCCGTGATAACCGGCCGTTACTCAGTAAACCGTAACTGCACTGACATATCCATTCTTCAAAACCTCGAAAACAAGGCCCGGAAAGCCATACAAGGTAGTAGTAGACTCCTCATTACCGCCTAGCTTCTTAGCAGTAACGCCGCCACTGCTATCTTCCCAGCCGCCTAAGAATTCGCAACTACTTCCGGGACTATCGCCCCACCCGCGGTTTAGTACCATCCCTCGCTGGCGTCTCTTGGCATCCACCTCGGACGCGTAAGTACTTTTCCACTCTTCTCGTAGATTCTCTTCTATCTCATCGAACGGTGTCTCCGAATCAATGGGAAGAATGTCGGGATCGGGTTTGTTGAGGTAGGAAATCTCCCACCTTGACCGACGGTGCCGGTTAAACGGATAAGAACCTGGGACGTTGCCATGTAATATAACCTTGGTAGCCACCAGGCGATTCTGGTTGCAACTCTTGAAGGCCTTTGCTCCCGGGAGTTGATCTGCATCATTATTCGTTTGCGAGGGTGGTGTGCGTGAAGGCTCTTGGGGTGGTGACACCAGAATATCGAAACCCAGATAGAAATAGTTATAAAAACATTCTCCAGACACGTTATCTACAGTCTCATCCTCGATCATCTCATCGTCAGAATCATCGGACCCGGTAGGTGCCGATGATAGATCTGTATCGGTAAGATCCTCCGGGCGCTTGTAATCGGCACCGCTTGACCTAGATCTACTGTGGCTCGATGTCCGATTCTTATGGATATGCATGCGCTGATCATTCTTGCGATAAATGGCGTCTGGAGGACCCAGCTCTATGATCAACTCCTGAGTGCTCGTCTCCCCAAGATTGATCCATACAGAGGTGTTGCTCCAGTTTTTGAACATTTGTAGCCGTCCACCTCCATGTATCTTGACAAGAGAGATCTCATCTGGCACAACCTCCTTGCTCTTACTAAATAGAGGGGTCGATTTAATGCTGGGGAGAACCTCTGTCCAGAGGGTTTCTCTCGCAGCTGCCCATGACTTCCCACTGAAGACAGCCACCGAGGACGCAGCATGGCTGGTTGAGGGGAAGAGCAATGACATGACGTCTTTATCTGGCGAGTAGGAGGACAGAGGCAACGGAAAGCTCAAGGCAACTCCAGGATATGACAGAATATATGTGCCCATGCCGTCGGCACTGCCGTTGGGTGGTGGGATATATTCGCCAGCATATGTCGGCCCAAACAATCGACTGTAGACGTTCTTAAAGACAGGGCCGTTGGGAGTCTCACCACCCGTTCTGGGGGATCCCGAAGACGCTTGCGCACTCGAAGTTCTGGCGATGTCCTTGTCCTGGTAAGTGATACGGTTCTTGGTAAAGTCGATAATCTCGATGAGCCGGAGCCGCTGCTCGGGACCATCGAAGCGCAGACGTATCCCATTCGCCGGCAGGCCGACGACGACCGGTTCAGTAACAGGGTCTTCCTGGGAGAAGGTTAGGTCGAGTTTAGGAAATCGCTGAGGTTCGGCTTTGAGTCTCGTCAGAATGTCGTGAAGGGAAGCACCCAGGACTAGAAGCAAATGAGGTCAGCTCTCCTGTAGTTTATATGTGTATCTCGATCTTGACACAGATGGGCTCTTAGGGTTTGAAACGTACCTAGAAAGCCTAGTCCAACGTTTGGGTGCAGCGCGGCCGAGAAGAGAGACATGGTGTCTTGGAATCGAAAAACGATGATGTGGGTTCAAAGCCACTGTCACATAACTGGAAAGAAGTCAAGTCAACCAGCAGTAGCGATACCGGGTATCTACCACAGCCGATGAGGATGGTGATCTCGGGGCGATAGTCGACTCGGGACTCTTTTGAGAGCGAGATAAAGAGCAGACGGATCGGGCGACACTTATCGCCTTCACATTCGTCAAAGTAGCGTGAAGAAGTGGAGGGGTAGGCTCACAGCTGCCTCCTAGCTATAGCGAACCAGAATGCGCAGTCGTAAAGGAAGAATACAGACTCAGCCAGAGGTAATATCGTGTCTATGATTACAGTATGTCGAGAGGTAGGCACCTAGTCACACGAGGTCAAGTCTAGAGGTAAGGTTATGCTGGTCATCGGAGTAGCTAGAGGTAGGTAGGTAAGCTTCATTCCTCAGTTGCCGCACCTGCAGAGACGTCATCTGCCCTTACCTACAGCGTAGGTAACCATAAGTGCCTACCTACCTATTGGAGATGGATAGAGGGGTTACAGTACATGGCACATGCTAGCCGACAATCAAGGACCCTGCACACTGCCCGCAGTCAAAGGAAATGGGGCTAACTCATATAGGATTAGTTCCTTAGCGATCACTGTGGGCCTTATGCCGCCGGGGAGAGGTGGGGGACGGCCTATCAATAGCTGGAAGTACCTACCTAGCGGGTGGAGTTAGACAGTTTCCAGGGCAACCGGTACATATTTGTCTGTTGATGTCTACTCCACCCTAACTACTCCAACGCGTCGCCAGTGATGATAAAGGTGATACCTAGCCTAGTACTTACCTCCCCTCCACCTATCATAGTAGATAACCAACCTATCTCAAGCTCTACCGCCACTTTTAATGCAGCAGCACCTTCAGTTAACGACTACTTGAATGACTCTCCACCAACAACGAACTGTGCTTGTTCTCTTTAAACTGACCGCGACGTTTGATCCAATTCTTACCAGCAAGCCCAACACATTTTAGACGCAACATATACTTATATATATATCACACATTACGCCGCCTCTCCCATGCAAGGCCGCTCTCGTCGGGGCGAGACGCCCTCGTTGGCCGCCAGTGCGCGCTCCGCTGCCGTAGGACGCGCAGGCTCCCGACTCAACGCATCCAGGGCTTCAAGCTTAAGACAGCCCATGCACCATGCTGCCGCCGCTGCGAGAATCGACCGCAACGCTGCCCCTTCGCCCGCCGAGTCCCTGTCTTCTGTTGCGACCGCAGGGACGAAGCGCAAGGAGCGCGACTTCGAGGTCGAAACCATACAGGAAACCAATATCAACGTCGTGGTCCGATGCCGTGGCCGGAACGAGCGCGAAGTGCGCGAGAGCAGCGCCGTCGTCGTGTCTACCGATGCCGTCCAGGGAAAGGTCGTCGACCTATCAATGGGACCCAGCGCTCTCAGCAACAAGACCTACAACTTCGACCGTGTCTTCTCCCCGGCCGCGGACCAGAGCATGATATACGAAGACGTTGTCAAGCCCATCTTAGAAGAGGTATGACATGCTTCGACTCCTAGCCAACATGCGACTAACTAATTGTGAACGAAGATGCTTAGTGGGTACAACTGCACCATCTTCGCCTACGGCCAAACTGGTACGGGTAAAACATACACCATGTCAGGTGATATGGACGAAACTTTCGGCTTGCTGTCGGACGCAGCCGGTATCATCCCTCGCGTGCTGCACAACCTTTTCAACAAGCTAGATAACGATGAAACCGAGAGCTTCGTGAAGTGCTCCTTCATCGAGCTCTACAATGAAGAGCTTCGAGACCTCATGTCAGCCGAGGAGAATGCCAAACTGAAGATATTTGATGACGCGTCTCGGAAAGGCCACGCTACTACTGTCGTACAAGGGATGGAGGAAGCGCATATTAGCAATGCGTCAGAAGGAATCAAAATACTCCAGGAAGGTAGTTTGAAGAGACAAGTCGCAGCTACTAAATGCAACGACCTTAGTAGCCGAAGTCACACTGTCTTTACAATAACAGCGTGTGTCAAGAGGGTTGGGGAAGACGGTGAAGAATGGGTTAGTGCTGGAAAATTAAACCTCGTCGACCTTGCTGGTAGCGAGAATATCCAACGATCCGGCGCCGAGAACAAGCGTGCCGCCGAAGCTGGCTTGATCAATAAGAGTCTACTCACCCTCGGACGAGTCATCAACGCTCTGGTGGATCGCAATTCACACATTCCTTACAGGGAATCCAAATTGACCCGTCTCTTGCAAGATTCCCTCGGAGGCCGTACGAAAACTTGCATAATAGCTACCATTTCTCCAGCAAAGAGCAACCTCGAAGAGACTATTTCAACGCTTGACTATGCTTTTCGGGCCAAGAACATTCGCAATAAACCACAGGTCAATCAAATGATCAAGAAGGGCGCTCTACTTCGAGATTTCACCCACGAGATTGAGAAGCTGAAAAGCGAGTTGATTGCGACACGGCAACGAAACGGAGTCTACCTTTCCAACGAGAGCTACGAAGAAATGGCCACAGTCAGCGAATCGCGACGTATACAGAACGAAGAGCAAGCTGCCAAGATCGAGTCACTTGAGTCGAACCTTCGAAACAAGGTGCAGGAACTTTTCTCGTTAACATCAAGTTTCATGGGTTTAAAAAAGGACCACGATGCTACCAAATTGCAGCTAGAGGGGACCAAAGGTGTGCTTGATCAAACGGAGCTCGTTTTAGAGGCAACACGCAAAACGCTAGCTGAGGAAACTCTTCTTCGCGAAGCACATCAGAAAACGGAAGAACAGCTACATGTAGCGGGAAATAAGCTTATCAACACGCTTCATAAAACTGTGGGACATGTGGGAGGTTTACATGCCAAAAACAAGCGGAAGTCAGACCTTCAGGCCCTCAACCGAACAAATTGGGGACTGGCTCAAGATCAAGTGTCTGATATCACATCGTTAGTCGAAGCTCGTATGGAGAAGTTCCAAAGCGAACAACAACAGCACCTCTCTAGCATATCGGAACGTATGCAAAGCTTTGTCCAGGCAGAACTAGAGAAGCTTTCGTCGACGCAGTCATTTCTCGATCAAAATCTTGAACTCTTTACTGCATCGAAGAAAGAGCTGATGGAGCAGAGGCAGACATCGAAAGAAGAGATGGACGAGGTCTTGGAGGAAATCAAGGAAGTGCGGGATAATATCAAAGAGCGGGTCGGCGATAGTCTCAAGGCCATCGCGACGGCCGCGGAGACGATCGCACAGGATGTCTTGAGTGAACTCGGTACATTCCACAGCCTTTTACATTCATCATACTCCACCCTTGGCAAAGACTTCAAAGCTATTTTTGAGGACTTATTAGAACACAACGCTGCTCAACGAAAAGAGTCCGACGATCTTAGAGAGCAGTTGCTAAGCGCCACGAAGACAATCGCACAATCCAACGCATCTATTTCAATCCAGATACAAAATGCGGTAGACGATGAGAAAAGACTAGCCGTAGAAGAACGCCACTCCTTATTAGCACAAATCACCTCTCTCATCAACTCCCAGGCTGAGGCACAGGAATCCCGCCTAGCCAATAAGGCGGCTTTAATTCAGCAAAGTGTTAAGGAAAACACCACTACATTAGAAGGGAGTATGACACAGTACGCTCAGGGCATGGATAGCTGGAATGCCCGAGAAGGGCAATTCCTCAACGAAGTTGCTACTTCGCGCGATGCCCTCAAATCCAAACTTCAGAACGACTGGACCGTAAGTCTTATTCAGTGTAATCAAGTATCTAGGTCGCTACTAACCCGAAGTACAAGGCCGCGAACACTCATAGCACATCGATCCAAGAAACAACAAAATCTGTTCATGCTGAGACAGTGCGGGTTGTGGATGAACAAATGCGGGATCTCAATGATCAGATGACTTCCCTCGACGACTTCGTCTCTCGTGCTCGCTCGCAAAATGCGGAGCATGCTGACCAGCATACAACATCGCTGCAAAAACTTTCTAGCACAGTTGACGATTCGTACGCAAATATTGGGCAGCACTTTAAATTAACATACTCTAGAGTCGAAGAGCTTGGATCGGAGATGGACATAGATATCGAGGCTGCAGAAGAGGCGCTGGAGCCATTGCCTACTAGCGTTTGTCAAACTCTTGCCGATCTCCGTGAAGAGATTTCCGGCACGACGATACGGGAATACCAGCCTACGGGTGACACGCCTCAAAAGTTGACATACGAGTATCCCACCGAACTTCCTCGCACGCGGGCACACGCTTCCCTAATTGCTAAGTTCAATGGGGAGCCGTCGCCTAGCAAAGCGGCTATTTTTGCGGATGCCGACACAACACAGTCAGAGAATCGGTCGCCTTCTCGGCCAGTTTCTAGTGATGACTCCGGGAGTCTGGCAGATCGTGACCGCAACCAATTAGCTATGAGTCTTCGAGAGTTACATCCGAATGTTAATAGCAATGCTCTTTCGAGCTTCGACCAACGAGCAAGCACAATACACGGTTTCGCCTCGAGTATGGCCCCTGGCAGTCTTATGGGCGCTGCGGATGATATACCTGAGGACATGACGATGCCTCTATATAAGAAAAGCAGGATTACCCGAAGCAGAACAAGCAAGTCCACGTTAAGTGTGGAAGGGCGAGAGAATTTGCCCCCGCTTGCGACAATCGTACCGGGAGGTGGAAAGGAGATTTTCTCCCAGAGTATCACAAGGAGGAAAAGTCCGAGACTAAACTAAAAAGGCATGATGAATACTGTGTAAAGTTTGGAAGCTTGGCGCCTAGGTCAGGGAAAAGGAGGCGTTTGTAATGGTAGGATATGGGCACCGGTTGCTGAGCAAATCTTGTTTGTTTCCACCGAGATACCTAGTTGTTAGTTAAAGTATAGTATAGTATGCTGCAGTATACTAATGTCTAGTATACTCAGTATAAAAACCTTGTGTTCAAAATAATTTGCGGAATGTGCAAACTCGGCGTATTTCGTGAGGTTAGACTCCTAGTGAGTACGCCCCTATATCCACTCTCGAGTACTCTTTTCGCCACAATGGTTCGTCCTGGATTCTGTAGATTAGACTTTCGGCTCCCTATCGCCGAAGGATATGAAACGATACTATGTTGGGACAAGGCGGACACCCTATCGGGATGAATCTAGCTCGGGGCACCCACAACCTAAATATTGGCGTCAACATTCCTTTTTCCTACTCCTCGGCCCGGCAACGGGACTGCATTAGCTCAGCGTTGAAGTATCCCGAGCAGATGGTTACTCCCAACTACTACTTTATGGACATATGTGTTAAAGTGAACCCCATAGCCAACGCCCATCTAGAAGCTATGCCTTCAGGAGATTGGCCAACACCTACACTTTCCGAGGCCTTCGAGTTCAGAATTCACGATTTTTTCAATAGGGAACGCGATGATCTCGTTGAAATAAGTTACTTCGCAAGTAAATCTCGTGTGTTTCTTATGCTTACAAGCCTCTCACTTCTTCAAGGTAGTATTTCCTCCCATTTATCCTCCCAAAAGCCCTTATTCAGCCACAAGATGGCTGAACTTCCCTTCGCTCCTTGCCTACCCTCACTGCTCCAGTGTAATTATGCATTTTCTGTCATCTTCACTCCTTTCTCCGCGACCTAACTGGCTAGTTGTTTCGGACTTCATAATTTAGGTACCGCGAAAGGTTGTCTGTAACTTTCGTACCCAATAACATCGGCAGATCTAATTTAGTCATATTCTTGTTCCATCTGTATCGATGGATAACTGGGATGATTTTGATACTCAGCACCTAAAGCTCTTCCGATTTGCGTACGTAAGCAAGAAGGTTCCCTTGTAAACTTATACTTCCGCCAGTAGAATTTACATGCAGGATAGCAGCCGCACATATGTACACGTGCCTATAGTAACTTCATGGCTTACACAACATACTCATGGCTCTAGATAACTAACACGCTGCTCTTCGTTTATCCCTTTGGGATCATTTACAACCGTGGCAGATTTGTATATGCCCGTATGAGGTTATTTCGATTAGTGCCCTACTCTTCAGACGTCCGGGGCCTGCACCACGCACTATAAGAGCAGTTATAGAATCTTCGTCTATATATTCTAAGATACTCCTCCTACGTTTGGGAATTTCAACAACCAATTTGGCTACTCTGTTAGGCCCTAAATAGTAATATATATTTGGCTATATGACTGCGTATAGGTCTATCTATTCACTCTGGGACACCCTCCCCTAACATAGTAGCGTTACAATAGTTTCAACTTTCCTGCCTTTACGTCCGACAACACATTACTCAGCCTAGGGTCATACGGCTTCAGATTTTATAGGAATACGAGCTGTTTTAGTTTTTTGCCATTCTGATCGTTTAGGTTGTGTAAAGTATGTCGAAAATAAAGTTAAAGCCTAGTGTTTAAGTTATTTCTCCAGGTGTTGGTATTTGTGATATACCTTTGTCCCATCTTCTTTACCAGTACGAACGGCATATAAATATATCGTTCTTTTCCTTGATGTCTCTGTTTCATTTTCCCTCTCAAATCATTTTTCCGCTCTGCCTCTCCTGGATAACCGCATGCCTGCATACCTGCGTCTGGTGCCGGTTTCATCTGGACGCTTTAGCTTCAATTTGAGATACTGTAAATTCTTGTTTACAAACACTCATTAATATTCCACATTCCCTCTCGCGCTACACTTTGAAGTCATCTCAACCTCTACGCCTTTCGTCTCCTCACATCACGATGCCTCGTCGCAACCAACGTTCCCCGAGATATTCGGGGTATCGACGCAGTCCCACTCCACCCCTCCCTATACCTTTCCCGCCGTATGATGAATCTACCACTCTGGAGCCTCAAGAAACTACGAAACCCCATGCTATCTGTACCGATCCTCACATCACGGGATTTCCGCCTCTATTGCCACCGCCCAACGTCGAATCCCCAGAGGATGCTGCACGTTCTCCCGTGGCGGTTTTTCCCACCGGCGACGCATTCTTTGTATACTACCGCCAGCAGGAACAGAATGCACAGGAGAGCACCAGCCAAACTCACCGCAGATCCCCTCTCAACCCTCGCGCTCCGCCCTTCTTCCCTGGCGTCCCGTATGACAACCCTTTATTCTCCCCCAACTCGTCCGAAAGCGGCCGCCAGACTCCCATGAAGCTTGAGGAATCAGCTTCCCAAGTGCCTGATGAACCGGAAATTCAGACGCCTGATGTCGCTCCCTCCGAGGGAAATAATTATCAACTCGATTACATCATTAAAAAAATCAATGGCCAGGTGCCCTTTTACAAACTCTATTTCTTCGAATGGATGGGGAGGGGTAGAAGAGAAGAGTATGACGAGACCACGTTTGAAACTCTTTTTTCGCGCCCTATCGTTCTATCTCATTCGCATCGGTCCGACCTGCCCCCTTGGCCTCTAACTTCTTTTGCTCCGCCTGCCCCAGGCGAGTTCTACATACAACTCTATTCGCCAAGCGCTCCGGTTCTGGCAATCCACTCTCTCTTCACGGCAAATGAAGGCGGCCAAGAGATAGAGGAAGGACCTGCCATACGGATCCTTACGGACCTGACTGGTACTCAGCTAGACGGCTTTCTATTTGTGGATGATGACCGTTTCACTCTGTGTGGCCTATCTGACAGGCGCATGACCAGCCTCCCTGGGTCGTTTTATGAGCTATTAGATTCGGAGAGAGCAAGCTCGGTATAGCATTTGTGCCATTTTCTTTACAACCGCTACTACTGACGGAGACATTGAGTAGTGGGAGTGCCTAAGTTCACGAGGGAGTTTCTGATTGCTATCCTCCTTTATCTACTGTTTTAGCATCAACGATGCTTGTCGGTATTAGAGGCTTCAATGTTCAAGCCACCAAAAAAAAAAAAACAAAAAAAAAAACGGAAAATTATAAACTATAAAAAACAGTGTTATCAGAGCTATAAAACGCTTGGCTAATGTAGAATAATAACACAATGCTCTTTCTTAGTTTTCGATTGCTTGGTGAATTGCTAAAGTAGGAGACTTTAAGCAGGCTATGGTATGTTTGGTTTTCTCTTGCACACCCGTTAAGGAGGCGAATGTTACTATGTAGGTCTAACATGAGCTGGAAAGTTTTCTGATCCAGCTGGTTGGGTGTCAAGGACTGTGTAGCACCCCTGGCGTAGATCTATTAAGCTCCGTCTATATATTTAAGCTTTGCCCCCAGTAGATAGTTGAGACAGCTAGGAACCAAGAGACCAATACACGCCATGGCCACTAACCCCTTTCTACCTACCTGTAATGTGACTGCGTAGGCTATCTATTTGCCCTGGGACTAAGGACCCTGACAGGCTGACACTGGGAAGCATAGTGAGCCAGTCAATTAGTTTTTCACGGTCATTATGAGGAAATCTGATTTATGTTTTTTTTAACAGCAAAGTCATTTGTTCCCAGTCGCTAAGGGGCAAAGTGTATGGTAAACCCTATTTCTATACGTGTTAGACTAGGTTGCCAACAAGAGCCGCTGTTTTGGTACTCATACATATCCGGAGATATTTGATGATTTGGTCAATTCCTTCATCAACTTACTTTTCTATCTCCCACGCAAGACAGTGGTTCTTCGTGGTGATTGCCGCCGGGTTTGCAACTAATAGATACGATAGTGTATTATTACTAGGTACTTGTAGATTACGTTGACGGTTCGGGCTAGATTTCTCTATTTTGCCAAGCCCTCGTCGACTACTACCGTTTTAAATCCACTACTACATTTTCGAATCCGCTACTACAGTGTTAGATCTTCTACTATGGTGTCCAATCCTCTGCTACAGTTTTCCATGATTAAAATTTTAAATAGAATCATAAAAACAGGAAGAAAAAAGGACCCTTCACCTGATCGAGTGACTGCCTATCAATATCCGGCTCCATAGGGTGGAGAGAAGGCTGGGTTGATTATATACTATATACTACATGTAGCTAGACCAAGTTTCAACACCCCTTTGCCAAGCCTTGGCTCTACAGTGATAGGGCTGAAAAAAGGTTAAGGCATATCTAAGTTTAGATCTGCCAACCGCGTTTAGCAAAAAAAAAAGAATCGGTCAACACTGTCTACTGTGTATGTCGTGATGATAGCCTATTATTCAGGCAAGGATCTCTTCATACCCTGTCGAATTAAGATGAAAGAAGTTACCAGGCGTTCGGAGCCGAATTCGGTGGTTTGAAACTCGAATTCTTCGCAATTGGCTCCCTCACGGTAGCGGGTGTGCGCCCGGTTCATGCGAATTAGGTAAGAAGCATGCTGACGATAGGTTTGCGGCTTATGACAATTGTCGGGAGCTGAAAATGGTTGGTCGCCGCCGGCCAATCACCCGTGGCTGTTCTATTTCTGAATGCTGGTCGGACCATGAAACTTCTGCTTGGCATAGGTGAGCGCGCCTCAGCCCCTTTCAGGTCACCTAGAAGGGTAGGTTGTTTTTCATGCGTAGCCCATCTACACAGGTATAGGTATGATCTAGACCCTGTTCCTTCAAGAGGCGGTATGGCTTTCTTATTTTGTTGGGCGATTATGGCGTCTACGGTTTAATACTGATTGAATGATCAATTACTTCTTTTCTTGTACATTTCACATTACACTCTCTGATTTCATCCCATCCAAGCGCGACATGTAATTTCTAAACCCGCTAGTCTTCCAAAGGAAAGAAGTTTCCGGTGTGTTCAACATGAGCCGCCTTCAGGGCAGATATAGCGAGGTAAAAGATCAGAGCTTGGAGACCTTCGAGGCACGTTATGAAGAAGGCTTCGGCTACCATTCACAGTACCATTACGCGCCCAATCCGCCCGACTTTCGGTATAACTATGAGGATAAATCGACTCCCAGGAGTCCCGAGAGACAATATAAGCCTACGGCTTTGAGGTGGCCGTTCTTAGTGACTCTATTGTTGGCGCTATTGACTACGCTGGGTTTTCTCAGCTACGCTGTGACCGCTCTTCCTGTAGTTGGATCTAAGGATGCATCAGACCATATCCAGGCTAGAGGTCTATATAATGTGGGAGTTAGAGCAGCTAGCGAGTCGGATACATCTGGCGCATCTCAATCAACAACAACGCTCAGTTCTAGCGTCGAATCCATAACGGTTACGGTTGTAGCGACGAGAGCGCCTAGCGACTATGGCGACATCGGAACGAAAAGTGTCACGGTGTCGGATCCCATCACCACTACTCTAGCAAAAGAGTCTAGCGACTTTGGCAGCATTGGAAGCAGAACAGTTACCGTATCAGATTCTTCCACGACTATAAGAGCTGGAGGAACTGAGGATCCCACTCAGACACCCACGTTTGCTTCGAGTCGGGCTGAGAGCGACTATGGCAACATTGGGACAAAAACGATCACAGAATCGGGTCCTTCTACGACTACGCCAGCAGGAGATACTAGCGACAGTGATGAAACGCCAACATTCGCCGTGAGCCCGGCCCAGAGCGACTACGGACGCATCGGGACCAAGACCGTCACGGAGGCTCTGCCAGACACAACAACAGTCCCCATCATCACGGGCAGTAAACCCTCGAGCGACTTCGGTGACATGGGGAGCAAAACAATCAGCTCGCAGCCGGCGCTCTCAACGACGCAGATGGAAACAATAACGCACGTAACGCTAGGCGTGATGACGATAACAGACACGAAGGGGTCCCCAATCGCCACATCAACGCAGACACCTTCACTCCCGCCAATATCCACAGCCCAAACCACCACGCTGACGAACTCGGCAGGCGAAGCAACAGCCACGCAAGTGGTGACGGTCCTCGTCACGCCCTCGACGTCCGTAGAAACAGACAGCGCAGGGAACCCCACAGCAACAATCCTCTCATATCCAATCCCGGACCCGGACCCGGACCCTTACCCTGGCCCTGGCCCTGACCCGCTGCCCCCCTCCGTGCACACAGCCGTCTACAGCATCGACGGCGCGCACTACTTCATGGGGACCTTCCTCCCCACAATCATAGCCTCCCTCCTAGCCATCGCCGTGCGCATCCTCGACGCAAACGCCAAGTCCTTCCAGCCCTGGCACGCGCTAACGCACGAGCGCGGCGCCCCAGGCCGCGAGTCGCTGTGTCTCGAAACCGGCGGCTGGCGATCGCTGGGCATGGGACTGCGTTCGCTATTAGGCGGTCAGGCCGTGGTGTTCCTCGCGAGCTTGCTCTCGCTTGCAGCGGCGCTGCTTGTCCCCGTCTCCGCCGGCGCGATCACGTTGGATCTGCGCGGGGACGGGTGTAAGATAGGGGGCACCTCGGCGAGTAACTGCGCCTATGTCCTTAGCGTCTCGCCCGTCGTGTCGAAGGCTACGCTGGGCATCCTAGCTGCCATGAGCCTCGCTACTCTCCTGCTCGTCGTCATGGTCGGGCGGTGGCGTCTGGGCGTCTACACGAATCCGTGGAGCATGTGCACGCTCGCCTCGCTATCTGCCAACCCAGAGGTCAGGCGGCTCGTGCTCGACGCGGCGCAGCACAAGCAGGCAGGGAGCCAGCTGAAGCACCAAGACTTCAAGCTCGATTATTTCCGGGGTCCCAAGGGGCAGATGGAGTATGGGATTGTGGCTCTCGACCGTTTCAGCGGCACGGGGTTGTCCTCCGTCTATGAGGAAGTCCCGCTTGCGAGCAACCTCGAAGACAACGATGTCGCTAAAAGGAAGCATGGCCCGCCTTTCTTTATGTTGGGAATCATCGGCAGGCTGTGTTTGCTTTTCCTGCTTAGTGGCGTGCTGGTATTAGTGTTATACTACGCCCGGACTGGTGGCGACACGGCCTTCGAACTGTTCATCGATAGTGATTCGTTTGGCGTCCAGTTCCTTTTTACCGGCTTGGGTGTGCTGATTTGTTTATTCTGGTTTTCATTTTTTGGAGGTAAAGTACCCGGGCATCCCCTTGCTAACTCACTCGGTACTAATATAATAAATATAGCTGTGGCGGTCATGAATTCGTATCAGGTCCTCGCAGAAAAGCCCCAGGAAGCCAGACAATCAGTACTTCTAGCTCCACCGACGAATGCCTTCTCCGGGCTATGGCATGCAATCCGGACTCGTCGGATTTTTCTTGGCCTGGTATCGCTAGCTTCGATTCTTTCTGAGTCGCTCGGAATTTTCTTGGGCAATGTCCGCTTTCAAGTTACCCAGACGTTCTTTGTGTGGCAGCTATGCACCTGGACAGCCGTCGGCGTTATGTCCTTCATGCTTCTCATTTTACTGGCCTCATTTTTCGTGAAGTGGCCGGATATGCCGGTCGAACCAAGCACTATTGCGGGTGCTATGTACTATGTGTGTGACAGCTCCGTGATCGATAGGTTTGACGGGTTGAGTACGTTGGATAAAAAGGAGAGGGACCGCACGGTCATGAATATGGCTCTACTATATGAATTTAATGAAAGAATAAGCGCTGAGGGGACCAGCAGTATTGGTCTCAAGGCCTTGGATACTAAGATATTCATGCCCTAGATAATATTACAATACCTTAATCACTAGAATATATCAATGCGTCTGTTAGGCAGGCCATTACTCAACTACTTATGATTGATGCCCCCCTCCTTTTGATCCTAATAACATCCTAATACCATGGAAATTCACGCAACATATCTTGACCCATTACTGTAACAGGATCAGATGAGTTTATTGTTAGTGGTATCTTATGATTTACATCCATGGCTATACTTGCATAGTGAGCAAACCTTTTCACAGGATATTACATGTCTTAGAGACGTATGGTATCGTATTGAGCCGTTCCCCTGGGTTATAATTGGGACACATTGAACGGTCCAAATATCAAATTCGTTATTGGTATAGTAAGCCGAAGGGTGCAGGCGTAACAACAACAGCAACATCCACAGTACGCCTGCTTGTATTATATTGTATCTTAAACGGGTGGCGAAGGAGCTGGTCGTTGCTCGAAAACGGGCAGAGCATCAAGCATCGCACCAACGTCCCCAAATCGATATAAACCCTTTTCTTCCTTTGGCGCCTCAAAGCGGTGCGTAGTCGCACCGAATGGAGCGAGTCCCCGAAATAATACTGCCACACCAACGGCTACTAGGCCCACAACGACGCCCCCGACAGCGACTAATATCTGTGCTGGGCTTTGGACTTTTCCTCCTTCTTCAGACTTAATACCTCCACGCCGCCACCTCCGCCAACTCTCTCCTGCGCCAGCAATACTTTCGACTGCGCCATCGGCGAAGGTCCCCATTGTTTTAGGGAATCCTCTCGGCTTAGACTCTTGCCGAGGCAAGACGTAATTCTGGGCTTCTGCTTCCATTGTCTGGAGAAATTTCATAGAGGGACGATCATTGGCGATAAGAGCCCGAGGCAGAATTGGATACGGTGTCTGCACCCTCATTAATGCTAAATATCCATAGGCTAGGAAGTCAAGCGAGGACGGTCTCGACGTCCCCAGCAAATACTTCTCGGCGCCCCGTAGGTTATCGAGGGTGCCGAAGAAGTCGTCGGCAAGATGCTGAAAGCGGATTGCGGCCGTCTGCTCCGGCTGCATGGATTTCCTAGGGCCGAGTTGCTGGCGCAGACGCAGGAAACCGGTCGAGGTAGTCTCAGCCCTACCGTCCCGAGCGGCGGCCTCTTCAGCTTCAGCCTCGGCGGCTATGTAGCCCATGCCTAGGTTCTCAGCCTTCTCGATAGCAGCAGCACGTATAGCGGTAGGGATAGTCCACGTCAGGGGAAACGGGAGGAGGGTCGAATAGGCCGGTCTCGTAACCTCCACCCAGGCATTGGGCGACGCGTACAGTGACAACGCTACCAGGCCGGATCCACGTGTGCTGAGGTACGAAGAGTACGCCAGGAGATCTGCCGCCTGCTGCGGCGTGAGATCATTGTCTGCGAGTGACTCTGCACATGACGTATTATGACATATCAAGTATGATATTATGTTGGTGTACCCCGACGTCCAAGTGTCATTGTGAAACAAGGCGGGCAAGGTATCTGTGACGCCGATTAGCCGAAGGAAGACCGATAATCTAGACAGACGAACGATCTGCGAGGCTTACGATCTGGACTGAGGGACGTGTCGTTGCTTGCAATCAGAGACCAGTCATTGGCAGGGAGACTGGATCGCAGTGCTCCAATGGCAGCTAAACATTCGGCGTCGATCGAGTCAAGCCCCCACGCCGGGCCCCAAACATGAAGTTCGAAAGACATCAATCCGGTCAGAATCCGGTCGGTGTGTGTGGGAGGAACTGCAGGCTTCAAGAAGGATGATCCCTTGATATCTTGTTCACTCTTCTTGATAACAAGGCAGCTTGTGCCGGGATCGACGGTTAGCCTGTTGCTGCTACCTGGATACTGCTTCGCTATTGGCTGCACCGTCACAGGGCTGCGGCGGTCCAGACTTGGGAACCAGGGGAAACCGGCCGGGGATATCCGAGGTAGGTACGGTAGTTCGAGGGAGAGCAAACCCGTGATACGGGTGATACCTACCTCCGTCCGTGAGTGATAAACCCCCATTACGCGTTTGCAGCGAAGGTGGGTCGAAAATCTGCCCAAGTTCGGCTATCGCGCCGTTTCGCATTGCATCCACGTGGTGATAAGCAGGTTCATCGTTGACGTCAGTGCAGCACCCGCTCATCTCTATCTCGCTTATTGGCCAATGCCTCGTAGCCTAAACGAACTAAACTGTACCCCGGTACTACTTAGTAAGTACATCCTCTTCAGCGCTTTGTTTGTACACTACCTACCTTGTGTAGTGGGTGCTATACTGATCTTATCATTACCCAATTTGTTAAATGCCAAATTATTAACCAAAAGGTAAGTCGCAAGACAACAATGATATTCAGGTTTCATTTCGACAATCGGCATGTACCATATATATCCGAAAGGCTCAACATGCCTTGTCAAACATCATGTCATACTGTTTTTGCCACCATAACAGGTACCTGTCCTTTCTATCCGCGACGAACACATGCCTACCATATCCTGGTAGCGTGCTGTACCTACTTCAACGAAATAATTAAACAATTTAAACTAATTATTCGCCTCCCCCTGGCGATCCAGGAGGTGGCGAAATCTTGCCCAATCTGGCAAAACAGGCTATTAAACAGTTTGGTTTCGAAACCAATTGTTCCAGAACAATTCCGAAATGAGATTGGGGCCAGATCTCGAAGGGATGAATGATGTCTTGTTGTCGTCAGTTCCTCCAGAGATTTGGATTCCTCTCATCTTGAAAGCTTACAAGTAAAACATATAGGATCCATAAGATGTTGATTACCCCGTCCCTGGCGCCCGGGCAGTACCCGGGTGCGCCGGTATACGAGCACAAGATACGAGAATACGGGGATTTCGGCTCTAGTCCAGCTTTTGGAAGAATTACCGGGGATTTGCCAGGAACCTTGAAGTTAATAATATAATTGCCGTTGTTGAATAATTATTATTAGCCTACTAAGTAGTCCTGTCGCATGTATCGAGTCCCTTGTATACCTCCTACACTACAAAGTAGAACGGTAGACCTATATTACCATACATATACGCCGCTGCACCGAATGGCACGGCAGCTTCGGCGCTTAACTGCGTCAGTAAGTATTATACCACCGGCAGCAAGGTCACGAATGCATGGCACGGTAGCCTCTGGTAGGTATACTACTGAGATCCCATCTCAGTCAATACGTCTAAATCCGGAAGGTCGAAATAGGAGCTGCACAACACGAACGGCGTTCGTGACGCCTCTTTCTCGTCATCGTTCTTTTCCCCTTCCCACCAGCCCTGCTCCGTTCCGTACGCACGGGTCCCGGAGGATCGGATCGTCACGCGACCAACGCCTCTGGAGTTGGAGCCCAGCATTCCTTTTTTCAGCTGCATGCAATAGATACCTAATTCGGTATTTCGCAATACATACTATATCTAGTAGTTTGGTAGTTTAGTAGTTTAGTAGTTTAGTAGTATACCTGCAGTGATATTTGTTATTGGTGTCGTAACTTCGCAAACATGGCAGTATTTAGCATCTGCATATATTCGCAAGTATGCACATCGCCGAAACAAGTTCATGATGTACGCTGCACAAGGTATAGCTTAACGACGAGCACGATGATCACCCAGGATGCACACACACAAGTACGACATTGCAATTCCGCACTCTGTCAATCCCGAAGCTACCTAACCAACAGTACCTGCACCATCTCGGCTGTGCCTGAAGCTTACTTGGCCCTTCCTTTTTCCAATGTCAAGCAACCCCACGATCGAAACACACCCGTACGCGCCGTCTAGCGGGAAAATCTCGTCGTCATAACCCGCGCCATAAACGAGCCGAATGTCACGCTCCTCGAGTCCGAACGGCGCAGTGACTATCTACACTGCTACCACACTACTACCAATCGTACAGCAATAGTTCACCGAACTGCCCACATGTCATGTCAGGTACCTACCACCACGATGCTTACCAAGTCAGTATTCATAGCGTACGATACTACCGTGATCTATTATACAACACATCTATCGCTCCCGTGCTATCCGTCGGCGTCATGAACTTGACTCACTCCCGAAGCCCCGATCGGGAAATGACAAGCGCTGCCCAGCCCCCAGAAAAGGAAATCTTAGTAGATATTGCATGTTTACGGAGCGGAGGTTTTGTTCCCCCTCCCATCTTGCCTCGCCTTTTTTTTTTTTTTTTTTCCTTCAAAAATAGTAGTAGTAGACAGGTCTAAACACAATCGAGAGATACGAGATACCTACACTACGTACCTAGTTCCCGCCATAGACGCCTGTTATTGCTACGTATTTCCGTTATAATTAAGGACCGTCCCATAGCATCCGCACTACGTATAAGTCCACACACTAAATCGTGAACCTCGGTACCGCTCACGATGCAGTCCCGGTTTTCCTCAATTGCGAGGAGGAGAGGAGGAGGAGGAGTCGCATCGCGAACCCCTCTTCTATCCCTCTCTCAGACACGAAATGAATGAGCTCATAACGCAACCGGAACCCCCGTGCCTGATCTGAAATACGTAAGCGGTATAGTAGGGAAGGGTAAGGTAAGTAAGTGTGCGTGCGTGTGCGCGGTACAGAAAAGAGGAAACCAGACGAGACCCCTATCGTACCACCACCGCACGATCAGTGCAAGATCGCATGCGCATGCGCATTACGAGGGCAATCTTAATTGTCCAAGTACCGCGCTCTCTCTCCCTCGCTTTGCCCTTTTAGCGTCGGCTACGTACACAAACCAGGTATCACATCGATCTATCACACTGACTTACAAGTATATAACATACTTACTAACGTAAGTAGTAGTTAAACCTGGTTTGATTTTCCCAATCGGCAAAATTTGCCCATTACTAATTCACCATCCCATGCCATCCCATGTCCACACGACACATTACACTAACACTTCAGATGGCATAATCGGCATTCTCACGGCACTTGCCGAGGGGAGATCCCATTCGAGCGAGCGAAGATACGTTTTGAAATGATACTAGGCAGATAATATACATACTAAGTAAGATAGGACAGAAAGTTCCCCATTAATAATGACGATGACGATGATTGCCCGCAATAATATCCCACACGTGATCGAGTATAGACCGAGACTAAGGCACGTTAAGTAGATGTTAGCGTCGTCACGGCCAGCCTGGGCACGGAAGAACGGTCAAAAGCATACTAGGAATGAAGAAAAGGTAAGTAATGATCGGTTTTCATCTTCCTCCCCCTTTCCCACATACATAATACCGCCTTTTTGTTTCTTCCACGCTATGTTATCTAGTTAAATTGGTGGTATGTAGGTCAACTGTTTCGTGCGTGTTGCTAACGCATGATTTGATTGTGACCCTTCATAATTGGCGAGGAGAAACACGTGGTGGGATTCTTTCGCGCGGGGGGAACAAAATAAAGGGGGGCATACTAGATATACTAGATGCCTAGATACATAGATAAGTAGGTGGATAAATAGATTGATAGTTAGTTAGCTAGTTGCGAAAAACGCACTGGGAACTTCGATAGCAAAAAATAAAATAAAAAATAGTTAACAGCAATTAATTAAACGGCGGCTGCATCGCCTGCGCAAATTAGTTCCTCAGATACAAAAATGTAAGACATACTAGATCCCAAGAGAGCAGTAGGGAGCACACCAATTGTCTCAACAATTTCACAAAAAGAGCATAATCCCGAGACACACAGACAACCTCTTACTAGATTAAGCCAATGCCGCTAGCCATTCGCTAACAAAAATATGAATTGTCTTGCAGCGACATGTCTCATTGACGTTGCGTCGAAGCGGCGTTGAGGGACCGCTTAGATAAGTAAGGAATAGGTTCAAGACTCGCATGTCACCTCAAAGTCACAACGCACGATTTAAGCAATTAGAGAAAAAGGCAGCACAATTTTTGAAAATGACCTAGTTTGCAAGGTCGTGTTCATTCCCCTAAAAATTTCCTAGTTCGTAGCTCTCGTAAGGCAATCTTGCCCTTGCCTTCCTTCCTGCCTTTTGCCTTCCTGGCAAGTCCTCTCACCGATGGGTATCCTCGCACCGGCGGCCTATCTTCACAGACGATGCCCTAACCGTGCTATGTCTATGTGTTACAAGAAAAGCCTCCCTGTGATGCCAGTTGTGACCGTCATATATCCCGTGAAAAACATGTAGACCCCTCCCCGAACCTGACTTGGTGTAAAAGATAAAAAGACCGGTATTACAAATCGTAGTATTACAGTTGCGCCTAGGTGCGCGAGCAAAGAATGATGGGTTCCTCTTCGAGCCAGCTCTAAGAGAAGCGAGCTTCAGTGCTGTCTGGAAGTAGGTGAATGGTATGATGGCGGGCCATGCCGATTGGAGCAAAGCCGCAGGGCTGGTTGTACCAAATGTCGTAACCAGCTGTGTGAACAAAGATGGTGCGCGCACATCTCCCGTTGCTTCCATTGGAGCTCGTTGTTGTAGATTGAGGGCGGGGGGGTAGCACCGAGTCGTCATGCACTGCAGCGGATTGCATGTTCCCAATGTGCATCCCAGGTCTCGGAGTTCACAGAGAGCGTAAAGTGATGTATGAAAACGAAACCCTGGTCCTGCCGTGCTGGGGATCCTGAGTCTGATCGCCTAGCATCGCAATGTATCCCTTCTGCATCGGATGCAGATCGCCTTCGTGCCGTTTGATCGTCGGGGCAGTAAACCATTGACAAGGTTGGTTTGATGGTATGCGTGTATAAATAGACAAGCAGATTGGCTCCTTAGCCACTCTTGGGCAGGGGAGGAAGAGGTCGGCTGGGTGGAGGACCCGGGCAAGGCGGGAGCTGCGACGGGCGCTGAGCAGACATATCGAATTCTCGTGAGAAAGCCAGTTTGACGGTGTTCTAGGTATCTGGCGTAGAGCCGGACACGATGGTTGATAAGAGAGAGGTAATCGGTGTTCGAGAGACAACGGTGTAAACCAAGGTGTCTGTCTGTCAAGTACTGCCGGCGTGAAGCGTAGGTAGTACGTGGAAGCTGTAGCTTTGTTGATAGAAGGCTAAGTAGATGTTGTGAAGTCTTGTATGGAGACTGAAGCTTGAGGAGCTTGAAGTTCTTGAGGTTTATCTCTGATCTGGTGGATAGAAAGGTTGACCGGGGAATTGGCAACGAGTGGAGGGGGGAGGAAGCAGCTTTATGTATGTCGTCCTCATAGCTGGGGATGACGATCGTCTCCTATGCTTCGGGCTGGCGAGATAGAGTGGATGAGAGGGAGACATGGTGGGTGTCACCAAATTGTGCTCGTCGAAGTACACCGCCAACGACAAAATACATTAGCGCAAGGTACCGTCTCGCGTGAAATTGGGCAATTAGAATACCGTGCTAGGCAGGGAAAGTACCTGATGCCAAACTCACGACAAGGTGCAAAAATAATTCGTGGTGGAAAAGACAGGGGGTAGGAGTCAGAGTGACGAAGCCAAGGTGCGAAAGTACAGCCATGTGGGTACACGAGTACGAAGGTACAACAATACGAGGGTACTTCCAGCTGACGAGCTTACTTAGTACCTCCAGTCTGTAGTGTACCTAGGTACAGACTCTGTGTACCTGTGTACAGGCCTGTAGGATGTAGGCAGGCAGATCATGGCTTGACCCTATAGCACAGAATAGTGGGTGTGGGTGGTGTGGTTGTTGGGACGCGATTGACCTGGGCAGAACCTGGGGATGGCTAGGCTGGTAGGTACCTAGGCCTCTGTGCACTGCTGGGTGAGTATAGAAGGGGGGGGCTATTGTATCGTGTCCAGCAGGTACCTAACTTTAACCCATGGAACAGATTGAAACCAGCGTCCAACCCCTGGCTACCTGTCCAGGTGGCCCTCTGGCCCCTGTCATCCTATCCCTGCCATTCAGCACATGTGGTATGTACCTCCCCTGCTAGGGCCCCACTGGTCCTGGCTGCAGATGAAGCTGCGGATGTACTGTACATCGCTCAAGTAGTGAGGGACAAAAATTCAAAATTGCACCTGAAATTAGACAGGACTGCCCCATCCCAAAATAGTCCAGCGTCAACGCTGGGTATAGCTGCACATACCATTGGTCAGCAGTAAGAATTGGGGGATAATTAACTGAGGAATCAGCAGCAGCAGCAAGTATGAATATGCTCCTACAATAGATTGTCGCAAGGCTATCAATGCATACATACACGTATGCATTGTTCTTCTGTGTTGTTTTTGTTGTGTTATAAGAATAGTAGGTAACAAGCAGAGTACTAATTATGTGTGAAGGAATAAAAATAATAACAAGCAAGCCGCCTATTTCGGAATTTCCTATTCTCTATGGTTGCCTTGTCTTAAACTTGAACCAGGGTAGTGGAGCCTCATTATAGGCTGCATTCCAGTGAGAAGCACGAGTCTGCAGAAAAACACCCTTGTTTCGTCGTCAGCTGGGCTAGATCTAGTGTAGCAGTATATACTCGATGTTGGGTTAATTAGTCGCCGAACTCAACACCACGTCTCTCTTACACAAGGATACAACTACACTACACTAATATAGTACCTATACGCTTTCTACTACACTAGAATTACTGAGCATATTATGATGATACTATCAATGATCATCCCGATCCTTTGGTCATTGCCATTTCTTTTTACTGTCATCGATTATTCTATGGGAAAAGACACAAAACAAAAACACCTACTACGTATGTAAGACAAGGATGTCGTGCTCACGCAGTACTGCGCAGTAGTCTCGTGTAGGCAAATGCACAACAGGCCAGAAAACCCGCGGACATCGACGATACAAGGAGAATCATGTGGCTGAGTAGCCCCTGTACCTTGTACCTGGCCCAGCCTTATACTGTAAGCCGAAGCTGCTTCTTGAGGGCATGCCTGCTAGTAGACTAGACTAGTACAGACAAGGGTGGTTTCAGCACACAATTCAAGCCTCTATCTCAAACTATTACGAGGATCTCCGACCCAAATTAATGCCTTGGGCATGTTTTACCGCTAGTCTTGTACGTATAGAGTAGATTGTGCGCGAAGCTGTAGTGTATACTTAGTAGCCTCGGGATGAAGCATTGCTTTTTTCTGTGGCTCTTCTAACCTAACTTACAATTAAGGTACTTTATGATTTACACGTGCATTATTTTGCTATCGTCATTACCGTATTCCCAGATACTAGGCTCAGTGTTGGAGGTATGTTACGTAGTATAAAATTATCCAGGACGGTGGTGAGGCCTAGAGCATACGACTGGCTATACTGAGTAATGGGTAGACTCTGTTCCTGAACTACTGTAGGTACCGGTTAGTCTCTTCCTCGGTGAAATATTCCAGAAGCGTTGTCGCCTCGGAGCACACCGAAACTATGTGAGGCGGACTGCTATTTAGTCATTGATGTGGCTTAATAAGACATGAGTTAGTGTAAGTGCTATGAAGAGCCCTTCAGCCGCTGGCGACCTAGATCAGGAAGAAAGCGCCTCTACGACATGTGGTGACAACTCAAAGTCGTTCGATAAGTGCAGGATGGTTTCATTCAGGAACGAGTCTCAAGAGGCCCAGAAGAGCAAAGTCAGAAAGGGAAAAAAAAAAAAAAAAACATTCATTCCAGTCTTGTCTTGCCCTAGGGACTAACCAGTGGTCTAGCGGAAACGGTAGACCCGCTGTCTGCTGTCCAGAACGGGAAGCAGTAAACTCGCATGTCGGTAATCTCGGGATATCATTTATCAATTATTTTTTTCTCTCTCTCGTCCAACTATACCAAGTAGTGTATATGCCCCTCATTCTGGTTCGCTTGGTTGCAGATAGGTCGCAGATCGCAGGAAAACCGCAGTATAGATAAAGACTGACCGACATATGCCCGTGACTCACGATGAGGTGTCCTATTCAATATTTTTTTCTCCTCTATTGGGCATCAACATCCCACAACGTAGGACTATTCTACGTAGGTAGAACTGTTTGCTTGAATTCACGAGGGTAATATGTCGACGGGTCCCAGACGGTGAGGTTTGATAGGTAGTAGACAGAGACACACGGCCGAGAGACCCGGCCGACTTACTTAGTAGTAGTAAAGGAGAGGGGGTGGGCTGTTAGGGCTGGGTACGGGTTATGCACGCACACATCATTATATGGTGATATATGGTCGTTTGTCACATGTCATGACTCCGGATTGAGTTTGCCGACAAGGGACTCCAGGGACTGGGGAATACAAGTACGGAAGGTGGCCATTTCAGCGCTGTAACGAGTTCCCACTTCGCTGTACTGCAAATTATCTTCTCAAATTTGAGCCCTCTCATTCAGGAAAACATTAACGCGATTCAGCGGGGGTTAGCAAGAGTTCTGACTTACACGTGGAGAAGACGCGACACATTGGGTCAGAAGCTAAGTATCATCAAACATGAGCGGTGCAAAGTACAGTACAAAGCGCACTACACCGCATTTTATGACTCTTTTCGTGTAGGTTAATCAAGTCCCGCCTTAGGTTAGTTAGATTGAACTTCACTAGTTGTGTTTGCCTAATAGGCCTATCTATGAAGTCATGGACCCTGAATCCCAACGGCGAGGAACAGCAAACTTGGCTAAGTGGATACGGCATTTGCTGTGCTAATCTGACAGCAATCTCCCAACGCCCGGGGAAAAAAAAATTTAGCTCTCAACTAAATTTTTTTTTCTGGCCGCGTGCTGGGTTTCAATCCTGGAAATGTTGAGCTCCCTCGTTTTCATTGGCTATTGGCCTCAGAATGCTAGCTTGACGAGATGTGCGCAAACACTGCGGATTTGGCAATAGGCTAACTAACCCTACTGTACTCCATACTACGTTTAACTTGGGCTTCTAGAAAATTTCTAGTGTAGAGCCGAGATTACGTGATATGTTCCTCATGAAACATAGTAACACGTGTTACATACTACGTAGCGTCCGGTATGTCGTTTTCGTTCTCGTCTCGTCCCAATTATAATGTCATCCCTATTTAAGAATACCTACCATACTTAGTATACTCCCTACCGATGCGATAACTGATAACAAACCAGAAAGCCGGCCAAGGCATAACATGTCTGTGACGATGAACGAGGGTCAGACTAAATGTCCATTACTCATTTAGTGTAGTTCTATTAACTACCGGCACTTCTTCTACTTTGTCCTACACTCCCTCCTATATTTTCCGATCTAGAGCCGCAGCCACGATTACGTGATTCCTGTCAAGAATACACTGAGTAATATACATGGTCTACGGACATATCGTGCCGAAGTACCAATGATCCTTCCATTAAGGTGAGGGAGAGCAATCTACCTCACACCACGAGCAGGCAATGTGGCACTAGCCTCGTTCAATCACGCGGGTGTGTCAGCAAAATCCAATACAGCATGTTCCAAGCGAGAAGCAATGTGACTCTATCGCTTGCGCCATTAGTGTATACGACGTCCGAGCACGTTGTTGACAACGTGCTACTATACACCCACCATACCACGAGGGCATGGCATTTCGGAGTCCGAAGGTCTCAGTCCACAAGTCTTACTATATACTAAGTATGTAGTCCGCAAGTCCTTGACTTTCTCACATGGCATGATGGCGCCCGTCAGTTTACACTAGGTATGCAAAGGTCTCGCTAGCACTGATCTAGTATCAGTGTAGAGTAGACGTGAGGCTGAGATACTGTTCATAATGGTAATAGTGTGTGTGTGGACATGTGTGTGTCAAATCGCGATGCAAAAAGTGGCTCATGCAGGCTGAGCAATATGCACAGCATTGCTCGCTAGGCTAGTCAAGTCGATCGATGCAGCCCTGGCAGAAACCCTTTAAACCCCACGTTACGTTCCTCGTTGGGTAACGCAAGCGCTCCCAGCAACGAGGGAATTATTGGATGTCGTATTCCCACACTAGTGCCCCTCATTGGGTAGTATCTGCCTTGCCTAGTTATAAGTATATACTGTAGTACAGGGAGGTAGATTACGATGTTCTCTACTGAGTATTCTGTCGGACTAAGTACGGAGTATTCTCATCACTCTCGAGCTCCCTTGCCGAATGAGCCGACACTCACCGCTACATCCGTGAGCCTCGTGAGCACGGTCTCATGATCTTCAGAGGAGTGACAGGACAACAACAGGCAAGCACCTTGTATGTTGGTTGGTATACATAGCACAGATATTGGGATAATGGGCTATTCGTACAGAGCCGCTCGCTCGCGTACTACTTACTATAAGTATACGTATGCAGATAAATCATAAATCTGGGCAATATTTCGCGCGCCCTTCTACCGGAACTAAGTTCGGAATATCGGATCTTCGGCAAACAGCACGACGCAAGGTTCCCGGACGGACGACGATGTCTACAGCAGCCAATAATGACTCAAAACAGCTTCGAGACATTACACTAGTGTCGGCATTGTACTACGGCATACTACGTGCTACGTAGTAGGTAACTTGACCTTGGCTATTCATTCATTCATCCATCATCCATCATCTTCGCAAGTGCTAGAAAACGCAACTTGTACCGAATATAACCCCGCACTAATACGATAACAAGCTGCCCTACTTACTATCCCACGTGGGAGCCAGGGCCCATGTAAGTAAGGAGTTTGTTTACTGGCTGTGTCTGATGCTGATGCTGACGCTGAAGTTGATAGTGAGACGAGTGACAGATTGGGAAAGCCGCAAGGTCTGCCTGGCACACCCAGACCTGTCTAGTATACGCGATTCTTACTGGACAGATGCAGAATGCGGGACGCCCACGTTGGAGCTGGCCATCAAGGGAGAAGCGAGGTTTCACAGGGTGCAGCAAGCAAGCAGCAGCTTACGACGTTTGTGCATCATGTTTGAAGATCATTACCTATACTCTGCGTGCGTCAAAATTGAACGCCCATTTTTCCCACGCGAGACGACACATGACCATGACCCTACACTACACTATACTAATTCAGGACCTTGTCGTTTTGAGGCATATCACAAAACGCCCTACTGTACTTCCCCAGGAACAACAAACGGCTTAACTCCATCAATCAGATTTATCACTTCTACTCGGTTATGTATGGTCTTTCTCATGTGGTGCTCCCACTAGGTCAGAACTCGGAGGTAATTGTCACAGAAACGTGCCATCCACACCCTTAGGGTATCGAGGCGGACTTAAAGGTAGGCATATTTGCATCGCAATCAAAGGTTGCTGCTATACTACTTGATAGGTATGTTGACGTTATACATTGAACCTCGTTATTGTTCCAAAGAGGCTAGTTAACCATATCAATTATTCATACTTCTATTTCTGGCAGATTCGGCGTTTGAGTGATGTGCACATTCAAACCGCGCCAAGACGCAATGTTCGTGATTGTCAGCAAATATACTCATCCTTTTGTTGATCATCTTATAATGACAGTAGTGGCTTCCATCTATAGTGAATCAATGGCCTCTAGTACATGCGTAGTACACCAGTAGTGCATGTCTCGTTTTATGCAACACACCACGATATTAAAAGTAACCTGAAGAGAAATCCACGTGCTCAAGAAGTATACATGAGTGGTTTGTCTCATCAATTCGTATTAATCGCAATAAGTGCCTAGTTTCCAGTTGCCAAGAAGTTTTGCCTATATTCCTGTCACAGGTAGATAACATATTCCTATTCCTCGTACGATCCGGGTATGCCCATTCGTCGTACCGTCTGATAAGGCACAAAACGCGAACATGATAGTCACCGAGGACTGGGCTTACTAAGTACATATGGCCGCCAAGTTCTTGTTAACTCATATGCAAGTCCGACTCTTCTTGGATAGGCGCACTTTGTCATATATTACGGCGTTATACAAAATGTATGCGACAGAACACATGATAGAATAATGCGTCACCATTACGGAACCCGAAGACAATAAGACAAATGCCTGATCAATTGTCAAAGGGAGCTGACTACTGCGCTAGTGATATTCGACAGTATTTTGAGCAACCAAGTGCGAATGTAACGTCGAGTTCCATTGCAGAAAGACACTATAGCTGAGCTGCAGCAAAATGAGTCGAGCAATAGTTCGATGAGTATATGCACATGAGTCCTCTTAGGGGTTGTTTTCTTACTAATGCGCTGTAGATCAGGAGCCAGGTACTCTAGATACATGCTGTACAAATCCGTCAGTATTAGAAACAGGTCACAGAGTCGACGGTAAGCGAGGGTCAAGGGAAATCCGACGGTCTGGTTATGCCAAGGGTGGATGATCTGCGACCCCTTGCTACCCCAATACCGACCGAACAAGCACGTTCATGGCGTTATCTGCGCTTCGCTTCACTAGGAGGATTTAACGCATGCCATCAGTACGCTATCTACGGTGTAATGAGCAATAGCGCTGACGATAGTCTCGTCCATAAGATTGGAATACCTAGCTGAGTTTGTTGACCCCATGTCCGATTTCTGTAGTGATTCCCGACACGCCGGTGTTTGCCGTTTGCTGATTGAATGCTGGAGAGAAATCAGCCAATCCACGACCTCAATTCGATCCCCAAGATGTATCAGAAGACCCACGGCTCACGTCCCAAAGCATCTATCCTTTGGGACGCTACTCCACGGTACAGGACAATGTCAAAAGTCCCCTTGCTAGCTAGTTCTGTAAAGAGAGTTGCGCCTCTCAAGCCGGCAGTGTGGTTCTCGCGCAGTCTCGTTTACCTTTTACATCGACGATGTCTCACAATCATCAATTCTCGTCGCCGACCTTGTGGATGCCACACCCGTCAGGAACGGGTCGTCGTGATGGTTCGGTAATCAGCCAATGTGTCTAGCGTACCGAGCTCCAAAACAACATGGTCAAAGAACCAAGTCCTTTGCGTCATGCATACCTAGGTAGTCTACACTACTAAAGTACGCAGTTTACCTGCTCGGTCTTAAAATCACGATCACGGGTTCAATATGGGTGTAGGGTCACACATTACGTTATCTACAGCCACCCAACGCTTGCGTTCATCACTGATAGAGACTAGTGTAGCGCAGTATACTTTTTTGTGGCGACGACCCGACCCGGCTGACGGGGTCATACTATGGTGTAGTGAGTGTACCTGTCTTCAGCCAGCCAATCCACCTCTAATCTCACCTCCATCAGGATCAGCGCGACCAGGGTTCCCGACTAGGGGTCTATCCAGCCCAGCGGGTTTTGGGTCAGCTGATAAACAAAGACCATACTAGAAGACTCTTAGGTTTCATATAGGTACGTACGTTCATGCAACCATTTCCCCAAATGGACAATACAATCTGCAACAACTGTAAAGTTGTATGGTTGTATCAGTTGTATCGGCCGTAATGACGACTATACGGGCCTGCGAGCCCGCGGCTTCTTCGGGATCGGTTTCATTCTTCTTTACTATCATATTATCCTCCAAGAACACACCAATCCGGCAGGCTATCTACTTTACGACTTTACCTGAGCCTCCGAGGCCTCCGCATGGGCCGAATTTGTGCGCAGTTAAGAAGCGCTTACTAGTGTATTTAGGGTAGCATTGTATAGTGGAACCAGCAAAACCTGCCCGGCGACAACATGGAGCTTTATTTCCAACTACTATCGAGTTGAGCCATTGTTCAAAAGTTCCTCTAGCTCTGATGCCGAGCCGCTACGGTAATTTACACTAGAGAAATACGGTTCTATTTTGGCCTCGTGCCTGACGACTTGGTGGTTAGTTCAGGTACGAGATGGCGATGCGGCACGGCACGGTTCTGGTTCTAATGTAGGTACTTACCTATCTAATACAGACGCCCGTCCAAATAAGGCTAATCAAAAGCCGAGGTGTGTGTCCGAGCTCTCGTATAACAAACGAACGATATCATTAAACCACAACGTCGCGAAGATATAGGTAGTGTAGACCGCATCAGTCCTAGCATGGAGTCCAAGCTCACGTACCTGCGTTGATGGGAAGGAAGGATTGTCAAATAAGCATAATCTCGTGATCGAGCTGGATGCAACGGCGAGGCACAATGTACTGTACCTACGGTACCTAACGGCATGCACGTTGGTCCCAACAGCACATAGCATACATACTCCCTCGTCGGCGTCTAACCCAATAGGTACGCCACGATGGAAACAACTCACGCCCACCCATATCTCCCCTGCCTGCTCAGCCCTTTTGTTGCTCCGTCAATGACGACAGCTGCCACACCGAGCATTAGGAACGCTATTTTCTCACGCCGATCCTCAGCAGTCTGCGTTGTGGGGATCGACGACACCTACTAATATGGATGTATGTACTGAGCAGCATCTGTACATATCAGGATGAATGTATACATACTGAGTATACATATACAGACAGAATATATGCACTCCGCCTTATCCGGAACGAGAGTCACACAGCCCTACAACAGGGGGTGGCCAATGAAAAACAATCACGCGCTTGGGAGGGATGGTAGCACGGTCCGCATTATAAGCCACCGCCCTGAAAGCTGGAGATAGTGCCTGAATCTTGCTGACCTACCTACCTATCTACCTGCCTGCCAAAACGTGCCCTACCCTACCTCTATACCCTACACTACGATGGTGTAGGTAGTTACTTACAATAAATACATCGGAGCAAGCCGCCAGACCCCGCAGATAATGACCCAAACACCGGAGGTTCGGAGGCCGCTTGGTCATCAATTGACTCGTGGATATACTAGTCTATCTAATGTACATATCCCTAGTGCTAATGGATTCGGAGTGTTGACGATTTTGGGGGCAGGCAGCGACAGGCACCCGAACGTTTGCTTGGTGTCTTAGCGGTGGTGGTGGTGATGATGATGATGGTGGTCAGACGAATAACCCGTTGGTGTTTGAGGTTTCCAGGTTTTTTTTTTCTTCCTGTTCCCTTACTTCTTGCGGGAATTATTTCGACGCAAGGCCGTATAACAGACCCCGAGGCTTATGAGCCATGCAGCTGGTTGCCCTTGTACCATGTTTTAGTTATCTCCCTTGGTTCTTGGTGTTTGTTTACTACGTATAGTCCTAGGATGCGCTGTCTCTGGTCGTGATATCGGCCACCAGATGGATTAGTAACCCCTCGAGGCCGACGCTATCCGAATATAGATGACTAAATGGCACTAAGATAGATATACATGGGTGGTAAAAACGTGAAACATAGACTGCAAGTTTCTATTGTAGGTAGCACTTGAACCATCCACCCTCGATCATCTGCCGCGTGATGCCATGCGTAACAACGACATGTTTGTACCTATGCAATTTCCCTCAACTGTGACCAACACGTAGCTCAGAAAGGGATCGACAACGCGTCTTCACTTCTCATGCGCAATGACACTAGGATAATAGCATGGCTCTTCCATGTATCTTACTACATACTACTACTACTACAGGATTCGTAAGCCCGGGGATTTTTCATGTTAGGATGGGTACCTAGTAGTGTAGACGTCCAATGCAAGGCACTCACTCCCTTACCGACGACGCCGTGCCTATCAATCCAGCAGGAACCATGATACCTTAGCAAGGAGACAAGTGCCGGGCCTCCGATAGCCAACCGCCAGGATTGCCCAGCAGGTACGGAGGTCGCTTTCAAAAAGGTTATCTCACCGCCTTTAGCCACATGACCCCTGACCCCTGACCTAACCCCTGATTTAACCCCTGATTTAACCCCTGATTTAACCCCTGATTTAACCTTTTAACTACTAACCTTTTTATTTTATTTTATTCTCTTTATATTTATTACTGCTTTCTAGTCGTATTATTTTTTTAATATAGCGCGAAATATATTTAACCTAGCTTTAAATTAATAGCTAAGGCAGGTTTTTTTAATTATATAGTTAAAATCTTTTTGTTTTAGCTTTTAATTTAAAAGCTTTTTTTTATATAATAGTTTTTTTTAAATAAAACTAAGCTAGCTTAATTATATTAAAATCTAGCAAATTATTTAACTATAATAAATATTATATATTATATAAACTATAAACTTTTTTTTAAGCTTTATAATTATATAAAAAAGCTTTATTTTTTTAAACTAATATATTTAAGCTAAAGCTTTTAATAAATAAAATTATTTTAAATATTAAAACTTTTTTTTAATATTACTACTAGTTTATTTTATTTTTTATTTTTTATATAAGCTTGCTGTTTTTTTTTATTTTATTTTTATTTTAGCTTTAGCTTAAGCTTACTATATAAACCTAGCTTTTTTATTAATATATTTAGTTTTTATTTAACTTTTATAACCGGTTTAAGCTTTATATTTAGTTTAGCAAGTTTTTTTTTAGCTTATTTATAAGCTATAGTAGTTTTTAGCTTTTAAATATAATAAAAGCTTTTATAGTTGTATATAAAGCAGCTTTAAAATATAAACTTTAAATAGCTCTTTTATTGCTTATAAATTATAAACTTTAAAAATTGCTTTTTTAAAATTCTTTAAACTTTATAGCTTTTATAGTAATAATTTAATATAATAAAGATTTTATTTAATTAAATAACTTTTTTTTAATTATTTAAAGTTTAATATTTATAGCTTTTATATTAAACTAGCTGCTTAGTTTTTATAGCTTGCGTAAGCTTTAGTTTATATATTAGCTTTATTTTTTTTATGCTAGCGCTATAAAAAACTTGCTATATAGTTATAGCTAAAATATTTTTTAATTTTTTAGCTATTATAGCATAAGTTTTTTTACGGCTATAATAATTAACTTATATTTTAAAAATAATTACTTTTTTTACTTTAGTTTATTTTAAAAGCTAGCTAAAACAAAAGCTATTAATTATATAATAGTTTAAAATAACTAGGTTATTAAAGTTTAAGCTATATTAAATAATATAATTAATAATATAATTAAAAGTTTATTTATTAATATTTATAATATGTTTAATTTTTTAATTAAAAAAATAGCTGCTAATTTTAAAAGCTAAAGCTTATATATATATAACTAGGTTAAATAAAAAAGCTATTTTAAAATAAAATAATATATAAAAATTATAAAGCAAAAGTTTATAAAATAAATTAATTAAACTATATATATAAAGCAGTATAAGTTTATATTTAAAAAGTAATACAAGGGTTAATTCTGCCGGCAGTATTATTGGGCCCTAAGGCGGTGGGATAACCTTTTTGAAAGCGACCTCCGTAGATCGCACGCAACGCAACGCAACGCAACGCAACGCCAGCCCCCAAGCCTCGGGGTACCGCCCTCTCGGGAATATCTGATTCCGCGAGCACGCACGCCATGAGGGAAGCTATGTATCTAAGTTTGTTTGTGTAGACATGCTAAAATAGATAGATAGCTAGGTCTATGCCGCGGCACGCGAGGAAGCAAGGGATCCGGAATTTGCCTAGTGTACCTACCGACCACCCCGAGACCGTATCTATCGGGATGCCGAAGGGCTCTCTTCGCTTCGCCCATCATCATTTATGATTATCGTCATCCCTGCCTAGGCAGAATGAACAAGTCTGGGTGCGATTGCCGCAGTATGCCGCAGACTATTAGTTAGTTAGCTCTCAGAAACAGTGAAGTAGGTATACCAAAATAGAGCCGTGATGCCAAGGAAGCGGTAGCTTCGGGTTTGCATCTCGATGGTCGGTAGTGTAGATAGCTAGCAGGCTCCTTCGAGTCCCAACGATCCCCCCCCCCCCCATTAAGGACACGACAGCAATAGTGATATGTGTATCTGGTATAGTACCTAGATACACGACGAGAGTGTGGTTAGTTAGTTAGTCAGTTAGTTAGCGCAGTGTAGGCATTCATGCTCGATGGAATCAACTAGCAGGCATCAGGTAACCACTATATCCATACCTACACTAAGGCGGCGCTAAAGGGAGCACGTGAATTCGTGGGATATTAATATCTAATGTATACTATACCTACTATACTCTATTTCCTCTTGGTTACTGAGTACTTGTATATGTTATTGCGGTCGTCATTTTTCTTGATCGTGTCAAACGAGGGATTCGAAACCTTGTGTAACATCGGATCCGAAAGTGCGGAACAGAAACCCCGCCCAGTGCCCCAGGTTTTCTGTTTATACCCCACGCAGATTAATCAATGCGTCTATGCCAGGTTATACCTATATAGTATATGAGATAATGCTGAGCGTAGATAGTACAGTAGTGTATAGGATCGGGCTAGCTGACTTATTGCTTTGCATGGTGATGATAAATCGGAGCGCGTGGCTTATTCACGAGTCTAGGTGCTTCTCAGGTGTGATGACGATCACGACTGTGATCCCGGTTCTTAGGAGGTATACTGAGTGGAAGTGTTTACTGTACTGTAACTACGAAAGCGAAGCAATCAGCCAGAGTTTGATCTTCCTAGTATACATAGCAATACGTAGTATATTGTGTATTGGGTGTGTGGGGGTTGACCATATGAATAGGATATGGCAATGCATTGGCTTGTTTCAGAGTTAGTGGTGTCTATAGTTGATAGGAATAGGCCTTCTTGTTGTTGGTTCCCAATGTTTCAACTTCCTCCATCTCTGCCTAGTTCCGGCAACCATCGGCATGATTTGCACGCAGCGGAACCAATGTTGCGAGAGGGTTTGTAATACTGGCTCAGACTATGTGCGCATGATTAACATAAGTGAGGTGTCAAGAGAGGGGAAACACCCCATGAGTGTTTTGTTGTATCCAACTAGATTTTGGAGTTTACAGCAGACACGAGGATACTATCAAGGGAGGTTCTTTCCTGCGCTCTTTAGTGGAATTCGCGGTTGATAATACACTTCCTGTACTAAGCGGCCAGGCATATTATACACCTGGAGTAACTCTCAAAGTGATATGAATCCGTTTCGAATAGCTTTCAGGAGCTCTTACAACTGACTTCTCCGTCCAACACTACCTAGCTATAGACAGGTATAATGAGAACGACAGGATAGAGACACAATCGGCAACTACTATACTGGTTATATTATTACTTGTTCCTAGTAAAATCCTCTACATTATTCATTGACGAAAAACCTCGCTTCTACATTGTTACACACCTCACTTTTAGTAAAGGTAGACCCATCATTTAGGAGGTTAAGTGATGGAAAATATCGAATTGGCACGAAGCTAATTTAATACTAGGACGAGTCACTTCAAGAAATGTAATAGATAAAGCTCATATGTACATGGAGGAGACTGGAATGAAAAAATTTGCTCGTGTAAATGACACTATGGGGTGTATCTCATCCTATGCTAATGCGTGCTGCACTCAGCAGTCAGACATAAGCGCGGTATTTACGCAACCTGTTTGGTATACCCAAAGAGGCTTCCAGCTCTAGAGAATTTGATGGCTACAAAATACAAGGATCTCGTTAGAAGACTAGTCTTAGTATCTACCGAGGGGTATGTGCTACCACAGATGCGTGCCACAATGTCCACCTTTTGGTCAGCCATTGTTCTCTTCCCATCTTCCAAAGAATTCTCTCTGTGGTTCAAGTAACACCCATTCGGCTTTGTTGTTCTTGTGTCCCCGCACACTCGGTTTCTAGATGCAATGCAACCCTAGAAACACTTTTCTCTTTGCTTCATGGGTTGTCTGGCAGGCTAAAGTACATGGCATGCCGCTTGCGGCGGCATAGTTGTCGGTTTAGGCCGCGAACCAGGCTCATGTGAATGCTGCGTAAAGCCTCTTCAGATGGATGTCACTCCATCTGCAGAAAATTTTAATTAGGCTGGGACGCAATGCACCTTCATTGCCGGCCTTCGAGCTACTAAGGTATGCATGGAAGATGGTAACTAATGCATATCATTCCTTGTCGTCTCATCTCGCTCCGCTGGTTGGCAAGCGGTAGGATATGGAAGCACTGAAGGTCTAGAACCAAAGAGATGCATGTTTCTATGCACCACATCAGGACCTCTAGTTAGCGCCGGGGGCTATTTGGGGGTCAGCCAGCATTGAAACATCCTATGTATGCCAAATACTATTCGATGTAGGTCAGGTGATAAGAACAACGATGAACAATCGGCGTCAAAGACACTGTTGTGGCCATTGGGTCTCGGCCATGCGGCCATGGATCAGCGGTCGATAATGTTCGTTTTCTTGTTGCTGTTGTCCTGTTGTTTCGATTGGGGTGGTTGCAATTGAGGATCACCAATGTAACGTTGGGGCTATGAAATGCAGGTAAAGCCGCACTCACATCTGCATATACAAGTAGTATACAGAGCTGTTGGCTACTGTACACCAAGCAAGCCTCCTGCAGCTCTAAATTTATCGAATGAACCGCCCCCACGGGATAAGCGCCACACACGGGAGTCTCCCAAGCCGCGTGGACTGATGCGCGCAGAAAAGCGGGATGTCCATGCATCTCGAAATGTGCGGTTACCCTTGCACATTCGCAACCGGCTATGTTCCATTGCTTACATCCGTTCTTACGGCATATCTGCACCCGCTGGTATTTGCGTTGATATAATGAAGTTCTCCATCATAGCCTGTCCACGACCGCGGCTCGTAGCCTTGGCTCGGCTGTTTCCGCTTGCTCCCGCGGCTGGCGTAGACACGCTGACATCCCGTTCCGCTCGGTCGGCACCGCCACCATCTCTTCGCTTGACGACTAAACACAGTACGCGCCCGTAGATAGAAAAGCCTTCGTATGAAATGTCCATGGCCAGTTTTTTCTTGTCATCCTCACCCTCGGCGGAGTCGGCTGGAGCTGGCCTCGGACGCTTGGCTGGCGGGGATTCCCTGGCAGGGCTCTGCACAAACAGGCCATCGTCATCTCCGCTTGCATTGTCCTCATCTGATATGACCTCCACCCGGTTGTTTTGGTCGCTCACAATGTGGCCTGCAGCTGTATCTGCAGGTGCATGGGTGCTGCTGCGTGTGCGCTTCGACCGCCTCGTCCCGTTGTTGTCGGGCGTGGCCTCGTCTATTGTCGGAATGGCGGCCAGTGTAACCGCAGCATCCTCGTCGTCGTCGCTCTCCTCGCGGACTGCTGGAGGGGCGGGCTCTTCGGCGTCGATGTCGAGGCCGATGGGGGCGTCAGTGGCCTCGCTGACAAGGCGGCCCGAATTCGACGTGAGCTTGGTCTGTGTCATGTCGTGGAAATGCTTGTGCTTGGTGACGAGCGAGTGGCGGGTGCTTGTTTCGGTGAGGAAGATGGAGACCTCGAAGTCATCTGCACCGTGTCACACGAGGCGTCAATCATGGGCCAGTCATTGCAGGGTCCGGTTTATGCAGAGAGCCGCGCGACGAAGTATTGTACTTGCGCTCTCGCCAAAGCCCGCTAGGACGGTACTTGGAGGAGTACATGGAATACTTGGAATACTTGGAATACTTGGAATACTTGCGATACTTGCGATACTTGGAGCACCTCAAGCAGTACTTGGTTGGGGTGTGTTCGTCTTGTCTTACCTTGGACGACCACATCCTTGATCCCTTTCTTCCTCGCACTGCGCTTGCGGCTTCGTTCGCGCTCCTCTCGCAGCTTCGGCAGCACGTAAGGCCGCACGCTCTCGATGACTCTTGGGAGAACCGGTGTTCTTGGGTTGAGCAGCCAGGTATGCACGAGCCCGGGATCATCGAGGTAGATTCGACATTCTATTACCGAATACTTGGTGATGCGAAGGTATCGCCGAATCGGCGCCATGGTGATAGACGTAGTAGTAATAGTAGTTAAGTACGTAGTTGTCTACGCTGTCTGGGAGCTCGCATGCCAATGACGAAATGCAATGCCAAGCGAGAGAGCTCAAGCCACAGCAAATGTATGGCTGGAAAGATTGTGGCTCAAATCGATTAGATAAGCGCATAATTATCTAAGTTAGGTACCTAGCTACTTGCCTCTGATAGAGCATAATCATTATCGATAACATACTAAATCTCTCTGAAGCTATCACGACAATACTTTAATATATTGTTCTTCCTCTGACGATTGTGGATATCTACGCAGCCATGGTTGAGAATTATGAATAACCAGGATGTTCTATAGAAACGACAATGTCGAAATCATGGACAACCACATTGAAGCTGCCCAAATCCACGTTTCCGTAAGCCCACTTCGCCTGAAATTAGTCGTAGTGGATATAGCAGGAGTACTAATTGCGCTATGTGCAGTCCGCGGCCTCTCACTGCGTCTCGTGAACAGTATATACAGCGATGCGCTGATCAATTCTATGAGTGGCAAAAGCAGAATCGCCCTGCCGATGACACCTTTGTACTTCATGATGGCCCGCCTTATGCGAACGGCAGTCTTCATGTCGGCCATGCTCTGAATAAGATCCTGAAGGATATGATTCTGAGAACGAAGGTTCAACAAGGTCAGCATACCAAATTGTATCACCAGGTTCAGGCTCGACCTTACCCTTTAGTGTCATAGGCAAACGCGTGGACTATGTTCCAGGATGGGATTGCCATGGACTTCCAATCGAGCTGAAAGCTCTTGAAAGTACTAAAGAAACAAAGCCAACGCCTCTCGAAATTCGGAAGTCCGCCCGGAATCTTGCCTCGAACACCATTGTCAAGCAGATGAAGAGCTTCCGCTCGTTTGGTGTCATGGGCGACTGGAGCCAAAAATGGACTACTATGGATACAGCGTACGAGATGAGACAGCTCCGCTTGTTTCAGAAGATGGTTAAGAAGGGCCTAATATATCTTAAGTTCAAGCCTGTGTATTGGTCGCCATCCTCACAAACCGCTCTCGCCGAGGCCGAATTGGAGTACAAGGACGATCATGTCTCGCATGCTGCTTGGATCAGATTTCCCATCACAGATGAGTGGAGGTCACTCCCGCAGTTTAAGACCTTGCAAGACAAAATCAATGGAAATCTATACGCTGTGATCTGGACCACAACACCATGGACGCTTCCAGCGAACCAAGCTATTGCTGTGCACAGTGACCTGAGATACTGTGTTGTTCGTGGCGGCGCAGATGCTTTGTTGGTGGCCGAAAGTCGTCTCGATACGCTGAGTCAAGTTTTGGTGAAATCGGACAGCACTCGACCGGAGTCTCAACGGGATACCATGTATGGCGTTTTCGAGGGGAGTCAGCTCCAGCATCTCAAATATACCAATCGCTTAAGGGGCAAGGCTGCGGTAGCTCAACCTATTATCCATGCCGACTTTGTGTCGGCTGACTCGGGCTCCGGCCTTGTCCATATGGCTCCTGGTCATGGATTTGATGACTATGAAGTCTGTAATGCTCACGGTATACCAGTGGTGGCTCCCATAGATGACCAGGGAAATTTTACCAAAGATGCTTTCCCCGATGCTCCGGAACTGTTACAACGAGCACCCTCAGTCATTGAAGGTGGTGGTCGAAATGTTCTTGATCTCTTGAAACCCCATGGTGATGTTTTACTGGTAGAAAGATACCAGCACAAATATCCGTATGACTGGAGATCGAAAAAGCCAGTCGTTATCAGGGCTACAGAACAGTGGTTCGCCGATGTCGCATCGATCAAGGAAGAAGCCCTAGACTCCCTGAGAAGTATTCGCTTTGTTCCAGAAACTGGCAAGAATCGACTTGAAAGCTTTGTGAAAGGTCGTAGCGAATGGTGTATATCTAGGCAACGTGCTTGGGGCGTTCCTATTCCAGCTTTGTATGATGAAACTGGAGCTGCTGTGGTGAATGAACAGGTGGTTGAGCACATCATTTCGGTTATTCAAGAAAGGGGCACCCATGCATGGTGGTCGGATGCTGTAGATGACCCTGCATGGATTCCGAGTTCGTTGAAAGGTACATTCAGGCGAGGAACTGACACGATGGATGTCTGGTTCGACAGCGGCAGCAGTTGGACTATGATGTCCCGTCGAGCGGACGTGTATCTTGAAGGTTCCGACCAGCACCGGGGATGGTTCCAATCCAGCTTGCTCACTCGTATCGCTGCGGGAACCGAAACCGATGCGACATTTGAGAAGGGTGCACCCTTTAAGCAGTTGATTACCCATGGATTCACCCTAGACGAAGACGGCAAGAAGATGTCCAAATCCATCGGAAATACTATAGAACCCCAGCAAGTCATGGATGGCACGCTCTTGCCACCTATGAAGCGTAAAGGGAAAGCAGCAAAGGGTCAACCAACATATGATGCGTTAGGTCCTGATGCTCTACGTGTATGGGCTGCGAGCAGCGACTACACGCGAGACGTTGTACTCAGTATTCCCGTCCTACAGTCTATCCACACCGCCCTCATCAAGTATCGTACAATTATGAAGATGCTCCTTGGTTCCTTGCACGAATCTGCTCGTACCGCGCCACTCACTGTCACCGACCAGATCGCGCTCATCCAATTACAAGATACGATGCACGAAGTAGGCAAAGCATTTGATCACCACGAGTTCTACAAGGGATCCAGCGCTCTCAACCGGTGGGTTAATAATGATCTCTCGGCCTTTTACCTCGAAGCCCTCAAGGACCGTCTATATTGCGGCGATGGCGGAGGTGTCCTTGAACCCATCCTTAATGGATTCCTCCGGATGTTAGCTCCTATGACCCCTCTACTCGTCGAGGAGGCTTGGGAGCACCGTCCGGAGTGGATGAAGGAAGATAAGTACGTATTATTCGTCGTGGTATACTTTTATAGGTATGTAATGTTGCATTACTAATTCACTAATCAATTTTAGATCCTTGACACATCCACTTCACCAACTCTATACGGATCCTCTAGTTGATCCGAAGCGTCTTACCATCGATCTAGAAGAATTAAAAAAAGACCTTCCTATTCTGATGGCCGTCCACGGCGCGGTCAAGCCCGCCCTCGAACAGGCTCGCAACGCTGGGCACGTAGGCTCGTCATTGCAAAGTACTGTCGAGATCCACATCCCCGAAACCGCCGAGCAAAATCATAAAGCTGTCCTGAGTGTGCTTGAGAAGCACGCCGATGAACTTGCAAACATGTTCGTCGTTTCCACGGTCCACATCAACAAGCACCGAGACGCCAACTCCAACGATCCTTCGGTGGATTTCGCTTTCCGCGAAGAATTCGAGGTTCAAGGCGTCAGGGCATACGTCGAGGTTCGACCTCCGGAGCATGCTAAGTGTCCTCGCTGCTGGCGCTATGTTGCCACACAGGAGGATGCGCTGTGTACCCGTTGCGAGGATGTAGTCAAGTCTTAGCTAGAAGTACCGAGCTTGTCTGTGTATATATGTGGTTCCTGGTGTACCAGCTTCCTTAGACTTATTCAAAGGATAGACTCTAGGAATAAGATATTTAGGTTAGACAGAACTTGTACTATAACGTTTGTATCAATAGACGATGCCCAGTTTCATCTCTATCACGAGTGCTTTATCTTTTTTTTTTTGTGCAGGGCTATTCACATCTAGTTCTTTGTTAACATCTAGAGCCGATTGAAAAAGCGGAATAAGAGAGCCACGATCCCATCTTCAAGAAGAGATAAGGGGAGAAAAAAGTCATATAAGACTGTGATTTGACACTGGTCTAGTAAAAGTGTACGGGATAGCTCTCATGTCCTATTAATGGCTATTTTATAGCACCCACCCTCCCCCTCACCCCCCCTTAATATTTTCATCTACTTTATATTCATGAAGTGTGACGTATAACATCGTCTGGGTGTTATCAAGGTTAGCAACGATAATGCTTATCCACGCTTAGCAGACAACGATCACTCACCATCTCCTTGTCTCAAGGTAATTTCCGCCTCATCACGATTCCGAAGTAGACAAGTAAACATGTTAATGACGGATTTCGTTAATATTATAAACATATACTGCTTCAAGCTAGGCCCCAACCCTTTAGCTCGCAGACTAACGAAAAGCTCTTAGGTTCGAGATTCTCGATGTAATGAGTCTCAAATTGTCAGGGTTGTCTGTCCCGGAGTGAATGGAATAGCCTACGCAGTCACATAGCAGGTAGGTAGAAGGGGCCGGTAGCCATAGGGTGTATTGGTCAACATAGCTCCTAGCCCTTCCAACTGCTAGTTGGGAGGGATAGCCTGTATATATAGACCCAACCTGATAGGTACACACTAGGGTGTCACCTATTCACCTGACACAAATAATTCTCTCGTCTCAAGAATATAACGCGCCTCATCCTCATCCTCATGCACATCTCAGCCTCGCAGTCCTCCAACGCCTGACCCCAAGTTTTCAACCCAGCATACCACGGCTTCGGCTGCTCCACAAGATTCCTCGCATCTAGAACCTCTGGCAAAGCCGAAGATTACTGTCACTCTTGTTCTTTAGACCAGACACAAATACATACATAATCATAGCGCGTGCAACTTCGCTAGTAATTCTACCAAATCATACCCGCCTACTTGGTCGCCGGCTAATCATTAGATCATGGCGCCGTGGAGTTTCGGTGGCTTACGATCCAGCCAATGTAACAATCGCAAAGGCAAGACGTCGTGTTACATGGGCTTATGACAAGTACACGGAAATGAGACAAGTAGTTCATGCAAGCCACGATTGTTATCTCTGCTCTACCCCGCAAGAATGCAAGGTTTCGGATGACCTCTTTAAGGGTAGCTATGTGTTACTTTGCCTCATAGTACGGACGTACATAACCTCGAGAATTCTCTCATCCTCTTCATGTGAATGAGATAAGGAACACCCATTACAACAGCATCAGAGTCACATCAAATTTCTTCCCCATGGATGCTCAAGGTAACAATACTCTAAACGGGTTTGTTAAAACGCTTTCGGGGCCATCGCCTCCGATGGTTGACGACAGGGCCCTGTACCGGAAGATCGACGTTCACGTTATTGCTCTGCTGTTCGCGAGCTATCTCATACAGATTCTGGACAAGACCCTCCTCAACTACGCTAATATAATGGGCCTGCAAGAGGACTTGGGATTGCACGGGCAGCAGTTTAGCTGGCTGACGACAGCCTTTTTCATCGCGTATACTGTCGCTGAGTTTCCGCACGGATGGCTACTCCAGAAGTTTCTCCCGGCAACCGTGTTGGGGATGAACGTCTTGGTATGGGGTATACTGGTAACTACTATGGCTGCTTGTCACGACTTTGTGAGCCTGTTGGTCGTGCGGATTTTGCTTGGTGCATTCGAGGCCGTCATCATACCCGCGTTGATATTGATTACCAGTCAATGGTACACCAAGCGCGAGAGCACGCTACGGTACGGACTTTGGCATTGCGGATCGGGGACGGGTCAAATCATCGGCGGGCTTATCTCTTTCGCGGGGCAGTATAGGTCTAGGACGGCATCATTGTCTGGCTGGCGCATTATGTTCATTGCTGTGGGACTGTTTAACATCATTCTGGCCTTGCTAATTCTCTTCCTGCTGCCAAAAACACTCGACACCGCCTCCTGGCTGAGCGAGGCTGAAAAGACGCGCATCCGCGAAAAGCTGACGCTCGATCAAGCTGGCACCGGGAAGAAAGTATTCCGGAAGACGGGGCTCATCGAAGCACTCGCATTCGATTTACAAGTGTGGATTCTTTTCTTCATGACGGTACTCATCGTTATCCCTGTGGGGGCCATCATGACTTTTAGCGCAGCACTAATCAGAGGCTTTGGATACGACACTAAGAGTGCTGCTCTCCTTATCATCCCATGCGGCGTCGTGTCCATTATTGCGACTCTGGGATGCACTTATGCAATTCTCATCGATTTCCCACGATGCTTTGGCATCATAGCGGCAATGGCGTCAACATTTATTGGTGCGGGGTTGATGTCATTCTACCATGGTGGTAAGGGTGGCGTACTTGCGGGAATATATCTTCTTAATTTCATTGTGGCTCCGGTAGCCCTGTTATACGCTCTTGCGGGTGTTAATACCCGGGGGTACACGAAGAAGGTGACCACGAACGCCACTATAATGGTCGGTTACGGGATCGGGAATATCATCAGTCCACAGACGTTCTTGAGCCGGGAGGCACCAGGATTTATTACGGCCAAAATTACTATCTTTGCGGCCAGCGGAGCCGTTATTGTCTTGGCGGCCATGCTGTGGCTGTTATATGGATGGCGAAATAGGCAGAGGATCAAAGAGAGACAGGCTGAGCTCGATGCGTTCCACAGCAGGCGCATAAATATTCTGGCGTTTGAGGGTCGGGAGGAAGAGACAGACATGCAGAACAAAGCTTTTGTGTATGTCTATTAGTAAGTATGTCAGTGGTTGTTGCTAACGACGAAACGATGTGAACTTGCCAATATTGGCTTCATCGTAGGGTTTACAAGCTCGAGAGGGACCTGGACATTGGTGATCGTTGGAACTGATTATTTAATTATGATGATTGACGAGTATGACGTAGCCGCTGGGTGGGCCAAAATTTGAAGAACAAGCTCTATATTTGTCGAATCTCCTTTCCGACCATTTCCGGTCGTTCAACTTCCCATTCATCCCTCAATATAGCAAACGTTAAATCGGTGACCAATAAACTCTGCCCTAAGCTCCAAACTAATGTGATGGCGTAGAAGAAGTTGGCATTACCGCTACCCGCATAAATCCATAGATAATAGAAAGCGGGGCCTAGGAATGCAGAGTAGAGAATCGTGGATGCCGCAAAAAAGGTATATCGCATTAGGGGGAATACATGCCGGAACAGAGGCACCACAGCGAGGGATAAGCTGATGTCTGCAATACTTGGATAAGGTTTAAAGATGCTCAAAATACCGAGTAGGATGGTAAGTGCAGCAAGGGGTTGTGAGCGAATGCGTATCGACAGTCCGCCGACATACGAGGAGAGATGTAACCAAAACACGCCGAGGAAGAACGACCTAAAGCTATCAAACATTTCGACGAAGAAGTACCACCAGAGCCCTACGTTGGGGGTGAGGTCTGTAAGCGTGAGCTGAATGCCGTAAGTTGAAGGGAAGAACTCCCACGATCCAGCAAGAAGGTACGATATGGCAAAGAGCGCCGAGAGAGAGGAGGCAACGGTAAGTACCGTAGTGCCGGCGAACTGTACAGGGGACGTGATTTGATTTGATTGGCGCTGCCGATCGTAGGCAAGTAGAACCAAGGGCGGGAGGAGAAGGATGGGATACATGGAGAGATATGAGGCGAAGGCGAGGGCCAACATGGACGTCAGGGGGTTTCCGGCAATGGCCTTGGCGATGGCATGGAGGATGGCGCACGTCGTGAAGACGTTTGTCGGGCGACCTAGACAAGTAGCAATGGTGAAGGGGTTGAAGAGAAAGCTACGGCAAATGTCAGCAAGCGAGCCAGCACAATGGCAGCCATGAAAGGCAGAAAGAACTGCCTTATGATGATGATGATGATGATGATGATGATGATGATGGGGTATCTGTTTTATTTACATTGCAGCAACCACATAACCACTCCATCTCCTGTCCTTGCGCGCCGAAGTGAAGAGCTTGGATGCCGCGGCCTCGCCCGACTCGGCGATTTGGTACAGTGCTTCGGCGCTTGCTATGTCGACGAGGATGTAGACGAGATATGTAAAGAAGGGGTATGTCGAGGCATCGGGGAGAAGGGAGAAGAGCGGCAGCAACAACGGCGCCTGGTGGTAGACACCACCGTCATACGGCGAGACATTGTGGTTGTAGAGGAATAGACCCTCTTGTACTGGGATACGGACGAGTAAGTCAGCATTGATCTGTCTGATATGTATGTGCTAGACACAGAGAGGGATACACCTACATCGCTTGAAGCTCGTCACAGGGGTTGAAACCTCGACACGGCTGGTCAGGAGATCGGGGAGGGCGGGAAAGAAGGCGAAGAGCGCGAGACGGAGGGCGGCAGCGGTGCCGTAGAGACCAGCTGTGTCGTGGAAACCCATTTTACCGTCGGTCAGGTCGAGCTTCCATCGTCGGAGACGGAACGCTGCTGAATTGGCACCCACACTCGCTTGGAGGGTCGTGTTCTGAGGCGATTCGTGAGAATCATTCGCTGTGCGCAGTCGTCGATGGGGTACGGAATACAGAATAGGTACGGAATACGTCGCCGTTAGCAGGCACGTAAGTAAGAGAGGTACGTACCTACTGCGTATTCTGTCGTGTAAGCTGTAATGCAGACAGGCGAGACAGGTACGTAGATGCACAGCAGATCGATGCCGATTGCCGAGCGGGTGGGCTAGGCTGTCAACACCTGTCCGCAACAGGGTCCAACCACTCTAGGCTGCTATCGATAAGCGAAGTCCCTGAACGGCTGAAGCAGCTAAGCCTGTTCTGCACTAGTTGGGGACATATCTTATCCATCAAGAGTTAAAGAGAGGTAGTAGAGGAAAAAAAAAAGTTGGACGCCCCGCCAAAGTATTCTGTTATCGATTAATGCATCAATTGCTGCTTAGGATCGCCTCGAAATTTCCTGTCGGCATTTCCATCACTGTGCCCACACCTCACTAAGTTGGGACTTGTAACGAGCTACGGCCCCAATTGAGACTTCATCATGGGCAGGATAAAGAAGAAGGGCGAGGCCGGTAACGCTAAAAACTACATTACCCGCACCCAGGCCGTCAAAAAGCTGCAAATCAGCCTGCCAGACTTTCGAAAGCTGTGCATATGGAAAGGGTAAGAAGAAGAAGAAGAAGAAGAAGAAGAAGCTGTTCTTGTCGCGTCTCGATGCTATCGCGAGCCGTATTTATCTTGGTTCCTCAGATCGGAGCAGAACATAGATAGCTGACACGCCGACAGCATCTTCCCCAGAGAGCCGAGGAGTAGGAAAAAGGCTTCCAAAAGCTCGACTGCCTCGACGACCTTCTACTACGCCAAAGACATCCAGTTCCTTCTACACGAGCCTCTACTGCAGAAGTTCCGCGAGCAGAAGACCCTCGAGAAGAAGATCTCCAGAGCCCTTGGACGTGGCGATGTCGGTGATGCGAGCCGGCTCGAGCGCAACGCTGCCAGACCCGAGAAGACGGGCAAGCCGCGTTACACCCTCGACCATGTCATCCGGGACCGCTACCCGACTTTCGTCGATGCTCTGCGCGACCTCGACGACTGCCTCTCCATGCTTTTCCTGTTCGCGAATCTCCCTTCCACTTCAACAGTACCCGCCAAGATGATCGCCCGCTGCGAGCGCCTGTGTCTTGAGTTCCAGCACTACCTCATTGTCTCGCAAAGCTTGCGCAAGTCCTTTCTTTCGATTAAGGGTATCTATTATCAAGCGAATATTCAAGGCGAGGACATATTATGGCTCGTACCTTACAAGTTCAACCAGCGGGTCGTTGGGGATGTTGATTTTAGGATCATGGGCACCTTTGTCGAGTTTTACATGACTCTTCTCGGCTTCGTCAATTTCAGACTATATACCTCGGTCGGCCTTAAATACCCACCAAAGTTTGATCAGAACAAGGACGACGAAGCTGCCGAACTAGGCGCTTTCAAACTCGAGGGCAACCATACTGCTACAGTTTTAAGCGAACCGGCTCAGTTGACGAGTGGTGATTCTACTGCTCAACCGGATCCTAAAACCCAGGCCGAAGTGAATAAACTGATTCGACAGATGAAGGACACCGCAGTGGAGGGAGATCAGACTGATGCCGCTCCGGAAACAGATGAACCTACCGATGCTATAGATAAGTTCGAGCCAGCGGCGCCGGGTGGTGACGTTCTACCTCAGCCCACATACTCCAGTAGCGAACCCGGGGCATTATTCGCGAATTGCACCTTTTATTTATCTCGCGAAACCCCTAGGCAACCACTGGAGTTTATTCTACGAGCGTTCGGATGTAAACGAATAGGCTGGGACTCTGTTTTGGGCGAGGGAGCATACACGACTAACGAACTCGACCCAGCCATCACGCACCAAATCGTCGACCGTCCGATTATTCAGGCCGCTACGGAAGAAGATGGGGACGCCGAGGACAACCAGACCTCTCAGAAACTCGCGCCGAACCAAAGGATACCTGGACGTATCTATATACAGCCGCAGTGGGTTTGGGATAGCGTCAATGATGAGGAGTTGAAGCGGCCCGATGAATATGCCCCCGGTGCTCAGCTACCGCCTCATCTGAGCCCATTCGTGCAGAACACGCAAGGTGCATATGACCCGACACTACCTCTCAAAGATCAGGAACCCGAAGGGGAAGCTCTGGAAGATAGTGATGAAGAGGTGGATGAAGAGGAAGTAGAAGAAGAGGATAATTTTGCTGTCAAGAAACCAAAAGCTGCTGCGAACGGGATGGACGTTGATGTCTCAGATGATGACGAAGATGAGGTTGAAGACGGCTCCTTCGGGGGCTTCTCTGAGGGCGAGGAGGACTCGGCCGAAGAAAATAACGTGGAGGATGAGTCTGAGTCCGAGGAGCTTCGCAATCAGCAAGAACTTGAAGCTGAACTTAGTGGCAAGCCTGTCAAACAAGCCAAGGTGGATACTCGATCGCAGAAGTTAGAGGCCAAGAAGAAGCTCGCGCAGAAGGCCAAAGAGGAAGCGGAGGAGATTGAAAGAGCCAAGGGAATGCTCAGCAAGAAGAAACGGAAGCTGTTTGAGCAGATGCAATACACAAACAACAAGAAGAGTGCAGAAGATCAGAAACTCCGTGCAAAGAGGAGAAAACTGGAGAAACAGAAGGCACGGGCAAAGGCGTAATGAATTGTTAGACTTTGCTGTTTATAATACCACATAAAATCTGCATTGATGCTGTTACCTGAATTTTTGGTAACAACGATAATAATGAAAAATTGGTACTCGCAACATCTTGCCAAGTAAAATTATTCCCTATGGAAATTGTATGCCTTGTAAATGGTGAGATACAGATTTCGTAGAATTGTAACATAGTTTGTTTTTATCTTTATTTTTTGAAAAGGAGCCTGTCGAATCCACATTGAGTGAAGGTTTTTTTTGTCTTTCTTCACCTCATTTTCTTTTGTTCTTACTATACGTTCGCCTCACAAAAATTTTCTATCCAATAAAACCAGCAACAATATTTCGTGATGGCATATACAGGGAATGACTCCGATAAATATCTCCCCGATTCCGATGACTCGGAGAATGAAGAAGAGGAAGAAGATGAGCGTCCTAACCGTTGGACTGGCCCTCCATCCACCTGGCAGCAGCTGAACAGCGCCGAAATCGACACGCTGACGGCGCTCAACGAGCTTCGCAACCAGGACCTCTCAGTCCATCTGTACAATGCATTCGCGCTTAAGCACAGACACTATAGAAGAAAGACGCAGGATGTGACGAAGCCAGTACCTGACCAGGTGAATGAATCCATCTTCACCGCCACATAAATAAGAGTGTGATGTAGATGCTAACCTGGGATAACGCATAGGATGTCGATATTGCGATAGGGCAAATAGTGCAGGAGGACAAATGGGTGCCTCCGAATGCATGGACAGCGTGGCCTTTGCCTGCGAACGCGGTGCCGCGTCCGGGGTTCATGGGACGCACAGATAGCACCGATGAGCAGGCTACCCTGAAGATGCGGACGCCGTATACACCTGCGGCCGAACTGGAGGAAACAATCTCGGCTACCGTATTAAGGTTAGCTAAGGAGAGATTCCGAGCGAGGCAAGAAGCGGCACGACAAAATGAGGCTACGGTCGGATCGGAACATGCAGGTAGCGATGGTGAGGGCTCTGATATTGAGATGATGCGCCCCAAATCGAGCCGCTCAAGCTCGAAATCTAGAGCTAAACCGAGATCGAAGTCTCGGGCAGTGATATACGAAAGCACCAGTGAGGGCGACATGATGATGGACATCGACGATCTACACGTTGAAAAGCCAGCGTCTCCTACACCCTCTGAGACACTTCCGCTGAAAACAGTGGTTGCGACGGATGATGAGCTATCATACGCTCTCCTACGTCCTTCGGCACGAAGCATACTGGCAAAGCTAGATACAGCACTGACGATCCTCCATAACGCGCAAGAATCCAAACATAACTGTCCCTCTGAATCTTCCGCGTCCTCCGCCTCGTCTCGCTCTCAATCCCAGTCTCAGTCCCGTTCACGCTCGCGTAGCCGTGGACCCTCAAGAACGCACTCTCAGTCGCCAGACACCAGGCGCAAACAACCCCCTACCTCCCGCGCACCCTCCACAGCCCGAGACTCAGCGCCCCCGGAAGGGTCCGGAAGCATAAAGAAACGAGGCCGTCCAAAAAAGGTCTACCCCCAGCTCGACGACGAGACAGACAGGGCATACGCCATCCGGATCGCGCGACTGCAGAAGAAAGCACTCCCTAAATTCACAGACGAAGTCTCGGATTCCACGCCGGCGCCGAACTCAGGCGCCGAGTACACAGACGCCGCCAGCACCCACACCCACACCCACACCACCACTACTACTAAGAGCAGGCCACGACGGCACTCACGCAGACGCGTAGACACATCACCAGACATGACATCCACAAGCTCAACCAGCACCGCCTCTCGCCCGCGTGTCCGCAAGCGACAGCCAACCCTAGCGCGCGCCCGCCTGCGCGACTGGAGAGACATCCTCGGCGCCGCCGCACTCGCAGGGTTCCCAGCCGCAGCGCTCGGCCGGGCCGCGGCGCGGTGCGCGGATCTCTTCGGGCAGAGCTTCGCGCTGCATACGCTACACGAGGGTCCTGTGGACGGGATCCAGACGCAACCGGGTAATAAGCGCGTGCGGTACGACCCGGGTATGACGCTGCCTTCTCTTCTGGTATCTTTCTCGGAAGAGGAAGAAGAAGAGGAAGAAGAAGAAGAAGAAGAGTGGGAAGATGGCCACGATCATGGAGAGAGAGCCTCAGGGCGTATATCCCGCGCCACGAGCGCAGCGGCGTCTGAAACTGAGAGTCGGGGCCGAGATCGAGAGAGGGGGAGGGGAAGAGGTAGAGGTAGGGGAGTTACGCCGTCGCGGAGTGACAATATGTCCATGTCTAGATCACTGTCACGGCCCAGATCACGTTCACGATCGCGCTCTCGATCAGCGTCCTCAGCGGGCAGCGGGACGCCCTTCTTCTGCGTATTCGGCAACTGCCCGCGGGCTGTGAAGCCCTTCACGCGCCGGCAAAACCTGCTGCGCCACTACAGGCTTATCCACGGGTTCGAAGGCGGCGGCGGCGGCGGCGGCGGCGACGAGTTGTCGCCGCTCGACGTCGAGAGTCAGGACGAGATGCATGGTGCCGTGCACGTCGATGGGTTTTTGAGGCCTATCAAGGCTAGGCCTGGGTGGCGGGGGGTAGGACGCGGGGAGGGAGAGGACGAGGACTAGGTGGGAGGTTGGGTAAGAAGGTGCATGGATGGCTGATGCGAGGATGTGGGATGTGGGTTCTGTGGGTAGTCGTGAGGAAGATGAAGCATTAGATTGATTGAGTGAGTAATTGTACTGACGAGAAACTCTGCCTCGTCGGTAACTTCATTAGGATCGAATTTGCTACATCTCACTACCTCCCCATAGGTACTAGAAATTTCACCTGCAACCTCGTTCATAAGAGAAAAGAGAAAAGAGAAAAGCCAATTAGCCAATTATTTATATATTTCGGATGAGCAAGCCACCATTGATTATCCCCCGGGAAAACAATCACGACTTCTTCGCAGCAAACTGCCTCTCAACCTCATCAGCAAAATCCCCAATGGTATCAAACCTCCACTCAAACGCAACCCTATCCCTCAACTCCCGCAACGAACCGCCAACCCCCTCCCCACCCTCCTTCTCGCCGCCCCGGGAAATCCACACGCTCCTAAGCCCGACCTCTTTAGCAGGGACATGGTCAGCGCTCAAACTCCTCGCGACATGCAATAGTTCCCCCTTGGTCCAATCGACCCCCAACCCGGCCTTCGCATGTCCAAACAAGTACTCGAAGTTGGCGCGCGCGGGCTTATAGCTGCCTATGTCCTGCGCCGTGTACACGGCGTCGAAGCGCGCGGGGTCCAACTGTCGCGATATCGTCGCGCCGATGTTGGCGTTGTCCACGTTCGAGAGGATGACGAGCTTGTAATGGCGCGCAAGCTTCTGCAGTCCGGGGATCGTGTCCGCGAAGGCACCCCAGGTGCCGACTGCGTTGCCGAAGGGCTCGCTGATGCTGTCCGGGAGCGCGATGTGGTTCTCTTGCGCGAGGTCCGAGAGGGACATTACGAGGAGTTCGTTGTAGGGGAGGGTGGGCGTGCGTTCTTGGTGGGATGTTGCGATTGCGTCGAGACGACGCATGGCTGCTGTTGGCGGGGTGGTTTTGAGGGGGTGCGAGGGGGGGAGGTCTGAGATTAAGGGTTGGAGGGCCTTTTGCATGCCCGTTTCCCAGTCGATTAGGGTGCCGTAGCAGTCGAAGCTAATATTGGAGACAGATGGTGTGGTTAGTTGAAGATGTTTTTGTTGATTGGGGTGTATTCGAGAGCTGTGATCCCCCCTTGGCTTCTACGAGTGAGTAGGAGTGCGTGCGTACCTAAGAGCTTTGAAGCCTGTTAAGTCAGGATACGAGGGTGCCATGGCGATTTCAATGTCGTGTATTCCCTCCTGGATCTATCTTCTGTGGTTGTTGTAGACACACGAGACTGTGATTCCAACTTTATTGTTTGCAAGTTTACTTGTTTTCAAGATTCTGGTAGTCGTATAATAAGCAATTCATCCAGAGGAAATGCGCCTGCCATTGCGGGACATATATGAAAATCCCGTGGTTTCCAAATGGCATGTTATATATGACTGACATCATCGCGCCTACCATGTATTGGTTTGTCTGTATGGCTGTCTTGAACTTGCTATACTCCGCACTTTAGTCTGGGGTCTCCCCGCCCTGTTCCCCGCGAAAGGGCGTGGTTGACGTTATGCTTAATTCTCACCTTGCATATCATTTCCAACATGCATGAGGTCGCAATGAAAACGATGTGCAGAATGAAAACTGTTAGGAATCCTGCATCATATATTAACTGGATAATTTTAAATGTCGTTAGTAAGGTTGTCTAATATCAGTGCAAGTTGTTTCTGCAGTAGCTATCTTGTTAGCTAATTTATAGAGAACGAACTCATGCCTTCTTCGCTTATGGTATAATACGGCATCGCACCTAGGCTCTAGCTTCACTCCCGATGAGTGCGTCTTGAGATATTCTGTGAAAAGGGGGCCGGGATGACGGTGATATCGGGACTAAGACATTTACTGGCTAGTGTCGACTGGAAGAAAGCTTATGAACGGATATTTTGAATATACACTCCTTGGCCCGTCTCACCCTCATTTTCAATATGTTCTACATATCTCGATATGCCATCCGCATTAGTTGGTGAAAGATTATAGAATATAGCACCCGAGCTTTTGGCATGAGTCCCCTTAATGTACTCCCTGGCTCGGATAGGAGTCTTTGCATGGGTCCTCCCGTCATTATGAGGGGAGCGGGGAGACTATACGTGCGGGGGACAGCCCTAAGACGAGGACGAGAAGGCATATATACTAGACCCTGGTCAGTCTGCCTGGTGAGCTATCTGATGGATTAGACTCCATTCCTAACAGCACTACTAGGTATTATCCGCCAGTTAGCTCATCTCTAACCCTGATAGCGTGTGGGGTAGGATGCCGACTGTGGAGGAGATAAAACCCGGTAAGGCGGACTCTGTGCGGATATGATACGGAAACAGACCGGGCTGCGTCGTCGGCACGATCCTGGATCCAATAAGCGGGTTATACCCGACCGAGATGGTCACATCATTTGCGCCTCTCCGCATCAGAAGGGCATTCGGCATGGATTACTTAAATTACGGGGGAAACGAAGTCGGCATTCCGACCCTCCCACAACCTATTTACTTTAAAGCCCTCCAAATAGCCGCGGGACAATCATGGCGACTCTCCAACTAGCCTCATGGGCCACTAATCTGACTTACACGGACCTCACGGCCCCGGTGCTCGAAGCCGCCGTGAAAACCGTCTACAACTGGGCGGGCTGCGCCATCGGCGGCTTCGCCCAAGACGCGCCGCACATAGCGCAGGCGACGACGCAGCCCTTCTTCGGCGGCCCGCCGACCTCCAGCATCCTCGGCGCCAACGGGTCCATAAGCGGGGGGTACGCGGACGCGCAGCTCGCGGCGTTCCTGAACGGCATCGCCTCGCACATCGACGACTACGACGACACGCATCTGCAGACCATCATCCACCCCGCGGGACCCGTGGCCAGCGCGCTGCTGGCCGTGGCGGAGTGGCAGGGTCCCGTGACGGGGCCGGAATTCCTCACGGCGTTCGTCGCCGGCGTCGAGGCCGAGTGTAAGCTCGGGCTGGGCGTCACACCGGAGCACTACGACGTGGGCTGGCACATCACGAGCACGGTGGGGTCGATCGGGGCCTCGGTGGCCGTGGGGAAGTTACTCGGGCTCGACACGACGCAGATGCAGAACGCCATCGGCGTCGCCGCGACGCAGGTGGTCGGGATGCAGGAGTTCTTCGGGTCCATGACGAAGTCGTTCCACGTGGGGCGCGCGGCGCAGGGCGGCATGCTGGGCGCGCTGCTGGCGAAGAACAATTACACGAGCTCGCTGCAGGGACTCGAGGCGCAGTACGGCTGGCTGCACGTCGTGAGCACGCGCGAGAACGCCTCGGCGTACTTCGACCAGTTGGGGGTGACGTGGGAGATCGAGAAGAATACCTTCAAGCCGTTTCCGTGCGGGATTGTGCTCCATCCTGTCATTGACGCGGCCACACAGCTGCATAACGAGAGCATCGCGCAGGGGAAGGACATTGCGTCGGTCAAGAGCATGAATTTACAAGTTAACTCGGAGGTGCTCGTGCTCACGGGTAAGACGAACCCGACCACGGGGCTCGAGGGCAAATTCAGCGTCTATCACGCCGCTGCCGTGGGGCTGTTATACGGCGAGGCGACGCCGAGCTATTTCACGGACGAGGCGGTGAACAATGCCACCACCGTCGAGTTTAGGAAAAAGGTCAATGTGACGACGGATGATGAGAAGTTTAGCACGGACCAGGCTACGGTGACGATAGAGTTCGAGGACGGCAGTACGCTGGAGAAGCACATTGAGCATGCGATCGGCAGCTTGGAGAACCCCTTGACGGAGGCCCAGCTGAAGAAGAAATTCCTCGATCAGGTCTCGTTGAGGATAGGGGACGCGAGGGCGGAAAAGGCATACGCTGCTTTCAAAGGGATTGGGAACATGACTGATGTAGCACAACTCAGGACGCTTTATTGATGAAGCTGGGTGCTGTTAAAATAGGATCGTAGATTGTCGTGATTAAGTTATAAGCGTGCAGTAATGGATCGAAATTGAACACCCCAATTACCTACGAAACGTCAAATTCGGGACCGCGATGAATGAAGTGTTTGCAAGCCAATCACAAGATTCGGGCTACTTCATGAGAATTGAAGCTGAGATAATTTAGGCATTTCCTGATTTCGGGTATGGGTATTTATGCCTATAAGAATAGTGTTTGCATCCTGAATAGTAATAGGCTTCCGTATTATACCTAACCATTCATTACTCGTCGCACATGTGCTTCAAGATGAAGCTGAATCGAAAAGCAGCGCGGTAATCTCTGCAGTCCGCCGAAACCCCATTCGCAAGACACCTAGCAAAAAAAAAAAGACCCCTTTTCGCATCCCTTAGATAATGCAGAAATCGCAGGGCAGTGGGCAGGGAATGCAGAAGCAGAAGCGACCCGGGCAGCAGCCGCCCCTGTCACCGCCACGCAAATTCATCTGAGATTCTTCATGAGGGCGCTTGGGGTCTGGAGGTATGTCAGCTTATGTCGGTCAAAACGAGAAACTACAATTGTTGATGAACAATTATATATGCAGCGCCCCGGGGGGAGGGCAAAAAAAAAAAAAAGGAAAAAGAAAAAAGAATACTTATGAAATAATGAAGTACGCACCCATTGGTTGTGAGGTCATAGGCTGCAGTGAAATTTCCTGCATCTCCCCTTGTTGTGATTGTTGTTGTTGTTGGGCGTTGACCACTGACGTAGTCTGGGTGTTTTCGGGTTGCGTGGGAGCCATGGTAATCAAGTAGCTGATAAGAGATAAATTGAGTACTTGGAGTTTAAGATGCAGGAATGTTGTTTTTGAGAAGCGACCGTGTTAGGTAAGGAAAAGATGGTAGTGAGTATTTGTAGGTTAGTCGGCGTAGAAGAAGATGAAATACTTCGTCGACTCGGCCCAAGATGTCAAACAAAATAAAGTACCACTGCCGATCATGTCGGCAAGCTTAAGAATGGCCGACCTCCCTGATTATTGCAGGCGGCAAAGCCACTTCCATGACGTAACGTGTTTGCGTTGTTAGCTTATGTAATGACATATAGTCACCCCCCAAAAGTCTTTGTGCATGACCCACATGCGCAAACCGCGTCGCGTTTTATTCATTAGCTACCCTTTTAACTTTATTTTTTCAACTCTATATTTTATATATTAAATAACGTCGCTATATAAAGCCTTTAGCATTATTTTAATGCGAAAAAAGCAAGGAAAATAATTGTTAAGTTTTAAAGTTTATATAGCTATTATAGCTTAAGTTTTAAAAAGTTAAAGCTATAAAGTTTTTATTAAACATTATAACTACTATTATAACATAATTATTAATATAATTTTTTACTATTATAAAATATAATTATTTTTAAATAAGCTAAAGCCTAGCTGTTTATGCTTATTAAATAAAAAAAAAAAGCGCGCTATATTTAAACTTATATATATTTTATTTTATATTTTATTAAAAAGCTTTTAAAAAAAGTATATAACGTGTTTAAGTTATTTTATTAGTTAAAATATTATTATTTAAATTTTAAAAGTAATAAAGCTATATTATTAGCGTTTTATTAAGCGGATTTTTTTTAATAACTAAGCTATACTTAAAAAAAACAAGTTTATATATAAATAAAAGTATAAAAAGGTAAAATTAACTAAAGTACGCGCGTTTTAAATATATAAGTTTTATTAATATTATTAAAACATTTATTTAAATAAATATTTAATTACTTTTAATACTTTTAACTTATATAGCTAAGTTTAACGCTTTTTAAACAAACGTTATAATTATTAAATAATTAATATTAACGATTATAACAAGCTAAATATTATATTAATAATTTAAAAAGCTATTTAAGTAAAAAATAAGTTAAAAGTAATAATTATTATAACGGAGCTAGGAGCTAGCAAAAGAAAATAAAGGCTTATAATTAAAATAATTAAGCACGGGCTTAACCTTACGTGTACTTATAAAAGGATTTCTTGCGTAGACTTTAGTTTTTAAAAATAGTAAACTTTTATAAAATATAAACATTGCATTTTTTTCTTTTTTCATTAAACCCTTTTACTTTATATTATTATTTTAAATTTAAGTGTAATAGGTTTATTAGTTGTTTTATTAGTTAGCTTTACCTTTTAACATATTATAAAGCGCGATTTTAAAGCTATATATAATAGTTATATTTTATAAAATTATATTTAAGCTTTAAAAAAAGCTTTTTTTTTAGTTTATATACCTAGCTAGTTTTTTTTAATAAAATAACGCGTAAATATATATTTTTAAAGCTTTAAAAGCGTGGTTTAAATAATATAAAATAAAAGTTATTAACTAGCCTATATATAGCTTAAATATAAACCTTATTAAATATATATAAAAAGCTTTAAAAGCTAAAATCTATAAGCGATACCTTAAATTATATACTTTAAGGTTTAACGTAATAAATATTACGTTATTAAAAAACTAAATATAAAAGGCATAGTAAGAGCTTAATTAAAGGCTAATAAATAGGCTAATTTTTAACATGCCGCGTAGGCTACAAGCCCTACGCAAGGCTAGAGGTTAGTATACCAAGTATTAAAGCTATAGCTATAGCTTACCAATTTACCTAACTTTTGTATTTTTTCTTATTTTATTCGCGTAGATATAGCCTGTTGAAATTAGGTGGTGATAATGGTAGCGAATACGCTATATAGGTCATGCACAAAGACTTTTGGGGGGTAAGTGTAGTATTATATGTATGCATATAAGTGCACTGCCACAAGCTAGGCTAATCAACCTACCCAGGTATGGTACCTGGCAGGGATTTACGGAGCTAAGGTTCTAGTCTACCTCTGTGGAAAATGATCGGCCTCCATCCTGTAGAGTTGAGACTCCTGGCGATACGTCAACTCTTCCACGTCTTGAAGTTGCATGATTCTCTGTATTTACTTGCAAATCAGTATATTATCCGGACTACTAAATGCATCGTAGGTCTTTAAGTTTCTAAGATGCTCGAAGCATATTTTTTACTTCTGCTAGAAAGCTATCACGGCTATGCCAGCTACTTAAGCGTTTCTACTTAAAATCTGTTTCAATACGCTTGCTTTAATTAGCGTGTTTTCTTGCTTAGACCTTAAGTAATATGCTATTGCTTAAAAGCTCCCTTTGTAAAATTCCAGGAATAGTTAGCACTTTTATAATCGACTATTAATATAAATTAGTCTTTAGCAAACCTTTGCAATAGTTAAAAGTAAAAAAGGAATTACTTTAAATAATATAAATAATTACATGCTATAATATTAATAGTTATAATATATTAATTTTTAAGCAATAAAAATATTAAATTAATAAATAAGTAGTCGCGCATATAATAAATTTTATTTTATAAAAAATGTTTATTATAATATTATAAAATATATTTTTTAATTAAACCTAATAATTATACTTTAACTAAGCATTAATTTTTCACGCGGATCGCAACAATATATTTGCCGTAAAAAATCCACTTGTCGTTTAACTCGACTAGAGCCTGGACGCTACGCCGGGCGTTGTCTTCCGATAAGGCGCCACCGGCTTTAGACTTATAGAAGAGAGAGTCTAGTTCGCATACCGGTATCGAAAGCTGTTCGCCTAGTCGCCGTGCGAAAGTACTCTAGCGTGATATTTCTGTAGGAGTATAATGGAACGTACCTTTCCTGCTCCCGTGACCCCAACGACTTGAATCCTTCGTCCAGAAAGCTGCGGCTCCGAAGTCATCCTGGGTGGGCTTGTGAAAAAAGGCGACGATGTATGGCGAGGAAGAGTTTGCGCGTGATTGTAAGCTGGCACAAGAAGTGTAGCAGTTTCCTATATTCCTCTTTGTCTATATACCTATGGGCCTATGTGCTTACGGGCCAGTAGGTGACGGGAACATGCATGACGTCTTTCGCCAATCAGACCTAGCTCACTCCTGCCGGAGTTTGCTTCTCACCATAAGGATTTATTCGTATAAATTTCGACGTATCCATTGGACAGGCAGAGAGGATGTATGAGCCGCACGTCCTAGTTAATAGTGTGCAGCCTGCCCTGGCGCTGCCGCTGTCTGTCCTCGGTAGAGAGGCGAACGATTCAGCACAAAGCGCCAGAGCCATTCAAGACGACTACCCAATCTCCAGCTTCTCCAAGGGCACCTTCCACTCAGAAAGCAAACATGGATACATTGGCGAAGCTGGTTTCCGACCATTTACTGCATTACGATGAGTCTCTGGCTGACTAGCTTGGAATCCTGGCTATTGTATTTTAGTGGTAGTGTAGTCTACCACCACGCCGAACGCTCGAAACTCGACCGAGCTCGTGATTCAGATGGCGCAATCTTGGTCCAAAAGGCCGTGGAGAAATAGCGACGTTGCTGGACGACAAAAGGCCTCAGTTGAAAAGACTGCTAGCAATGCAACGGGAGGAACATCCTTCATAGGATCTCTCAGCAGACGATCTGCAGTCGGTAGACGGAGTACGCTTCGCTGGCTGGACCTCGAATGATGTCAAGCTTTCTTACAAAAACCTAAGTTTCAAGAGCTTCTCTACGTCGCCAGCGTTACTAACCTACTGTCTAGAAAAGGTCGCAGAGTCTACAAAGGCTATACATCTAAAGGGTGGCCCACGTTGAGGGTGCAACAAGCGACCAAGATAAAGAACCATGCCGTTGTCTTGCACGATGATTTCTACATTCATCTTTCCCACAGGGTCAAAACAGGACTCTATCATATTCAGTGTGACTGCCGATTTGCTTCTGACTGGCTACTGGTTTCGAGATATGGAGAACACTGGGGACTTCATCAGGAGAAAGTTGATATCATATGCTTCTGAAAAGGGTAGCACAGGAATGTGTAGCCCAGTCTTTGCTTGTATATTAAATGCTACAAGCTGTCTATCTAAAGCACAAGTTACCTTACAAGTATGACACAGGCTTGTCGGCTGTCAGCTAGCTGTTAGAATAGAGCATAAAGTGTTGAATGGGCTCTGTACGATATTGTACGTTTCACACGCGTGACAGAATACAGCCTACTGTATTATGTCTATGGCGTATATCTATTAAGAAGAGAAGAAGGAAAGCATCGTACGCAGTAGAGTTCTCCTTTAAGGTATAGTAGAACTTCTGCTTAGCGCACGAGCTAAGAAGACAACGGATATTAGGTGTGCACGTGACAATAGCTTCATACATAGATCGTACGAGGTGTTGCAACCAAGTGCCAATGGTTCCAACATAAAGAGAGAATGTAGCCTGGTACGATAACGGTATATCTACCGAAGACATAGACCCATTTCCCAAGCTCTTATACGTATCCACTCCTCTCACTCTACCTAGTTACTAACCTTTTAAAACATTCTTATGCAGTCTAAAAAAAAGCACGGAGATCAAATAGCAAAGAAATCAACTATTCTCCTCAGTGGCTACCCAATGATTACAATAAAATTGACAATTAGCCACATCTATATAGTATATAGTCTTATGTCAGTAACTAACTGACCTTATGTTAAAGTGCTATAGTTGAGAGAAGGAGCGAGGCTGGGGAGATCAGCCACTTAGTGGCTCAATGAGATTTCGGAGACATAAGGAATATAGGTATCGCGAAAAAAAAAAAAGGATAGGTAGAATAGACATGCGCTGATTTTCTTTATGTGAATTAAATTGTAATTGATCACCAAGTCCCCCGTTGAATGAAGTGAATTAACCTATCTCGGGGCCACAGGTAGTGTAGGTTGAGCCTATCTCCCGAGGGCCTGAGTCCCGAGGAGTGCGAAACCTAAGAGTCTCAACTTCAATGTGCTAATTATTGTACTTATATAAATCCTAAGGCTACCATGAGTTCTTGACGCCCATCTTGAAAGTCTAGCCGCGAGCACTGATTCCATGTTCCAACCCCCAGAGTCCCGTAAGTCAAGGGTATAGGGGTACGTAACTATCCGTGTTAACTGATAAAGAGCATAGATAGCTTATTGTAGCCTTCGACTTGTGCATCCACATCTTTTACTCGGGGATTAATACTATGTCCTGTTTATCCGTCAAATTTATGTCAGTATTATCCAGCGTACGTTTTGGACGAAGATCCTGCGTATTAAAGCAGACTAGCTAGTATGGGTGAGTGTAAGGAGGTATATCTGGCTACCGGGTGGCAGGATTAGCTTAGGAAAAGAAAGAAAAAAAGGGGTTATCTATAACTATAGAGCTACGGAATAACAGAACACCAGCAACGCGAAGTGTTTGGCTATAGAATTGAATGGTGTCCTTCTTCAATTCCAAAGCAATAACGAATAATTTGATTGTTCTAAGAAGCGCGGGCTCTGCCTAGCCATTAGAAAGAGAACTTGAAGGCAGCCTAATGGGGATGCATGCCTATATGACTCACTTCAATATTTACCAATACAGTCTCAATGACCATCGCCAAGTCCTCATCACCACTGGAGCTCGCTTGGATTACGCCTTGAAAATAATACGATAGCCTGCCTGGAGCTAAAAAATGCCGTGAGAATTTGGTGACAGTCTCCCTCCTCCAAATGGCCTGCTTAATATCATAGCCTACCGCAAAGGACCACCAGGCCTCCCTCGATGCTACCCCCCACCCCAGTGCAGACGACCAATCAACCAGATTCCAACCAACGATGTTACTCGTAAGCATGCATCTAGCTTCGTAATTGGTAGGTACAAAGTGAGATACGATACGAATATCACCATGTGCATATTTTATTGTCGGCGTACCCCGGCCCCTGAAACTGCCTTTCCAGCCCCCACAGAATCTCATTAAGACGGCAACGATGTTCGCCCTCTGTAATTTTCGCGAATGGCTTTCCCCCTCCCCATTCCCATTTTCTATGCTTGTTTTCTCTTTAATCACTTTGTTTGAGATTTTGATGGTCTCAATTCCTGGTGTTGGTAGCGATGGCATCTACGAAGCTGTACGATATAGCCCTGACCCAGTTCCGGCAAGAAGCTGGGCAAAAGTATCCAGACTCCAAAAATCAAATACTTCTTGAAGAGTTTTTGAATGAAAGGAGTAATCCGCATGAAGCTCAGAAGGCAGCGAAAGAGCTCCAAGGGAATGCCAACGACAAATACGGGGGTGAACATGGTATTCCTGCATCATGGGTAAATAATATCATAAGCAATATTGGGAGAATAATCGACTTCGGCAACTTCGCCATGGAAGGCGCGCCGGGACCGGAGGGCTTAGCTTGGACTGCCGTCAAGATTGTCTTGGGCGCGGTCCAGAGCAACTATGCTTTGTATACGCTCTTCGGTACGGGTCTGACGGACGTTTGTGAAGTCATGCTTCTCGTTACTCATTATGATCGCCTAAATGAAGAAGAGACAAAGTCTAGCTGGAGGCCCAGTGAGATGGTACACAAGTTGTTTGAGACCGTTGTGAGAACCTATGTTGCTGTCTTCGGCTTCTCATTCTCCGTCAAACGACACCTCAATAGTGGTTTCAAAGCCCGCCTACGTCATGCTTTTCAAGATTGCTTTGGGATCGAAAAGAGCAAGTTTCAGGGCCGGCTTGACGATATCGCAGCTCTGAAACAGAGGATTCTGGAGAGTAGCGAAGCAGTCTTCCAGGACAAGACGTTCCAGCAATTTCAGAAAATACATGGCGCCATTGAGTCTACGGTCAAGAACATTCGAGGATTCGAAACACAACTAGCCGAAATTGCAAAGACACAAGAAGCCCTGAAGGATGACTTCATGAGGGGCATACAAGACATTAAGTCTTTGACAGTTGCCAACAGCCCCTGGGGTAAAGCTAAAAAGGCGTTCGACAAGTACACCGGAGACCTCAAGCCTCTGAAACAGACAACTGAGTTTTTAACCATGGCCCTTGAGAAGAGGCATGAGGGCACCTGCGAGTGGTTAATGACCAACTCTGTCTACAATGTATGGGTGCAGTCTATGGGTAATGACCTGCTTTGTCTCTGCGGTCAACCAGGTGAGTCGTTCGGATAATGGCGTTACGATATGAAAGCTAAATCTTATAAGGTAGTGGAAAATCTGTTGTCCTGGCGAGTGTTTTTGATCACCTTTCACACAATCTCGTCGAGAGTAATACTGTCATTCTCTATATATCGTGTGAAACGATCATATTCGACGCGTCTGACATGTCGCGTGAAACAAGCGTATTCGACGCATCTGGAAAGTCCCAAAGGGGGGCCAGAATAATTACCAACACTCTCTTACACCAATTGTACTCTCTTGCTATTGACGATCACAAGGACACGGAGCTCCTTGAAGCATGCAATCAGGTTTTTGAAAACCCTAAGAAAGGAAAGCAGGGCGGTAAACAGGGTAATAAGCCAGTTGGTATGAAGACAAGCCTTCCTGATTTTTGGGATGCTTTCCCAGAGCTTGCCAAAAAATTGAGGAAGCATGTCATTATTGCCGTGGATGCTGTGAACCTTCTACAAGACTCAGAGCAAGAAACACTGTTCGACGATTTGTACAGACTCCTCGATTCCAAGTCACAATGGAAATGTCGTGTGATAGTTGCCTGTCGCTCTTCAACACGATTCCACGGCAAAATACTAGACACCGGCGAGCGTTGCACTTACATTGATGTTGGTGGGGATAACAATCGAGCCGACAAAGACTTGGTACTCTCGTCAGCTTTGAAAGTTATACCTGGCCTAACTAAGAATGAGCAAGAACAAGCCAAGAATGAGATCATGCTCAAGGCTGGTCAGCGTTTTGATTATATCACAGACATCGCGATACCTTTCATGAGAGAACCTTTCGAGCGTCCCTTGTCTAATCGATTAGCTGTTCTTCCTCGAGGGATGGGTGATACGTACAGTGAGGCGCTGCATAAGATGAGTCCGAACTACATCGCTCTTCTTCGAAAGGCACTGATGTGGACAATATTATCACCGGCTCCGCCAAGGCTAGAAGAAATTATGGAAGATTACCGTGGAACCTATAATCAACCATCTGCGGATGACACCCACACCGAAGTAGACTTGCAGGAAAATTCGAATTTTCCTGAAGCTTCACAGCTTGAGATTGAACAATTCAGAACTGCCAGTGGCCCTTTTCTCCAGCTCGACAGCTCCAGATATGTCAAACTACAAGACCCGGACCCAATATGGGATTTCTGTTTCTCTTCTCAAGAAGCAGACAAACGCAGTTCAGATCGGGCAATGGTTTGCCCTTACTGTAAGTCCAATGTTGCTGATACGACAACATTGTCTGGAAATCACTTATTGTCAATCACCGAGAAAGAGGGTCATTTGGAATTGGCGTTGATATCTTTGCGACATTTGAATCATCCCCTTTTTCAATGCAGGGCAGGGCTTATAGACACACAAGACACAAAAGCTGTCGAAAAGTCCGATAAAGCCGAACAAAAGCAGGAGAATAACGTGGCGACAGAAAAGAGCCAAACTGGAGACGAAACCGGCGAACCAACAGAGTCGCAGGTCAAAGATGAATTGAAGGCTCCAGATGGAGATGACGAAGAACCGAAAGACGGCTATGAGAGCGAGCGCTCTGAAGATGATGCGCAAATTTATTTTCCCCAGGCGTACGATGATAACACGTATAACACCGGCGAGGAAGACTTAAGCGAGTCTGCACGTACTGTGAGGTACGAATGCTTGTATTGGCCTTACCACCTCCGCCGTGCTGAAGCGCTTTGGCGCGCGGAGGAAAGAGTCGGAAACACTACATGGGATGCGATAATGGAGGAGTTGAATAATTTCGTCTATATGAACCGAATTGCTTTCCAGCGCTGGCAGATGCAAGTTTATCAGTTAGAGCGGCCCTTTAAGCCGCTTCACATCGCTTCATTCGCAGGTAACCTCTGCTGGGTAAAGCAACTCCTCGGTCGCAACGAGAAACCAGACGAGCTATCGCAAGATTATAACGCGTTACAAAAGGCGGCTGAGTCACCCCATAGAAACATAGAGATACTCAAGGCTTTGTTGGAAAGATGTGGACCAGACTGTGACATCAACACTGAAACGAAGGGCGCGGTGTCCTCGTTCCAAATCTGGATTCACTTCGACCCTAGTGTTAGTAGCATGCGAGAATTACTGGAACTCGGAGGAGATCCCACACGTGTCTGCGAGGAAAAATGGAACTCGTTTCACTTCTTTGCTGAGCGTGGAGAGGAACCCGAGGCTTTTGACCTGCTTTTCCAGCATGCGGGAAATGAAGCTGGGAAATGCATAAATTTTGCTGACGGCTATGGATACACTCCTCTGCACGTCCTCCTCATCTATAGACGGCAGACACCTCTGAATATTCTCAAGGCATTCGTGGATAAGGGTGCTGACGTGAACACGGAGAACAACTGGTCTGAGCGACCGCTTCAGTTGGCGAGTCTTTGGGGAATGGTGGAGTCTCTGAGAATCATACAGCCTCAAGTACAAAATATCGACGATCCCGATAAGGACGGAGACACTGCTCTACACCAGGCTGCTATACGGGGTTTTACAGAATGCATTCAGTTCCTCGCAGAAAATGGCGCCGATGTCAACCTCAAGAATAATAATGACAGGACTGCCTTGCATCATGCGGCAGGTGGCGGTTTTCTAGATTCTGTCACATTTCTGCTCGAATGGCCAGGGTCTCTTATCAATAGTTGTGACAAGCACAAGCGGACTCCGCTGTTTTTGGCATGTTCCGGCTATTCTCCCGAGGCTGCCTGTCTTATCCTTGACAAGCTTACCAAGCTTCATCTTCCGGTAGCCGAAATTAATCAACCTTCGAGTCGTAACAGGACGCCGTTGAGCCAGTCTTGTGCCAGGGCGTTGGATGAAGTTGTCGCGAAATTAGCGCAGTATGCTAAGGAGCGTGATGAAGTGAAATGTCTTCTCGTCAATGAAGCCGATACCAAACATGGTCTCACCCCGCTTCATCACGCCGCCTCGCGAGGTTCGGTTGCCTGTGTGCGCGAGCTGCTGGCAATCGATGCAAATGTTGCCGCCAGCGACAAAAAGGGGAGGACACCGCTGAAAATTGCCTATGAGTACTGGACACGCTATAGAGAAGACTCGAAATACGAAGAGACCATTTCTATGCTGATCAATAAGGACCCGAGCAGCGCCGTCTCCGACGATGGCTTAGTTGCAATGTGCGCTGCCCATGGAAGTATCCGATTGCTAAAGCAGCTCCAGGGTCTCAATGCGGATCTTAGTAAGGCAGACAGATACGGCTGGACCCCGCTCGACCTAGCAAGAAAGAATAGACATTCTGCCGTGGAAAAGTTCCTTAAGCGCCAAGGTGCATGGGCAGGCCTATTGCCTTCAAGATGGCTTAGCCAGGAGCCCAAAGTATCGATTATGGGAAATGGTCTACAGATCAGCTACAAAGGGGACGCTACAACACCCGCGCAGGACAATGCTTTCTCAATCTCAGCCGAGAGACCACTTCCCGCTGGTTTAGACGTATACTACTTCGAAGTGACCATTAAGAAATTACAAGGGCCGAGAGCAAACGGATACATGGCTATAGGGTTCTGCACACTGGATGGTACCACGATCGAGTACCCTGGATGGTATGCACCAAACTCTCCATCGGCGGTCTCATGGGGTTACCATAGCGATGACGGGTCTGTGCGTTGCGGTGCCAGCTCTAATACCGATGTAGAGAGGAATGACGACTGGCGATATGGGGCGGGAGATATTGTTGGGTGTGGTGTCGATTACACTAGGCAGGAGATTTGGTTTACACGAAACGGCAAGAAGATTGAATATGTTTTCTCGAATGTACAAGGACGTCTGTTCCCAGTCTTAGGACTCACTAGTGCTGTTGAACTAGAAACAAAATTTGCTGGGGAGTTTTCATATCAGTTTGAAGAGACGAAGGAGGAGGTGAAGGAAGATGAAGGGATTACAGAATCGACATAAGCTAGTTAGTATCTACTATCATGAGAATTTGATTTTCTAAAGCGGAACACTAGAATAGGGGTCACGTCAGCTTCCGTCTATTCTCCCAACTTATCACATCTGCCATCTTGGTGAGAATACCCATTGAGTTCGTAAATGTCACTTGCGTTGGTCAAGATATAATTCCTTGTGCCCATTTGTTCAAGTAATTTGTCTAGGTAGTTCAGTGGCTACCGGAATAGAACAACGCTAGCGCGGTTCATGCAATCCTCCTTATCCAAAACCCGCCAACAACGGTTTTAAGATAGAATCCCGAAGAACCTCAGCATGACGGATTCATTTGGAGGCGCAATATGCCCGACTCCTTGGCCGAAGTACCCCACCAGCTTCGAACCATCACCATAAATCATCTGGGTATACTGCCGGCCTTCTGGAACAGAATCCCCGGTGACATTATTAGTGTTCGTGAGATTCAGTACGGCGGACCATTGCTTCAGCTGCTCGTATCCGCACTGCGGTCTAACAAGCGTATCGGCCAGGCCATGTATAACTTGCATCCGAGGACGTTTGCCCGTATAGCCAGGGTACGCATTCCGTACGAACTGGGCCCATTGCTCCGGGGTATGCTGAAGTCCTTGGGCGCACGTCTGGTTGGCGCCGAAAGGGGTTGGGTCTGATGTACTACCTGCGAAGCAGGCGAAGGCAGTTCCGGAGTACGCGGCACCAGCCTCGAACACTTCGGGATAGGATCCCACCATGACGTTCGTCATCATAGCGCCTGATGAGCCGCCCATGACGAACACTTTAGATGGGTCGACACTATATTTAGACAGTGTGTAATTCACCATGCTAATAATCCCAAGCGCGTCGCCTGATCCGCCATGGGTGAGGGACCCCGCGTTGTTGACGTCCCAGCAATTGCTGTAGCGGGTCGTTTGCGGATAGACCAAGATGAAACCTTCGGTGTTCGCATAAGACGGCAGCTTAGTGCCTGAATACCACTGAGAGGCGGTACCACCACATGGGTGAAGCTATGGAGACAAGCGTGTTAAGTTAAAGTTTCTGAAAAGGGGTGCTTAAACAACTTTGAATAAGAGAAATATTATCTCACGCACAGCCACAATGAGAGATGGATTGCTTGCGACTTTATCAGGAAGATAGATGAACATCTGAATCGAAGTTGGGTTTGTGCCAAAGTTGGACACTTGTTGAAGAGAAGCTCCCAACACTGAACCAGCCGAAACTAGCCATCTAACCACAGCGTTGAGCTTCATGTTTGTGGGTATAATAATGCTGGTTATGTAACGCAACGGGGACAAACTCTAGAGGTCAAATAGTCTATGTAGTCGGGCTTGTTCTCTCAACGACGACTTTATACTTTTATCATATTGATTCCTAAGCTCTTGCTTTTCGGTCTACATGCCGTTCATGAGATCCGTTGTGGGGTGAGCAGTCAATTTGCCGGGACGGATGTTGAGCGCGGGAATTCAAGATCCGTTGCGCTGTATCCGTGAGACTACCGGATAAGTTGCGCGAACGTAACTCACACATAGAAAAGTCCTTAGGTATCTTGCTAGGTGCTAGACTTTGCTCTAAAATATATTCATGGAATCTAAGTCTAACCTAAGCTCTGTTACCTTGATTGCAATATCGGACGCATATGCATCTAGACTGCTTCCTCAGCTTTAGACGCCGAAAACACATTTCTTTCCATCGGTTATATCATCATCTCGATGTTATCTATTGTCAACTCACGTATTGTCCTTTTCTCTTCAACATCTGGAAAGCGGAGTCATTGTCATCGGCCGCTGGGCCAAGCCATGAGCAAACATGATCGGCCAGTGCAAAGATACTGCGCATCGCCGCATCTCGTTCACCTGCCAACTTTTCTTGGAGTCATCATCTTAATTGATGCAAGTCGCATCTACCCAGATCCAGTCTCATGCCCTCTTTCGTAATTGATTCCGGGCAGCAAGGAGATATCTTCGCACCAGCACAGGTATTGCATTAACGAGAATGCTCTCTCGTTTCATGGTTCAATGGCTGGTAATATCACGATTCACAAGGGCTGAACACAGGGTTCGGTGAAATAGCTCAATATGAGAATAATATTCTATAATTTCATAGACCTTTAACCATCTAGAAGACTCTCATAGCCTTCTAGAAGTCAGTTAATATGTGCAGCATTCTCTTTGGCCTTAAGCCCTCTGTTCCGGCGTTTACCTCGGTGTCTCAGAAGCCTGAATAGCTTCATTTATTCCACATCCGAAGCATACGCAATACATCTTCATACCTATGATGTGAAAATACGAATACGAAGGACCATTGTTTTTCACGGCGCCTGGTATATGTGGCCTCCCGTATGCGCGCAGGTTCTCGTACAACAGATCAACTGCGGGGCTCTTCGTTTGATCTTATAGAATATTGTCGAATCAGTCAATCGGCAATGATCGTAAGGCTACGTAGATATATGTTTTTGATGTAGCTAGTTGGGGAACTCTGCGACTGAAACCACGACAAGTAGGTAAGACTAGAATGGAAAAGGAGACTTCTTGCAGATGAATCAAAAGCAGATCCCTGTTCCGCGCTCCCTGTCAACCAGACCGCTGGAGTTTAGGTCCCGAAGTCCCAGCATTAGTGTCGAGCCCCTGACTTCTCAGCATAGGTAGGCGAAGGCAAACGGAAATAGGCAAACCATATTGCGGTTCACCGCCCATCAAGTTAAGCTAACCAGCAAGCTGCCCGAGAAAGACTCAGTGTAGATGTATGCGAAATGGATAGTCCACTAGCACTGTGACTACCTCCTAGGTACTGTGTCACTGTGTCAGGACCTTTAGAGTGGTAGGTGGGTCGTGTGATAGGTGGTAGATGTGGTGTGCTCCTTCTACCTGATTAACTTCTATTTTACAGTTTCACCTTTGGACTTTCCTATACAGACTAGCCTTTTTGTTCGGCAGGAACAACCAGCATAGAAGATAGAACCTTCCGAAGCAACAGGCTCTTGGAGCTAAAACCCACTGGCTGGTGAAATGCATTGTGGCCATGCCAATACATCCACAAGATCGAACTCGCTTTTCTTTCTACAGACCGACCCAAGATACTTCCTAAAGTGCTTGCACGCCATGCCTTACCACGACGACGAGCAGCACGAGCGAGCGGAAGAATATACCAGTCGTTTCAAGATTCCCAAACATTATCCTCACCGCGCTGGCAAGACTGGACATTGTCTTGACCGCTTCCCATCCCAAGATTATGTGGACAGTAAGGCGTTATCATTGTGTGGAGTAGAGAATCCCGAGGTCAATGGTTTCTACGGTTTCAACCATGTTCGGTGTCCATGGGCATCGCGTACTCCATGTTTAATATGCGGTCGACACAGCCTGCACATCGACTCCCTTATTGTCGCCATAGACGGCGCTTGTCCAGGAAATGGAACCCATAATGCCACCAAGTCCGCTTGCGGAGTCTTCTTTGGTCCTGACCGGCCGGAAAACCTAGCATTTCGAGTACCCGACACGCCCGGATATTCACACACGAACCAGCGCGCAGAGCTTAGCGCTGCGATAGCTGCAGTCACAGCCAGTGTAAAATTCATCTACAATGGCGGTCAATGGGACTGTAAAGACTGTCCTACGCCTTGCCCCGTTGTCCATTTGGTCATCAAGTCGGACTCCGCATATCTCGTCAACGGCATGACAGCACACATGGAAAAATGGCAGAAGAATGGGTGGCGCACAGCCAAAGGCCCGGAAGTGAAAAATAAGGACCTGTGGACCGAGTTGGAAGGTCTTATTCGTTTGCTTCACAACGATAAAGGAGTGGTGGTCGACTTTTGGCACGTTCTGCGTGACCAAAATACAGATGCTGATTATCTGGCTAATCAAGGGCTTGACGAACCAGCCCCCCGCTACTAACAATCACCTAAACCGAGTCTATCAGAATGCAATTCCAGGTACTCATTGGCGACGTCTAAGTGGACATATGAAGGGTTACCCACCATCTTGCTCTGGGCTCACACATGCCATTTCATTAAGAATAACACTTGAGGGAAGGGAGTTGAGGCATGCTAAGAAAAATCACATAATGATGATAATAATGTTTTGGGGTGAATTCGGACAGCTAAAAGCTATGAGAAGCTACCAATCATAGATTTGACAAATATAGGTTCTAATGTGTGCAACCCATCGGCCACTAGTGTCGCCCAAAGAAATTGAGGCTATCACAAGCTCGGTATACACCAACCACGGACTATCTGAAGACCTTGTAATTTACGGCTTTAGCTTTAAATAGCACTCAATGAGAAATGTTATTGAAGAAAATGAAAGAAAGCCAGAAGAAACCACCGGGAACTCAAAAAATATGCTATTTAAGAACTGAACGCTAGTGCAACGGTTCACTCAGGACTATGGCGTGTAATTAGAATCGAGGTCAAATGAATTTGTAAGGGTTATAGGGGTTATAAACCACGTCTAACCTCTTAGCATGAAGATGGCATTTTATTCTTGAGTTGTGTTGCTTTGCAATCGTAGATCAAAATATCTCGATCTTTAGAAAAATAATAATTTGGCTTCATGTGCCCACAGGGCAAATAAAAGGCCTTCATAGAAGAATGGGCATTAGGCCGCCTTTGCTAAGACAGGCGTAAGGCCCCCTTTACACCAAAAAAAGAAAAAAGAAAAAAATAGTGAAAATAAGATTCAGAAAATACCTGGCTTTTGTGGGTTTGAATGATAGTCCAACAGTGTCTTCAAAGGAATCGATATTAAGCTGTTTCTATCCTATACTCAAACCATTGTCTTACATAATTCTTTCCACTCGTATCGCGTCCTAATTTGACGATTTTCAGGAGCGTTAGAATTCTTAAGGTCATATAGTTTTCATACTGAATTATTTATATTTAGCTCGTCGTTTATCACAGGGGCTGAATACAAGGTTCGGAGAGAGTTTCAATATGACAATAATATACTCTACGGCTAGAAGGTCTCTCGACCACTCAGAATATGCTCTCTTACAGCCTCCTGGATGTCAAAGTCTCTATGCACAGCCTTTGCTTCAACCTTTGCTCTTTTGGCCTTTACTCCATATCTCAAAGAGTGAAGTCTGGATAGCTTCATTCGACAGGTATCCGAGACCTATGCAAAATACCTTCATACGTATGATATGATGATATGGCTATGAAAATCCATTACCATTCCGCGAGAGTAGCGGAGTCTATTATAGCCAACGGATATAACGGGGCGTTACACAAGCTTCCGTACAACACCTACGGGAGCTTGTCGCTAATAATTGTGAGGTAAGTTGATCCTACGTGGCAACCTGGACGAGCACAGCTCGAGGAGATATGCGCGCTCTACATACAAGAAATGAACAAAGTCGGCAAGGCTGTTAAGCAAGGCTTGACTCCAGCTTTGCCGGTGTTTACCATGGAAAATCCAATCGAGGACATGTTGTACTACTCTCGGGTACCGGCGGGTCAGATTGAGCCTGACTTTATCCTCGAGAAGTTCTATCGTGAATATTTCTTCGAACATTGCAGGGGAAACGACAAGTATGCTGGTTTTTGGTCGAAGAAAATACATATGTCATTGTCTGCGCTTGTTCCTCATCTTCAGCCTTGTTATCCGCAACCTAGCTCGCCTCTAGCTGGCGGCCCTCCAGTCCTACCCGGCCCTCTAAAAGGACTAATTATGACTTCTACCAAACCGTACAAGGTGGAAGAGGGGAAATGATAAGGGTGGTAACGTGGAGTATCCACAAACAAACTAAGCAGACGACTCAGATATATGCCACAAACATTATTTTCAGATTTAGAAATTTTCTGTTAATATAGAGGCTGCCGTGAGGGGACGTGTGGAATAAAAGTAACCTAGCTACTATGTCACCCAAGTGAGATGATATCATTATGGCTGCCCACTAGACGAAGTTCTGTCTATATCACGAGGCCGCTGATTCATTTTTGCCGGCGGAGTATTTGGTATCTAGTAAGTTTAATACATTCTCAGGAAAGCTGCACGGTGGGCCAGTCTCATGGTAATTATGTATATAATAATACCGAGCTTGAACTCCGTATCATATCCAGTGTAAAAGGGCCATTTCTATTCAGCGACACGAGTTCACAGTTCTTCCTTACCCCTCACGCCGAATCGTTTATTCTACCAAAAACGAGAAACCAGATCACGCCAAGCCAAGCCATGTGAGCAAAACAAGCGCTTCAACAGATGCGATAGATATGATATCAAACTTAGGCGGCCCTATTAGCCGCAAGTGGGCTCTTCCCACTTGCGGCGATTTAGGCTAAATAAAGAAACAGCTTGAAGCTCGTTCGGGCATCGGCGAAATCATTCTCCAAGCCAATAGTACGGTGTACGTAGTATGTACATACATAGTGGATTGGAGTGTCCACAAGGGTAGTGTGGAAGCTGTTCGCAAGCGTTTCTTGCTTACCCCTCAAAGTCCCTCACGACACCTAGTTCTTGGGGAAATACTTTAAACGCACCAATGAGACGCTGTCTTCACGCCGAGATAGGAAGTTTCTTCCACCTTTTTTCAAGGTGTCCCCATTCTAGACCTGCCAGGTAGGGCCGAGTCCCTCGACATATTGTGATACGGGGACCTGATCCGAGCCATGCTCGCAGAATAACCATGCCAATCAGACAGCAGCTGGGGCCGTATGTTCGCGCTTCGACTCAGATTAAAGCCATGAAATTCCCCGCACGGCGTGTGGGATTACATTACATTACATAGGAGATAGATAGATGATACCAAAGGCTGTACAGTACATACAGATGCTGCAGCATCCTGTGACACATTTTGAAACCACCGGATAAGCGTGCTCGAAAAGGCGCACCCCCACCGTCTAATTGTATCTCTCAAGGGGAGTGTCTTAATAAATAGGACGGGAAGACGTTCCGTGAAAATGTCTCTTCCCCTTCGACGTTCTTTATTCCCTGTTATTGCTTCCCCTAACACTCTTTCTTCACCGTGTATACCTCGACTCTTTCTCACTCGAATCCTTCGGACCGACCGAGCCCCAACGTCTACCCGCTTCCAGATCCCAAGAGCCGCCCCATCTAGGGCATATACCAGCATTCCAGACCCCGGCCGTCGGATTAGAAGTGAAATAACCACCATGGGTCCTACCATAAAGTTGAGTAGTGGTCATGAGATGCCCCAGGTGGGCTTTGGTCTGTGGAAGGTGGAGAATGATTTGGCCGCCGACATCATCTACAATGCCATCAAAGTTGGCTACAGACTGTTTGACGGTGCTTGCGGTAAGTGAAAAAGAGAGGAAGCGGTCATCACCGAAGAATCCCACACCCTCGCCACCGACAATCCAATCCACGCAAAGACAATAAGTGGGGCCAGAAAAGAACAGGAAAAAAAAAAGAAAAAAAAAAAAGGAAAAAATCAAGTTGGATTTGCCCCTCATCATCCCGCTGTGACATTTACCCCGCCAAGTGAGCAACGAATAAAAATACCCCTGCTCGCTGCTCGGAGGAATAGACCCCGCAAAGCAACCTGGATTACCTCTATAGAAAACACGAGTCCCAGCATACAACATACACCGCATCGCAATCGCACAGAAACGCACAGGGAAACACAGCTAACTAACTAAATTCCACGGCGGGCAGATTATGGCAACGAGAAGGAGTGCGGCGAGGGCATCGCCCGCGCCATCAAGGACGGCCTCGTGACGCGCTCGGAGCTCTTCATCACATCGAAGCTATGGCCGACCTTCGAGGACGGGGACAAGGTGGAGCCGGCGATCCGGCGGTCGCTGGCGGACTGGGGGCTCGAGTACTTCGACCTGTACCTGATCCACTTCCCGGGGGCGCTCAAGTACGTGGACCCGTCGGTGCGGTATCCCCCCGGGTGGCACTACGACGGCGTCTCCCAGACGGTGCGCAGCAACACGCCCATGCACGTGACGTGGGCGGCCATGGAAGGCGTCGTAGATAAGGGGCTGGCGCGGTCGATCGGCGTCTCCAACTTCCAGGCGCAGCTCATCTACGACATGCTGCGGTACGCGCGCATCCCGCCCGCGGCCCTCCAGATCGAGCACCACCCCTATCTCGTGCAGCAGGAGCTGCTGAACCTCTGCCGGGCCGAGGGCATCGCCGTGACGGCCTACTCGTCCTTCGGCCCCGCGAGCTTCCTCACCTTCGGCTTCAAGCACGCGCAGGCCCTCAAGCCGCTCATGGAGGACGACCTCATCGTCGGCATGGCTAAGAAGCACGGCAAGGAGCCCTCCCAGATCCTCCTGCGCTGGGCCACGCAGCGCGGCCTCGCCGTCATCCCCAAGACGTCGCGGGTCGAGGTCATGGCGCAGAATCTCGACTGCACGGACTTCGACCTCGAGCAGGCCGAATTAGATCAGATCACGGCCAAGGACGTTGGCTCCATTCGGTTCAACCAGCCATCAAACGTGAGTTTCCCCTCTTATTGGTAGCATTCGTAACGCATATACGCCAGATAGAGATGGCGTGCTAACGACTGTTTGTTTGATCAGTACTTCGAGACCGACAAGTTCTGGATCTTCGGTTAAGGCACTGCCATAAATTGGATCTCCTTGCCTAGCGCCCCTTGATAATTCGACAAAGCATAATGTCTGAGGCTACCTGCTTTAACACATAAAGTAAATACAAGAATATTTTGTAATTCACGAAGTAGCTTGGCTCCGGAAGAGTGTGGACGCATCAGGATACAGGGATGTAGAGTGATGTAGTATAGACAGGGAATACCCTTCCATATTGTTGTCTCAATTCTGACACAGGTTGCAAAGCGTCCTGAGAAACTGAGAAACCCTTCATTCGGCACTGAAAACCTCCTCTATGGGCATATGATCAAGTATCATACATAATGACCCACGTACCGAGACCTCAAGTTGCAACTCTTCTGGAATCATCTTGTGTCTCAAACACATACCAGGTTCAACTCAGGTATGGCATCATAAAACAAACGCGTCCCGGAACTCCATGGCTATGCAGTATGAAAATTGTAGTCCTAGACCCTTCATTGGGTCCAATCGTCTTAAGCTTATTTGATGAAGGCTACCGCATGCATGTCAGTAGCCTATTTCTACCATGGTTGATTAATGGAATGGGGGGGGGGGAGCTGTAAAACTTACTAGCATCTATTTTTTGGATCTGTGGTAGGGAGAGCCGGACTTTGTTTCGGTAGAGAGCTGGTTGTCTTAGTTGTAAGGGGTTACCTTCAAGATAGATTTCTGTCAGATCTTTCTTGTCGGCCAGTTCTCTCTCAACATCGGCGAAATCCGATATTTGGTTGGAGCTGGCCCATACTTCCTGTAGATTCTTTAATCCACCAAGACCCTTAAAGCTCTTGACCTTGTTGTTCGATATGTCAATTATGGCCAAGTTAGGGTTGCCCTCTAGCCCCTCGAGCGTTTCCAGTGCGTTATGCGACACATAGAGCTCCTCTAGTTGTGGTACTTCCCGTAACGGTGAGAGGTCGGAGATTCGGTTGGACTGAATACTCAGAAGCCTCAGTTTTGGTAGCCCCCCCAGTCCGTGGAGTCCAGTAATCCTATTTTTGGCCAGCCAGAGTTCTTCCAAGTTTACCAGTGCGTCAAGGTTTTGGATTTCTCTTATTCGATTGGATCCAAGTTCGAGATTGCGCAAGTTCACCAGCGTATCGAGTCCTTCAATTCGACTGATCTTATTGGAGACAAAGAACAGGTCGGTCAATTTCGTAAGATCGCTGATGTTCTTAATGTGTTTGATTTTGTTGAAGCTCAAATCCAGTGAGGTAAGATTGGTTAGCTTGTCCAAGCCTCGAATATGTGAAATGAGATTGTCGTAAAGATCCAGCTCCTCAAGTGTTGCCGCTAAATCAGCCAAGCCCTCGATGTCCTGCACGAGGTTTTGACGGAGGCACAGTCGCTTGACCTTGCTAAATCGCTCGAGTTGTAGGTCAGGGATCGAACCAATGCGAGACTGGATAAGGCTGAGGTCTTCGGTGTCGGGTTCTTCATCGTTAAGCAGATCTAGAAGAGACGACCTGGTCAGTCGGAGCGCCCATTCAATGCAGGAGAGCATAGCTATAAGCGAGCAGTGGTACCTTCGTCGGCGCCGATTTCCTCGCCGAGCAGTACATTCTCGGCATCGGAATAGTCCGAGTCCGAGAGCGCTTCGGGGTTTTGTATCTCGGTGTTGCGGTTGATGCGCAGCTTGCCATCCCACCCTTTGCTGTCTCGAAGGACGTGACTATGCTGGGTATCTGCGGGCGCCGAGCCGTGATTATTCTGTGATGGCGCATCCTCGCCATTTTCCTCATTGGCTTGGCCGGACATGACGTATGAAGTTAAGGGTATTGGGACCTTGCGTCTTTTCTACAATTGATGGATGGTTTCTAGGGGAAAGGGGACCAGCTGACGAGAGCGGAGGACGGGAAGACGCAAACTTTATAAGTGTTAATACAAAATAACGTGTAGGTACCTAAGTTAGGTAATATGAGCTGTGGCAAGCACCCAGGGGCTGACTGTTGAGAGGAAGGAGGCGGGGGATTTGCTTATCATGCTTAAAAGGCTACCCCCATTGTATTCATTACCGTATCCGGTATTATGTACTTACCCAGGTCTAGCTAAACTGCAACTGCTCGATTAGGTTCAAGGTGACTTAAGCTTGAGACGGTAGGTTAGTTTGTTAGGTTTTCACCCAACATTGTTCCCAACATCCATGCATGATATCTCTTCAAACCCCCCTTTCGAGACAACGATAGTTTGTTCAATATCTATGCGAGAGATAAAAAGCTCACGCGAGGCTTATTTCAGCTCTGAGGTTCCAACCTTAGAGCCATGCATCATTTTCAATGTATGTTGCATTGCTACCGTGGTCGTCGAAGTAGGACCCTTGTCATCATCACGCATATATTTTGAAACAGACATGCAAAGTAGATTCGCTGTTAGGAACTCAATCGGCGCTTTGCATGGTCATGAACCATGTTGTCCTATCCTAACTTGACCCAAGGATGCTGGCGCAGCAACACGTCCTCTTCAATGTCTTTATCTATGTCAACGAGTGCATCGGCCCGGATCTCGTCTCGCCGTATCTCTACAGTCTTGACGACACACATGGGCTCCGGGAGTCTTGGAGTGCTCAGGTCGTCAACCATAGACGTACACCGTGTAGTAGTAGTATCACGGGAATTAGCCGGCAGCGTGTTTCTGCCAAGATTTGAATACCTCCTGCTTGACCCTGCGCGCCCCTCCCGCCACGGACCGCTGCCGCTCACATTAGAGCCACATCTTTGCATCCACCGTATATAGTAGTGGGAAACTCCGGCGCAGGTACTAGAGAATGCTGTCGGTATAGCGGGAAGTCCGTATACAATAAAGACACTGGTCATTTCGCCGAGAGCCCAGAAGCGGATGGGGCTCACCGAGTAGGTGGAATCTTTCGATTTCAAGTACGCTTGGGTCGCAACCAGTCGGAGGATAGCCGAAATAGTACCTCTGTGCCATGCTGCATTAACACTCAATCGATCCCACAAAGCTCGGGGAATTGCCGTAGTCCAGAATACTGGCCGAGTTTACTTACAACAGTCCCACGGCGAAAACCAAGGCCACACCAACTTTCTTCCCTATTGATAATTTCAGGCGCCAAATGACAAACTGAGGAGTAACGAGCAATGCGATGTCGGAGAAAAGGTTAATCCAAGAGATTGCCTCGGCAGCTTTTGTGTCGAGACATGTACCCTTGACCGTGGGATCCCAGTTCAGCTCGCGTGGCGTGCATTGTATGCTCTCTACGACGATCGCCGCGACGTAATATGTGACGGTAAACCATAGGGAAGCATGGCAGAGCCAGAAGAAAGTATTACGAGGCCGCGGCGAAGTTATGCGCAACCACTCCATTACGATAGCTACCTTAACCGGCGCAATCCCAGAGTTGTAGAGAAGCCCGGCAATATATACCCACTATCCTGTATATGTCAGTCGAGGACCAGGACGAGACAATATACTTACGTATGAGAACCCAACCGTGTCTCCTACAGTCACATCCCATTGATGCACCCACCAGCCTATTTCGAGATCTGATACACGAAGTAGACAGCAGCAAAATGCAGCGTATGACGCCTATAATGCCATTAGTTCGAGAGATAGCAAAAGATTCACAAGGTCCACATACGAAGCCGCTAAGCACGAGGACTATTCTCCGGTTAGTCAGAAATTATAACGAGAAAGATGAGAAATGTTGCACCTCCTTCGAGTCTACCCCTAAGTTGCTTCACTATGAACACCCAATAATGAATCCGCGCTAAGACGGCAAGCGAGGTGATGGCGAGAGCAGCGATGACAACTCCATCGGCAAATGCGTTCATGTTCGGAGGGTTCGCAAAGTTCGGCTCGGTGCCGTCAGGCGGGCCAAGCGCCGGCTGGGCAAGCAAAGCCCGGCGTTCGGCCTCGTCCATCGTTCTATCACCTATCTATGTCCGTGTGAAAACCCCTGGGAGAACGGGGTAGAGTCAGACACGAGAGGCGAACAGATCATCGTAGCTGGATTAGAGTGATCATGATGGCCCCAAATGCGTAATCCGCGCTGCTGAAAGGACTGACTCTAGTTTTCTATGTGGCGTGCTCGCTTCGTAGGAGCCCGGCCTAATCGTTTTATCCGTTGCAGGGTTCTGAGCTGAGGATGTGATTGAAATTGGGCAACCCTTGGTCAGTATGTCGGGGGGTGTTCAGCAACATGCGATCTGATCTTTCAAGAGTTGGAGACCGTTGCCTACTTCATATGGGAGGTCTGTACTACGTATGCACGGTGTAGGGGGAATACTACTCCAACACGCACAGGTGAGCCCGACTCCGTCTTCTCAATGCAACGCAATATATGCAGCCACATCCTACGCACCGAATTAGCTACGAACGCAACCTAATGCACCCCTCAGCCCCTCGAGATCACCCAATAAAAGTCGGAATCTCAATACAAGCGAGGCGGCGGATCAACCATTACGTCCGACCTTCGGATGCCTTCCTCAACACCTAACAATCCATGCTGCAAAGTTCGCATCTTCGATAAAAATATGGAACGCCTAGATAAAAGGACTTGAGGATTACGCAGGTACCGCTTGCCCCCAACATTGAATTTTCCTACCATCATTATGGAAAGTGAAAATGAGACAAGGGCAAGCGGACGAGAGATTACGAGTAGTGATGAAACAACAAGAAGAAGAGTGGAACTCAGCAAAAAACTGAGGAACTAGACTGTTGTAATCAAACAACTAATCATCCACAGCGATCCTTAGGAGATAAATCGCTGGCCAGTGTGTATTTTGCGTGTTATTCATGTGTTATACTCCAACGAAATACTCTTCGAAGATGTCGATTGATTCAACCTAGACGTAGGAGTAGCCATGATTAAAGTTATGTGCACAATTCTTATTATCAGGATATCCATTGTTGCTATCATAAGCACTATTTGTCAGAACAAGCTTACCCGATACATTACTCAATTATTCCGCCCCTCTTGATTAAACAATAATAATGCTTTTCCAACTTGTCTCCCATCGAGTAATAATTATATTATGTTTTCGGTTTCTCTCTTAGGAGCACCCGTCTTTCATTTCATCTCTTGTATTACTATACTTGTTGTCCGCTTCACGACATACTACTCGATACAGACGACTCAATAATTGCAAATTACCTATGACATACGTTCCATAATATTAATTGATTACGCTAGAGTGGTGTGGTATCACAAGGGCTGTATGCAGGCCTTGGAGAATAGCCTTAGTATGAGAATATAGTCGCATGGATCCCCTGATTACCCAGAAGACTCACATGGCTTCCTGGGAGTCAGACTATATGTACAGCATTTTCTTCGGCCTCAGGTCCTCTATCTCAGCGTTCAGCTCAATATCTTGGTTGCCTGAATAGCTTCATTTACTTCACATCCAAGACCTACGCAATACGCCTTCATGCCTATACGAATATGTTTTGCAAAGGACAATTGCATCTCACGGGGCATGGCGTAGGTGGCCGCCCGTTAGGTGGTCTCCCGTATGCACGCATGCTCCCGTGCGACATGTGGGTAGGCATATAGTGAGAGATAAGTCAGCCACTTTCTGGCTAAGATAGGGTTTTAGGGGGGAATAAATCTTAAAGAAAAAGATAGACACGAAGGCGACAGCTTCACTTGAAATAAACATGCTAATTTGGTTTTTCAGCGAGAGCACTAGATTCCCTATAATACCTTTCACAGTAGATGCCCTGTCAACTAGTCTCCATTACTCATACAACATCAATACCATTTTAGAAGCCAACACCGTCGAAAATTTGTGATTTCTGAACTCGAAGGCCTCGGGCAATGTAGGCATTGGCCTATCTCCTGAAGGCATGTGCCCTGGATGGGCGCTGGCCCATGGGGTTAACTTCAATACCAGGCATAGCGATTTTCATGCACCTGAGAATGTTTAATTAGCGTAGGTATACGTATGCATGCAAAGCGGCTCTTAAGGCTTTCCCTCGGTCCCATCAAAAATTTTGAGGGTCGCTTTTTCTGCCTTATGAGCCGGGATTGCCCGAAGTCCCGAGAAGCTGTGCCAAAGGCCTAGGTTTAATACTCTGGGCGCATTAAACATCTATAGTGCAATGTTGAATATTTGGTATGGAATGTTGATTTATCGTGGTAGTGTGGCGGTCCCGCCCTCTCCTCAAGCCTCCGTTTTTACTATAGAGATATCAATATACCGTCTTTATAAAAACGGACCCATCGAACGTCCGAAGTACCCTGCATGTTCCGCCTTGAATTTTGCTTCTTTTACTTAAGCTTTCTTTAAAGATACTTTAAGCCTTATAGTCGGAGGTTTTCTGCATTATAAAGTAACAAGGCTGGAAAACCGGACCTTACTTTTAGACAGAATAGTCGATTGGCAGAAGTGGTACGGTGTCTGTTTCAAGTTATTGTGTCCTTTGTTATAGTATATGGTTACCATAACTGCAAGATGCAGAAGTTGCCTTGGCTGTTAGATCATGGGTGGTTCGCGGCCATTTCGATTGGTAGGAAGCGCGTCCTATTGTAACGCGTCTACCGCGTAATTAGCATATGCGAGGGGCCAAAAATTGTGCGCGTTTTGCAGAGTTGTATCGGAAAAAAATATGCAACCCTATCCACAATCTGCGTTCAAGAAAGGATAGAAAATCCTGAAGAGTCTCCAGCTTCTCAACGTTTATTATTTATTCTTTTTGTCATCTATCTACTATCCAAGTACACCAACTCACTTGTAAGCCATGAAGAGCAAACCCGACGACAAAGTGGTGTATCTAGCCTTGAAGAATCTGTTCGAGGGCCGGAACACCGAGGTACGGCGGCTCAAGGTCATCAGTAGGATTATCACCGATGCGGAGAGGCAAGACGCGGCGGTGTCGAACCTCGTCAACACATATAGCGTCAAAGCCGTAAGCCAAGTTGCGCAGGACCTCCTCCTCGCCGGGGCCTTCAAATCCACACTCGTAACAGGGACCCGCTCTCCCGACATCGTTGACATCTCGCTGGCTCAGGATTCTATCTCTCAGGTTGATGATTCCGGGGCGGAAAGTTGTATGCGGCCCTTCTTTCTTCTCGTCTGTATACCGATGCGGTTGTTGATCATTAATTATATGCTCAGTCGACACCTGTTGTAATTCGAATTCTTCGATGAGTAGGCTCAGACGTAGCGGTATCCGGCCACAATCCTCGGTCCGTTTCCCCATGAGGGCACAGGGCCTCATCCTCGCCCATGTCCAGTGGTTACTGGAGGGAGCATGTTTCGACTTCGGACGCCGCGCCATGCCGGAGGTGCTGGAAATGCGGCAGTGGGATTGTCCCGATGTGGTGGAGCTTAACAGTTGGATATCGGAGTTCCGTCTGCACCAGAGCGAGCTCTTCGGAAGTCCGGGGGACATCGAACGGCCTCACGACCAACTTCTATCATCCCTGGTCAACCTCCGACATACGGCCGTACACAGGATCCGCATCAACGTGCAGAGTCTAGAGTCGTTCCTGCTTAACTCGGAGAAATTCACTGCGCTTCTGGGGGACGCGACACGCCGGGAGATGCTGACAAAGCTCCGGCTCAATACCCAACAGGTGATCGGGAAACTAGAGTGCCATCAGCGCGTCCTTAACTGCAAGCGGGCAGAGTTGGATCGCATCAGAGAGATGGGAATTGCCGAGCTAGAAAGGGAGGAAAGCGAGTACAAGGCTTCTGCCGTCAAAGACCTAGTGGAGTTTCTGACGCCCTCAGCGGCGCTTACTCCGGTTGTGACCGTCAAGGAGGACGAGACGAGCTTGGAGGTGAATGAGGTAGACTTGATGGGGGATGACAATACATCCAGCCGATCAGATCAATGCGCGTAAGTGACACGTTGTCAGAATAGAATTAAGCGAGTCAGGTCATTGGAAGAAGTTGAATAGTGTGGATTGTGCTGTTGTCGTAGAGAAGGTCTCAGGGTCGTGTGTTCGGGTATTTCTAACCCTCTTTTCTGGCACGGTGCCTAGACACGATCACCCCTATCTTGCAATAACATCACTAAACTAATGGTACACAGGTCCATTTCATGATGATTAGTGCCCCCGTTCTTCATAATATCCCATAGTATGTCAATGCATGCAGTTATCACAATATATCACAATATATCACAATATATCACAGCTACGATCACCGATGAGAAGACTCCTAAAGCTATCGGGGCTATTATACATAAAGGCATGGGCTTATCATGAAGCGACAAGAGAATGGCCCCCCAAGCCACTTATAATTGAACTTTCCTGCCATTTCCCGCTATCACGAAGCCATTCAAGTATGATAGTCTTTCAAGCGGCTGCCATTCCTTGTCGTGGGCCCGTGCTTCATACATAGACTGGAAATAACGAAGGATTACTTGGGCCAGTACCAAGTGGCATTCATCGAATTTGGAGCAAGCAATCCTGTGGTGTATTTATTGATAGACGATCGGGACGGATTTTGCATCTCGACCCATGACTTGATGATTCTTTCCTTGCGGCACGACCTTGGCTCATAGACAATTACCTCTGTCATAATCCGTCTGAAATGTTTGAGCCGGATTCTGATATGGTCAAGCGGAAAAGTGTCGACCTAAAGTGGTTCGACGATGCATGACAATTTTTTTTAAGGAAAAGAAGGAAAAGAAGGAAATAATACTGCGCTTTCACTATCTCATTCAACCTCTACTTAGTCGGCTTAGGTTGGCTTAGGTTGGCTCAGCTTGTTCACTGAGGCCCTACCTCGAGGCAGTAGGTTGCCCAGGTCACAGGACGGAAAGGGATTGTGGAAGTTCAAGACTGACGGGGTATAATGGTCTGTTGTAAGTGTTGCGGAGGGACCAAAGGAACCCAAACCCAACAAAACCAAAACCCTGCCTAATTCCTTGACGTAACGCAATAATACAGGGTAAAGCCAACTAATCTGAAGAAAATAAAATATATGTATTAATTCTTTTCGGAGTACTGAGGTCTAAAATTTACGCAAAGCCGTGCTAAAAAGAAAAACCTACGGATATATATTCTACAGATCCGTAGAGGATGCATACTGGAACAAGGAACTCCTCTCCTGAACCGGTACTGAATTGCTTCTAGCAATTTGACTAGTGCGGCCTTAGATTATCCACTACCAGCGTCTGAGGCGCAATCAAAATAATGTTGTGTGTATATACGGATAATGTGATATTAGTGTGAGCTGGATGATATTATGATAGGAACTTGCGTGCGCTAGAATACCAACTAGTCAGGTCGAATTAAGTGCTCAGTGACCAAGTAAACAGCGAAACCTTTAGGATTACCTACCTAGGTAGATAGTTAATTATTAACGGGTCTATTTACCATGGCTTGGATAAATCCTGAAAGGTCGTGCGGCTAGAGGTATACGGCGCCTAGGTATTTCAGATGGAATAAGAATATTGGTAGTATTTGATCATTGAGAGTCTTTTCTTTGGCTGCGGCTCTGTTCGAGAAAAGTTGTATTGCCCCTAATTCTACCCTTGTTCTAGGCAGTTTAGCAGCTGTATCTCAAGGTTCTTAGTAACACTAGGTAGTTAGTGATAAAATAATAGCTCGCAGACAGCGCATTACCCTACTATGGAGCAGCAAAGATAGTGAAGATCTACTCTTGCTATAATTTTTAATCTCGTATACAATAAGTGGTAGCTCTGTGTAAAAATACAACGTAAGGAAACAGCCTAGAAAGAGGTAGGCTCGGTAGGTAGGCAAGGCAGCTAAAATAGGTACCTAACCCAGATAGGTTTAATTGTGAAGCCTCATTGGCCATTCAACACTGACCACAGATACCTAGGTACCAAGATACCACAGACATACTGGGGATTTAGTGCGCAGAAGTAAGTACCTAGGTACTGCGGGCTATGAGCACTGACCACTTCGGCTGCAGCAAGTTATCTATCTCCCACAAACCTATCTAACGAAATGCTAAAAAATTGTGGTAGGCCACCCCTCCACGGCGAAATTCCCTAAAGCTACCTGCAAAAAGCCGGGACTAACCTTACAGCTCAACAACACCCTCCCTCGACGACAGCCAATTCTTTCTTCAACCCACGACCCCAATTCGAGCGACAATATGGCTGACCGAGGCGACAGAGGCGGTGCCCGTGGAGGGTTTGGTTCCCGAGGAGACCGTGGCGGCGACAGAGGCCGTGGTCGCGGTCGTGGACGTGGCCGCCGTGGCGGTCCCAAGGACAGCGACAAGGAATGGATGCCCGTCACCAAGTTAGGCCGTCTTGTGAAGAGTGGCAAGATTAAGAGCATGGAGGAGATCTACCTGCACTCTCTGCCCATCAAGGAGTACCAGATCGTCGACCACTTCCTCCCTAAGCTCAAGGACGAGGTTATGAAGGTACGATTTGGATGATACAGCTTTCTCTCTCTCCTAGGCGATAAGGCACCAGATGCGATTTTCTAGGACATCTGGAAAGCGATCGTTTTTGTGGTGGATAGGGTGCTAATGCTTGTTTCCCCGTTGCAGATTAAGCCCGTCCAGAAGCAGACCCGTGCCGGTCAGCGAACCCGATTCAAGGCCATCGTCATCATTGGTGACTCCGAGGGCCACGTTGGTCTCGGTATCAAGACCTCTAAGGAGGTTGCCACGGCTATCCGTGCCGCCATTATCATCGCCAAGCTGAGCGTTATCCCCGTCCGACGTGGTTACTGGGGTACCAACCTTGGTCTGCCTCACTCGCTCCCCGTCAAGGAGAGTGGAAAGTGCGGTTCCGTCACAGTCAGAGTATGTACACTGAAGGACGATGGTATTTCCTGTGTTGCGGTACTAATTTCTGTGTAGTTGATCCCCGCCCCTCGTGGTACCCAGATCGTCGCCTCCCCCGCTGTCAAGCGTCTCCTCCAGCTCGCTGGTATTGAGGACGCCTACACATCCTCTTCCGGCTCAACCAAGACTCTAGAGAACACCCTCAAGGCTACCTTTGCCGCCATCTCCAACTGCTACGGCTTCCTGACCCCCAACCTGTGGAAGGAGACGAAGCTGATCCGCAGTCCTCTTGAGGAATACGCGGACACCCTCCGAGAAGGCAAGAGATACTAGAAAGGAAAATTCGGGCAACGGCGTGGATCTCTTTTCGGGCTTTGTTTATTTGCATCGGTGCCGGGTGGGCAGGCATCGGCTTAAGGTAGCAAAAATAGCACCTATCTTCTGACTATTTTGGTTCTTTAAACCCTTCCTCATGTGTGATCCTTTTGACGGCCCGTGGCTATTAACGTGTAGTATTCACTCTCTCTAGCTGCTCAGAGTGATTTGACTATGAAAAGGGCGACAGTGATGCAATTTAATCAGCACTGGACGGTGTTCACCAAATATCCCGCAGTTAAGGAACACCGGGCCTCGGGGTCTTGCTTAGATCCTCTATATGAGGTAGGGGACTTCCGGGGGTACTAATAGCTCCCGAACCAGCCCAGCCAACTAAATAATCGCATTCAATTAAGTCGATTATTTGGTTGGGCGGTTATCTACTCTACCCTACCAAAAGGAGTCAATACATCTCAGCTCCTCCAGTCACACGATGCGCTGATATGGCCGTCAAGGGTACTCATATCATGCAAAGAGGTATTAGTCGAAAGTTATCTGGCATCGTGCCATGATTTCTTTACCTAAAATTGGATAAGTTCGCTTGTTTTAATGCTATTCTTCCCTTCATCTAGCCCCCTTTCTCTTGCCTCTATCTAGATTTCGCCTAGTCGCTATTTCCACGCAGGCAGTAAAGATGGAATGGAAGGAACAAGCAGCAAGTGCCCTAGAAAGCAGGCAGGCTCACGCCATTCTATAGGTACGCAAAATGGGTGTCCTCCATGCCCTCTCCCATCTCTTCATATCTCGTCGATTCTGTTAGCCTCGCTTGTCTCCCATCCGTATTCCCGCGCTTTTGGTGTTTTTGGACTTCAATTTTGGCCCAATTTTGAACGTTCTCTTTCAGCAACACCATTTTAATCTTCCATATACCACCTTTCCCCCCTCGATTTACGAGCTTTGCCTTGCTAGACCAGTTATACCTCGATCAAAAGCAATGCCACCTCAATCCCATTCTCCACCCATAGCACGATGCCTACTAGTTGCTACACTTCTCACCCTTGGTTTCTTAACTACAGTTTCTCTCTCCGACGTCTATGCTTCTAGCTCCTTGCAAAAACATGACTCTCTCCCGGAAGATGACCCCCAAGCACCAGTTCTTGAGAAGCGGCTTCTTGGACTGGGTGGCGTGGTTGGGCTCGTGCCTAGTCTTTTAGGGAATATTGTGCCAGGGGGAATCGTCAGCTCATTGGTTGCCCAAGTTACAGCCGACGTAAACAGCCTACTACCCATACTTGATGACACTAGTGCCCAGTCCCCAAATGGCGTACCTCTTCTCAATGGCGGCCAGGCTACGGTACCACTTACTGCTCCACCTCTACAGACAGGAGCTCAACTAGGTGGGCTCGCTGACAAGCTAGGGGGTCTCCTCAACGGCATCCTACCTGTAGCAGCACCCAGCATCATCGCAGCAATAACCGAACAGGCTCTCGGGGTTGTTGCCTCAGTAGAGGCCCTGGCAACCGACGTTGCCTCTTTGGGTGACAAGGTTGGTAGCGGTCAGATGCAAGGTCCTGACGCCCTTGGTCAGATAGGGGGGCTCCTTGGTTCACTCGACTCGAAAGTCAATGACATTGTCAACGGCGTTACGTCTCAACTGGGTTCTGATATTCCGCTGACGGTTTTGCAAGATCTCACCCAAGTTGTCGGCAGTGGGCTTGGGGATATTGTTGGAGCCGCAAATGGGCCTCTCTCTCTCGTTGGTGACTTGATCGAGCATGATGTCTGTGGTGTCGTTACCGCCGTCGATGGCATCGTCGCCACTGTTGCCGGTCTTTGCGGAAACATCCCCTCTGCGGTTGCCCAAGTCTCTTCGGAAATTGCCACTGCTCTTGTAACTAATCCGGATGCAACATTGACTGGTGACGCCTCTGCAAGTACCATATTCCCAACCTCCCCGGCTGTCACAGGACCCCCGGCAACGACTGCTGCGTCGACCTCGTTACCTCAAAGTCCCCAAGGCCAGGGCACCCTGACGAATCCTACTACTAGTAGTACAGGCGCTTCTGGATCTAACCTGTCAGGAAACGGCGCGGCCTCCCCTCCATCCAGTCAACAGTCTCCTGCTAATGCTAGCCCTGGATCTCCTCTTTCGGTTACTCAAGCATCGTCAGGACAGCCTTCGGCCGGTTCTTCGGCACCAGGATCTAATAGTGGGGTCTCTCCCACGGCTATGGGGTCTTTGTCGTCTACCGGTGGTTCGGCGCCTGGTACGACTGGTGCACAGTCTCCTACAGCTATGACCCCTTCGCCACCAATGACCGGTTCAGCGCAGCCTGGAGCGGCGGGTACACCACAAACAACCGCAACTGGTGGTAAGACTAGCTATTAATTTCATTTCCTTGTAGCACATGGCTGACGGCACTAACAGTTAACGGACTCGTTACGATTACCGAGTACCAAACTGTGACTCAACCATGTACCCCTGGGGCTATGTCACCCACTAATGCGTAAGTACATGAGTCCCATGTCCTTCGAAGAATTGCCTTTCTGAGCTTCCTGCAGGGCTACAAAGTCAATTACTGTAACGGTCTATCCACCTTGCCCGGTTGGTTCTCAAGCAACCTGTAATTGTCCAAATGTTAGCCCTACTGCTCCCGGAAGCAATGGCGCTCAAGGCCCCTGCCCAGGGTCTGGCTACACTTGCGACGACTGTCTTGACGGCTGGTTCTGCCCTCCATCTCAAACTCCGGCACAACCTGCTCCTTGTGGTTTTGGTTGGCCGTGTGCCCATTGTGAAGGAGGCTGGTTCTGTGCTCCCCTCCAGACCCCCGGGCCATGTGGAAGCTCTAACACGCCAGCCGCTGGCTCTTCCACCGTTCGTAGTACTTCAAGTTCTTCATCCGTACCGAGCCAACCAAGTCCTCCTCCTCCCGAGAAAGTCACAGGTTGGGAGTACTGTGGTTGTTGGGCTAACGACATCAACCAGAGAGCTCTAGCCACAGAGACTTTCAGCTTAGACCTTCTAACGAATGAAGCATGTGTACAGCATTGCATAATCAGGGGTTTTCTGATGGCCGGTACAGAAAATGGCAACAGCTGCCTTTGCGGAAACTTTCTAAATAGTACGCAGAAGATGGACGAGAGTGCATGCTCGATGTCATGTTCTGGGGATGCAACGCAAATGTGTGGTGGTGTGAATGTGCTTAGCTGCTACAGCCCTGATGGCCAGCCGTATGGTTGGGCTAGCGCTGGACCTCAAATAAGCGCTCCTACAATGGTACCACCAGAAGTGGCTGATTTGGATATTGGCGGTGTCGCCCAGACCCAGATAACGACACCAGCAATCATCTTTCCTGCGGGAAATATAGACCCAGCAGACATTATCAGTATTTATGGGAAAACCACCAGCCAGCCCCTGGGTGAATTGCCTCGAGATCTGACACTGCCCTCACCTCCCAACTCACAAACGTCATCACCGCCGTTCGGCGGGGGCGATGTAGCTCCAGGACATGGAACTCCGTCAGCAACATCTAGTAATATTCCAACTCCCGGTATTCCAGGTAGTTCTACAGGCCCGAGCATCACACCAGATGCCCCAAGTACGCCTGGGAATCCTAGTAGTCCAGGCGCTTCAGTCACGCCTGGCAATCCTAATCCTCAAAATACTCCAAGCAATCCTAACACATTAAGTACTTCAGGCACTTCTAACACGCCTGGTAGTTCTTCGGGTCCAAACGGTAGTGGTGGTGTTGCGCCTGGTCACGAAGCTCCCCCTACTTCATCGGACAATGGAGGATCGAGTCCGCCGCCCTCAACAGGAACTGGTACAATTCCCAATCCGACATCTACCAACCCTGGTGGCAGCGTTCCAATAAGTTCGCCGAGCAACCCCACCATATATACTCCAAGCGCCTCCGAGAGTCCAAGCTCAACTCCCGATGGCACTGGAGGAGTCGCCCCAGGTCACGGGCAGGGTTCGAGCACGACTCCTCAAAGCGAGAACCCAAGTTCCGCACCACCGGGAGGAAACACAATTCCACCAAGTGTATCACCTGGCAGTGGTACCAGCGCGAACATAACGCCTACCGAGCCTGGTGGCCCAGGGCAAGGAACGACAGTACCTTCTACTAGTGTGCCTGCCGGCTCAAATTCTTGCGTTCCAGGAATAGATACGAACTGTACTCCTCCAGGTGGCTCTGGAAGTTCGATATCATGCACTCCTGGCGTGGGTGTCAATTGCCCGCCATCAATAACACCAGGCCAAGGCCAAGGAAGTACAACTGCGTTTACCAGCCCTTCAGATAGTAGTAGAAATCCCAGTACTACCCCAAGGCCGACTCCAGGAGCTACAACACCTTCTAGAGGGGGGAGTAGTCATCCGGGTTCAGCACCACCATCTGGCAGTGGAGGATCTGCCAATAATCCATCTTCATCATCTCCATTTAGTAGCGGAGGTGTAGCGCCAGGGCATGGTCAACCTTCTACGACACCATCGCCTGGTAGCAGTTCTATTACCTGCACACCTGGGTCGAGTGAATCGGCATGTGTCTCGTTAAGTCCTAGTGGAAGTGGCCAGAGCCAATCTAGTGCAAGCACATCAAATACCAGCCCTCCTGCTTGCTCGCCGGGGTTAACCAATCCGGCGTGCACCTCACCTGTCAGTGTAGGGGGAGTGTCTCCGGGTCACGGACAGCCTTCAACATCTACCCCGGGTGGTGTACCGAGTACTTGCCCAGCAGGGTCCACAGATCCTACCTGTACCTCACCAGCAGGAGAAGGCAGTGTGGCACCTGGTCATAATCAACCTAGTAGTGTAACGAGTTCTACAGGCCCGAGTAGTCAAACCAGCCCGACAAGTCTGATAAGCCAACCGAATCCATCGGTTAGCCTCTCTAGTAGTAACACATGCACCCCCGGATCAACAGATCCGAACTGTGTTGCCCCTGGAAATGCCGGTAGCTCTGGTCCGCCAGGAGGACCTAGTCAAGCCATTACGTCCGTCCCAAGTTCCATAACCTCAGGTTCGACTATCGGTAGTACACCACCTAGCAACGGTGGAATCAATGGTCCGAACGGTCCAAGTGCTGCCACACCCTCTGGGTCGAATAGCAGCAATAGCCCGAGCACTACTAACCAAAGTTCTCCAGGGCCACCTGGTTCGGATGGAGGTACTGAGAGCAACTCTTCTTCTCTTCCAGGCTCAACCTCAACGCCAGAAGGAGCCGGTAGCGTGGCACCAGGCCATCAGAGCCCGAGCATACAACCGGTGCAGAGCAGTGCTCAAACTTCTACAACGATCTCAACCCCTCCCTTGGGATCAAATAGTAACACAAGTCCAACCGGAATAAGCCCCAACCCGACAACATCGAACGGAGACACATATGCGTCTAGTGTTCCGGGACAGTCGACATCTTCGAATTCCAACCAGAGCGGGGGTGAAGGTCCTAATCCACCGTCTACCGGTTCCCAGACATCATATACCTATCCACCTGGTTTAGTTCCATATGGTGGCTCCTCACCAGCTATGACAACCATGGCGTCTATGTTAGCCTGGCGTGAGCCGGATGGAGCAATAGGGGCTCCCACCATGTTACATTCTGCAGTCGTACATGATAACCTTAACCTACCACAGGAGCTCCCAGCATTGGACTTTGAGGAGGCCCCGACGACAGTAACAACATTTTCAAAGGCCGCTGATCCTCGATGGCAACGGATTCGTCCAGTTTATGTATGGTAAGAGGACAGAAGAAAGCAGAAAAAGAAGGTTTAGGTTGGTATTAGAGGTGGATCAAGCAATATGACCAGGGAGGAAAATAAGAGAAAGCATGAGGATAATTAAGTAATCAAGTATACAGGGAATTTATCCGAGCAGAGGAAGGAAACAAAACAAAGCCAAAAAGGGGTTCCACGTTCTTTGGAATGAAAGCTTTAATAGGGTATCTATCAGCCTATGGAGTTACCGAGATCCTATTATATTGTTCTTGTTCAATCGAACTACATAAAAGATGAGCTAAGCCAAGTTCTGTATTACTTTAATATAGGTTATTGATGGAGGTAATGAAAGGAGATCACCTAGGGTAGATTCTTTAAATTACAACGGCAGCCAGCGGGATTGAAAGATCCTTACTCCATGCATTTCCTTCTTTCTGCTGAGTGCATACTATCGAGATTGTGAGGCCATTCAAAACTTGTGTGTATTTGAATAGGAAGATGGGTCAGATCCAACTTCGTTAATATCGAAGTCAGCCCCCTCACCTGTGCAATGAGGACTTTGGACCTCCTCAGTTAAGCGCATGGGACATAGCGATGGAGATATTAGGGGAGATAGGGGTAAATGGGGTGAGGGGAATCTAGAGAAGTATCCTCCATTGGTACAATGCTAATTTATCGACGTAACAGGGAGAAGAAAATAAACCACAAGTAATCAATCGAGTTGTTAGGGAATCGGGTGCTCTGATCCTTCATATACTTATTCAATACAGTCTGAGTGCCTTATATTTATTTATACCTATATATGTATGAATGCATGTGTGTCTCTCCAGAGAACCTGTCCTATAAAAGTTCTCACCCTTCGGCGTGTTCTTGAGGCTATGCATGTATGAAGTAATTGTTATTCCGGCCCTTCTACTCTCTCTACCTGGTCAGTTAAGCGAGCTCTGCTTCTCTTCTAGATACGCAATTTCAAATATCGGCATTTGAGGTATACGATACGGCTACGGAGTGCTATTAATGTTTCTTAAGTCGCAATACGCAATAGTCATGACTATTGAGAAGTTGGCGTAGGTAAAAGATTTGATTATGAGAGAAGTCCTACAATCATTGAACAGACTGGGATTTAGGTCAACAACTGTACGTAGCGCGGAAAACCATGGGCTGTAAGCATGATTATTGTGATAGTATGTGGTACAAGTGGCCCTGAGGGTGCAGTTGGGCGCTGGAATATCATATGAGAAGGGGGGGCTGTCAAGGTAATTGTAGCTTTTGTTTTGTACCTAGGCGCTGGTGCGTCTTATTCACTAACATCGCAGATGATAAATACAAGGCGACCAATAGTAGGGAGAAAGGGTAACCCGATGACTGTCACCCTCACAAATATGCATACAAGTATTCTTTTAACAGCAAACAGCGAACGCCATAAAAATCAGGGCGGGTATCTCACAAAGTCGTTTAAACATCCTTTTTTGGATTTCATTCGTTTTGGGAATCAAGAAGGGGGATTTCCGGCAGGATGTTAGGGAATAACCCATCTTGAGCCTCATTTATGTCTCCTTTGGGGGATCCTTGATGATGAGGTTGTCAGAAGGCTCAACGCGTTGTGCCCATTCACTATTTGCAAGCCTATGTCAGCTATCACTGTAAAGGAAAGGGTATCGGTTGGCTTTAGGCTAAGATAACTCACGTCCAGCTACCGTCGTAAACTCTGCGATTCTCGGCTGAGCCATAACCAGCCTCTTCTAGAGCAGTGTCGATAACTGCGGCCGTCACGCCTGTGCCGCAACTCGAGATGATAGGCTTTGAAGGATCAACGCCTTTCTGTTCGAAGAGTTTTCTTAGCTGGTCCTTGGGTAGGATTGTCTTGGTTTTGGGGTCCAAAACATCGCTGAATGGGATGTTGATCGAGCCTGGGATGTGGCCCGATGATAATCCTTCTCTCGGCTCGGGAGCGGCGCCGGTAAATCTTCCACTGGGGCGTGCATCGAGAATCTGGATCCCCTCGGCACCCTCCTTGTTGTAATCCTCAGCAACCTCACGTACTTGCTCGTAACTGGCGACCTTGCTCTCCTCAAGTTGGGGGATTGGATACGGATTGCACTCAATGGTGTAGAGGTTACCGGACTCGGTGGGGTAGCCCTCCTCAACCCATTGCTTGAAGTTGTTGAGGATGTGGACTTTGGGGTGGCCGAAGACACGGAGTGTCCAGCCAACACGAGGCGCACTGAATATGCCAACCTCGTGGTGGTCATAGACGACGACGGTGTCGTCCTTGCGGATGCCCAAAGCACTCATGGCCTGGGCAAACTGCTTGGCAGTGGGTAGCATGTGCGGATAGGGCGAATGCTTATCCTTGACCTTATCGAGATCGAAGAAGCGGGCCTTGGGGATACGCTTCTCATGGAAGGCCTCGACGCCGGTGCGGGGGTCATTGGGCAGAAACCAGGAGGCACAGAGGGGGATGACGCGGGGGTCGGTGCTGATGGGTGAGGGTGGACTCTTCTTGAGGGCCTCGGCGAGCTCCTCGGGTGTGACGAGATAGGACGAGAGGTGCCGACGGGCGGCCATCCTGGCGATCTGATATCTGGGGAAGGGATGTCGAGGAAGGGCAGCTCTCGTCGTGGAGCGGAAGATGTGGATAGCCGCCATGACGGACGAGGATGTGTGGAGGAGGGCCGGTGTTCTAGCGGCGGCCCGGCACACGAGAGCGAGTGCTGTTGGCGATGTCGGTGTTGCAATATCGCGTGCGCTGGAGCTCCGGATTTCGGCGAATCGGCGACAAACGGAGACGAGATCACGGTTGGACCATGGCAGCGAAAGTATAGAACAGGACAGGGTAAAGATAAGAGCACGAAGGGGGATGAAGGAGGAGCGAGGAGACAAACAAAAAGAGAGAAAGAAAGAAAGAAAGTTCCCCAGATGCGGGGAGTGAGTAAGTGAGGTAAACTGAGCAACGTAGGTAGCTGCTACGTCAATTCAATGGCCTCAACATAGCTGGTGGTTGTTGACGCTATTTTAGCTTCTCGGGGTGTGTGGTAGGTGCGAAGCGATGTTGATTGGCGTGGAGTCTATCTCCTTACCCAGATGTAGAAAAAAAAAAGTAAGCGCCGCCTTCCGCTCTCTTATCGTGAATTGCTTCCTGTCATTCGCCGAGATATTTGGGTCCCTACCTGCGGCTACCTACCTCCCATAGATAGCACCTGCCTTCTGGAGGTATCTATCTGTCTTCTGGTAGGAGCTACCTGTCTCTGAATAGTATCTACTTATAAGCAAATGGTGCACCGATAAGCGGATAGCATGCAAATTAGTAGAACAGAAAAAGTGTACCTAGGTAGGCGGCTTAAAGTGGGGTTATAGCCCCGGCATCTATGCACCTACGCAACACAGCTATTCAATTGCCTAGATGGAAGTTTCCATGTTGCTTGGCGCGGATTTAGCAGAGTCTTATACACAAGGCCACCTAACGACGAAGCCCCCGAACAACACTTGGAATGGACAACCCTTGAAAACCCTCACCACATCTTTGCTGCACACTCCGTGGGGTTTCTGCAAGGCTTAGTCGCAATTCACACAGCCGCTCTGGGATACGATAAACAAGGCAGATCAGGTCGCGTGGCCATGAAGGTCAAGATTAAAAAGTGGGATGCCGTCGCGACTTGGCGGTGGGATCTTCCCGAAGATGATGTTTGTGGTATCTGCCAGGTTCACTTTGACGGTACCTGTCCCACCTGCAAATACCCAGGCGACGACTGCAGTCTTCGTAAGTTTATCGTCGTTCAGCTATAAACCATCCTTCTCAGCAAAGCTAACTATAGAACCTGGTAGTGTCTGGGAAGTGTGGTCACAATTTCCACATGGTCAGTGCCTGGTGCAACTAGCCCTCACCCCTCCACTCACATCACATCACATGAAGCTAGAACTAACAGCAATAAAGCATTGTATAATGGAGTGGATCAAGCAGGGCTCAGCCAAGGGACAGTGTCCTATGTGTAGACAGAGTAAGTATACTCGCCGTGTGTCTCGATCTACGTACGTTGACACAGCTATCACAGAGTTCGAGTGGAACGAATCAGCTGGTGGCCAGCAGCACCAGCACCAGCAGTCAGAGGTACACGAAGATAATGCAGGGCCACTACAGACGCTCTAGCTTAGGGACAGCACCACCGCTACTACTTTGAATACTCGAGGTTCTTCTTTTCCCTTCTAGACTGCATTCTATCGGTTATATCACAGGATGGTATACATACTTACGAGATGCCAACCATGTTATGTATCACAAGTACTCTTATCAGAGGAAAGATCAAGTGAGACTCCGATTTCGTCATTTAGAGCTCTCTTTGTTCAAGATGTCTTTGTTCCTAACTCCCGCCAGATCTTTGTTTTTGAAGATTCAAACAACATACCCTACAACTCGCGGGAGAAGAGACCTGGCGCGCACACTAGTTAGCTGAACCTCTATCTATCCGAGGTACAGGTAACCGCGACTTGGAATGTTGCACCTACCTGACTGTCTCTTGAATCCAATTTACTGGATTTACAGGGTAGGTAGCTCGAGCCCAAGCCCAACTTTGTGGCCCCCAACAAAGTGGGTATGATGTGGACCCATATCGCGCCCGATAAGATAGAAGCTCCCTGCCTGCCTGGCTACCTATTGCTCCTGCAGCTTGCTTGCAGCCGAACCGCAGCTGTCATGCATGCCGGCGTGCATCTGTGACCATCAATCGGGTGTGAGCTTTCTTACTTAGCCTCCTAACATAACTCTAACTCCCCAAGATGCGTCTTTCTCAACCCTCTCCCTCTTATCCCAGTTCTTCTACGTCGCCGTCTTCCCAAGTCACCAGCGCCCATGTCTACCATCCCTGACCAGCACCCGAGATGATGGACCCAGCCGACAATCGGCCGTCGACGGCGGACCATGCCCCAGACGCTGAACGTCCATGCACGCCTCCTCCTTTTGCACCTGTCTTCGCACTCGTTAATAACGCGTCTACACGGACTACGCACCATCCGCACGTGCGGTACATATTCAGCGACGATGACCCCGACATTCTGACCCAGGCCCTTGCCGAGTGCGAACATGCCGATGCTGAGGAATCGGGCCCTACATCCGCTAATCGAGCCATGATCCTCGACTTAGCCCCCAATGACGACGGCCGTTTTTCTGTGTCTTGGGCTTCTAGCCTTTCGCCGTCGTGGGCTGTTCTGAACGCTCAGCTCAGCCAGATTTCGCCTCCTTCGTCAGATGCAGGGCAAGGCGGCAGCAGTGGAGCTGGGGACACCGGCATTGATAATAGCAACCGCCCCGACAGACTCATGCTGCGGGTCGAAGGAATCGAAATGAGCACCCCTGGCTCACCGTCGGAGCTGAGAATGTCTGATGAGACGAGTCACCAGCGCTCCGGCAGCGCGAGCGGTAGCGGTAGCAGACAACGAGAGCGGGAGCGTTCCAGAGAAACAGACGATTATTCTAGCATGCTAGACGAGTTTGAGAAACGCATGGCGACCCTACGAAGTGTCGTTAATGCCAGCGAAGAGAGGCGGAAGAAGATTACCCTCCAACCGGCGACCGAGGAAGACATGGTGGCACAAGAGACAGTTGCCAAGGACCCATCTCCTTAAGCCCGAAGCATTATATGGGGAAATGCATTCATGACAGCCAATTTATATTTGATAGTTCGTCGGGTATGGTCCGTAGTGTTTATTGGGTTTGCTAGAAGCTATGTATTGTTTACCAACTCACTGAAGAACACAGATCCTCGTGGCATAAAGACATCGAGTGGAAGCACGGCACTCAAACTTTTTATCTCTTCTTTAGCGTCAAGGGCACCTGATACCGAGGACACGCCACACAGCACAGCAAGGTGGTCAAGTAATCGTACCGGCCAAATGTCCCTACCCTCATCCTTTCACACATCCGGGGTATCATCGGCATGAGGATTACGAGACACAGTACGTACTGCCAGAGACAGGGAGTCAGGAGTTTACCGGAATTTTCTTCGTGGATTATAGTCATTGGAACAAAGAAATAGGCCCTTATTATATTCAAATCCTTACTTATTATTACATATATCGTGAGACACATAGAGTGCCTCGGCTAGTATCATTGGAGGGGGGATGAAAAATTAGTCTGGTTGATTGTTTGATTACCTCACGTAGACGCGAAGAAACCCAATTGAGTACACATGTCTCAATGAATATTAAGGAAGCTACTATCTGAGTACCTACTGCTCTCGAGCCACTCACCGGCCCAATGTAATGTTGATCTAACCTTAGGTATGTTGAACACACCGAATCACAGAGCATAACCGCACAAGCAGAGAGAGCGTATGTGAGGAAAAGAGGTTCGTTCTAATTTCAGAAATTTTTATCCGGACGCCTCGAAAATGCATTCGAACTCCCCTTCTCCTAGCAAAAAAAAAAAAAAAAAAAGCCAGAAATATCAGAAGAACAAGAGATACAACAATGAGCCGCGACCGCCCACTCGGTATCGGGTATACAGGTAGTGTGTGCAGTCGTTGCAGGTACCTGATGAATGCGGTGCGAAAATCGGCTACTAATCGAACAAACAAACAGTTCCTTATTTGCACCCAAGGAGTCTGGGGTAACCCAACCAATCAACCAACCAAACAGAGCCTCATCCCTATTCCGAGCGGATTCGACATCAAGTCTGAAAGCTGCATACGACGAAACGACGGAACGGCGGGAAAGAGACGTCCGGTCAAAAGATGTAGATGCGCCAAAGCACCAGAGTTAAAAGCTTGTTTACGAAGAACGAGTCTTATAGGGGGCTGCGAAGAGAAGTCGAATAGTAAGTTTATTGGATAGTTGGTTGGTTGCGGGTATCATTTGAGCCAGGAAGCAAGAGATCGTGCGCTGCGCCATGCTGCCTCGAATTTACATAAAAAACGATGATCCATGGGTATCGCGCAGATTAACGACGGGCCTCGGTGCATCACGCCTAGGTCGTCGTGCTTGTAAGCCACCGTCTCGTTTCTGCGTTGATTCTCGAGTTCAACAATCGGGGAGCAGGCTCGCTTGTGATTACCGAGCGAATAGCAAGGATATTATCTAAGCTTCGCTTCTTATTACCGCCAGGCGGGTTGATCACGAAATAGATAACCAGAATAATTGCAATGATAAGAATAATGCCAACTAGTGTGAAACGTTAATAGAGATACTGGACGCGTGGCATTGGGGATAACGTACCAACGATACCGAAGCAAATCCACTTCTTCTTTCGGGTCGCTCGGGCGGTCTTAACAGCAGTGCCGATTTCAGCATTGCCCCTCGTCAAGTTATCGTCAACCTCCTCAGCCTTCTGTTCGATGTTTGTGACGGCCGCCTCCTGTTGTATGACTAGGGTGTCCATATCCTGGAACAATTGCGCCAATTCCATTATTTGCCGCTCAATCTTCTGCAATTGGGCATGGCGATCTTGGACAGCGTTCAGCACCGCCTGTGCCTGGCCGCGACGGTTGCTCTGCATCAAAGCTTGCTGGAAGACCTGCCCACCAGTCTGATCGGTCACGGCGGCCCTGACCTCTTCTTCGGTGGCGTCGGGGCGCACGATTCTGTATTGGCGTGCCATTTGCTCCTCCGTCTTTTTACGGAAGGCAGACTCGACTTGCTGGTAGGCCCGGATGGCATCCTTGAGTCGACCATCTACACGGCGTACCTGTTGGCCGAATCTCTGTGTGTTTTCAGGTTTGCTCTTCAACTGGCGGACTCGCTCGGTGAGTGATCTGTACTGAGCCATGGTCTCAGAACTGAGCCGATCGAGCTGTCTATTGGTATTGCTCGAAGCGGAGCTATCGGCATCATCGAGGGAACGTTGCTGAAGCATCTTCAACTGCTCTAGGTTGTTGTCAATCGTATCGATTCCACGATTGATATCGGATATCTCATCAAGGGCTGAATTTGGGTTTCGGTCCGAGAAGGGATCCGCGTTTTGTGCCAGGGGTGCCATTTCGACATTGTTTGCTATGATAATAATCGATTAGTCTCTCTATGCGACGCAACAATAATGCCAGCAACAACAACTCGCCCTTCTCCTACACGGTCAAACTCACATCCGTAATCGTCGTAGCTGTTGGCTGATGGGCCCTGGTTGCGATAGTTAGGGCGAGAGGGCAAGCCTCCTCCATAGCCACCGCGACCGGCATCATTGCGGTCGTCGAAAGGATTCTGCTGTCCGTATCTATAGAAGGTTGGATATTAGAGTAGGTTCGACTTGCGGCCAAAAATGCGCAGAGGAGCAATTGAAGGTAAAGGGAGGGAGCATGTACCCGTACTGTGCCATCGCGTTAGCTCTCTAGCCTACTCGTATATGAGAAGAAAAGATTGAAATTGAAATATCACATAATTAGGAATCGAGGTGAGAGCAAGTGGACACCTCGACAACTTAAAACTCGAGCCGAGCGTTCCTCGGTCTGCAGCTGGTTGAAACGCGACAGGGAAAGCTGAAACACTTACACTCATGGTGGTGGTTGGCTCTGTTTCTTGTCTGTCAGGAGCTCGGTTACCAACAGCAACGCAGGCGTCGATCTCGTGGTATGTACAAGAGGTGTGAATTATTGATTAATGATGAAGTAAGAAAGAAAGAAAGAAAAAAGAGAAGACAGGAATATGGGCAAAATGACAAGAACAGGCTATGCCAGCAAGATGTAACAAGAACCCAGGTCCAAGTTCACGCGTAGTCCTGGCTGAAGGGAAGGTTGGAATAAATAAATCAAGAGGGCTGCTGCACTGGTAGAAAGGGAAGGGTGTCAGATCTACGTAGTATGTGGGTGGACAAGTTTAGTGGACAGGAGACTCTTTGTTACAGCTGCCGCAGAGGAACTTGTACTAAACTACCACTTTTGGCAAGGGGCAGTCTAGCGTGTCTAGCCCCTGAGAATCCACAGCCAATTAATTGTTTCCAACTATACCCAGCCTGTACCAAGAAGAGAAGAAAGGTCCATTCTTCGCCGTGCGCTAGGTAGGTCCAAGGCACTGCCCACTACCCACATGCACTACGGCAGGTTAAACTTGCAGACACAGGTTTAGTTCCTTACCTAAGTAGGTACCTAATTCAGAATATGTCCTGGCAATCATATCGCCTCTCTAATTTTAGATATCGCAGAGCCTTCTCTAACAATTGCACTACACTAGATATCAGGCATCACTTTCACCATAGGCTGAACTATTTTTCAAGAATCAATACGAGCTAGTGATTGCCTCGCAAAATACTCTCAATCGCGTGAGGCTGGGGCGAAGTGATGTGAGATTTAAGCCCATTCATCAATCAGCCAACTCAACTTCTGTATTCTCTATCTCCGACGCGGCTGCGAGGCGTAGTTCGCACGGGCTGAGCCATTCTTAGCATAGCCGGATGCGAAGAAATAAGCACCTATCTTGCAGCCTGTAAGTGGTACATTGCTGTAGGGCTATAGGACAAATTTAGATCGATAGATAGGCGGGTTATTAAAAGTGATATGTCTCGGTTCGTTGCAAGTTGTTTATTTAGAGCAGGGAATTCGGTGAGTCGTTGGAACGACACCGGTACTCAAGGCAAAATACTTACCATACTACAGTCAAATATAATAGAATAGGTGATACAATCCATGTTGGATTCTCTCGGCCGCTCTCCCGGGAATCGCTCCTCGTGTGTAGGATCGCCAACGTCATCGACAGACCCTTTGCCGCTGTCCCCATCTTTTTTCCGTACGGTAGGCAGACGTATTATTATGCCATTCATTGGCGCTTCTATAGCACATGTTCTGCGGCTTTTCTCCGCGTATATAGAGCCTGCATGCTTCCCGTGAACTACCTAGCACCTATTACACGCATTCCCTGGTGATCACCTACATGCACTAGATTGGAGAAGCCACACCAGGCATCCATATAACCCCTGTGGGGCCAAGCATCTTGTCCATGTTTAAACGGTTTTTGGATCGAGAAGAAAATCTCTTTGCTATGTAAGACATGATATGATTCCTGACGAATATACTGTAAGAGACGATGCCACATCTAGAACGCGCGACTCGTGGGAGGGTTACCTTACGACCAAGGAAGTGCTTCCGATAGACAGGGGTTTCAGTCATTATTCAAATACGTAGTGTAGTGTAAAGGTCTAATGGTTTATAAAAATGATTATGGTGCAGATACACAGCAACCTGGAGGAAGTCATACTTAGTACACAACGTACAGGCACCTAGAGTCACAATAGGCTAGGCTATTATTCCAAGCGAGTAATCCGAAGCTAGCTCTCACATGCGCTCAAGACCGAGCCCCTCTATCAGTTGAGACGACCTAGATTTACAACACCACTCTCAAACAATGGCATACGCAGACGCATAACTCACGCTCGAATCCGAAAAGACCTCCACCAGACTGCTCCGTTGGTACTGCACGAATTTGAACTTATACTTGTCCGCATCAGGGGTATCTTGCGCCAGCATTTCCAGGGCCGCCATGGTGACTCCGATAGGGTGTCGTCCGCAGACTGTGTTTTTTGTCTTCCTAAGATTGTCGATAAAATCGTCATGACGGCCGCCGGCGATTGCGTCCATGGCCAATTGGTCAAGCAGTTTGATGCTCTCGTGAATGGGCGGGTCAGTGGGCTTGCGTGTCCTGTACGTCAGAGAAGTGAGGGCATTCACGTCACTCCCCGGTGCATACGCTGTATAGCTGAATCTGTCGCCCCAGTGACAGAAGTCGGAGCTCACTACGAAAACATTGTCTGGATCCTGGAGATACGGGGCTAGCAAAGCCCCGAATTGCTTCTCCTCCGGCCCCTTATTGTCGCCTACCAAAATGGGTACGAGGGTAGGGTATTCGTCGCTCGATGAGAACGTCTGGGTGATGCGCTTACATATGTAAGGCAGATGCATCTCAAGGGAGTGTTCCTGAACTTCGTTGTAAGTTGGCATATCCTGAAATCTGCCCGTGTCCCGTAGCTTCTGCACGACTGGTTCGTCGATGGTCAAATCGCCGAAGGGAGTAGCATATCGGGCGAACTTGGTCAAGGCACATCCACGCAGATAGTAGGTATGGGAGGGACCGAGGAGGAATATTCGCTTCGCTTTTCTGAGATCAAGACACTTGTAGGCCCAGGCGGCGCATGGCCCCGAGTATGAGTAGCCCGCGTGCCTGTACAACACGAGTCAATCAGCCCAGAACCCTTACAGGAACCCTACACAATATAACTCGGACAAGCTGGGTACGGGCACACACATACGGAGCGATTATGACTTTGGCCCCGGATATGGGGAGACCCGTATCGCTGACGGCCGAGGCTGGAACGTCGCCGAGGAAGCCGTCGAGCTGGTCCGACAAGACCTCTGGATCTCCTTCGTACCAGGAATCGGCCTTGCCAGCCTCTCGCGTCCCGCTAAGTTTCATTATGCCTGGTTGCCCAGAAGAGTAACTGTATGGCAATCTGTCAAAGATTACTGAGATAGATTGCTGCTAAATCACCATATAGGTCAATCTTACAAGTCTAGACGAAGAGAAAGGAAGTCAAACCAACGTGACTATGTAGGTAGATAAATGAGGTAGAGAGAGTGGAGAGTATGTGGGTGGATCGTGATGATGCAACTGTCCCGCACTTGATAGAAGGAGGGGCTGAGGGTACGGAGTACCTAACTACGGAGTCCGAGAGGGGCAACTGTTCAAAAACGAATTTTTGGTGTTAGGTGCACCCTAATGTGCTAATAAAAGAAGGTTTAGCTATCTTTAGCGCCATTTAAGACTTGTATACAGTATATTTACAGCGAAATAACTACTGTCCTAGCCACCTAGCCACCTACCTAGCTACCTAGCCACCTAGCCACCTAGCCACCTAGCTACTTAACTACTTAATTATTTAATTAAAATAATTTATTTTATTAATAAAAAAGCTATAAAAAAATTTATTAATAATTTTATAAATTTATAAAATAATATTAAATAATTATAATTAATAAATTTAAAAAAAATTAATATAATTATTTTTTATATAAATAAATTATTTTAAATTTATTAAATTTTAAATATATTTATTTATATTATATATTATTATAAAGCTTTATTTTTTTTTAATTTTTTAATAATAATATATATATATATATTATATTTATTTTAATAAATTATTTTAAAATTTTATATAATATATTTTTTATATAAGTAAATTATTTACTTAAATAAATTATTTTAAATTTTTATATAAAATTTATATATAAAAACTTTAATAACTTTATTAATTTTATAGCTATAAACATATAATTTAAAAATTTTAGCTATTAATTTAATAAGAAATTTAAATATATTTTTTATAATTTTATTATTATTTTATTTATAGCTATATTAAAAACCACGCTAAAATTTTAGCGCGATTTTTATTTTACTAGGAAAAAAAATAATAATAAAATTATAAAAAATATATTTAAATTTTTTATTATATTAATAGCTTAAATTTTTAAATTATATATTAATAGTTATAAAATTAATAAAGTTATTTAAGTTTTTATATATAAATTTTATATAAAAATTTAAAGTGGCTTATTTAAGTAAATAGTTTACTTATATAAAAAATACGTTATATATTTTATAAATATAAGTATTTTACGTATTTTTTTAAACTTATATATATGTTTTTTTAATATATTTTAATAATTAATTATATTTTTATAATATAAAAAAAAAACTTATAGTTTATATTATAAACTATTAAATATAATAAAAAACTTTTTATATAATAAGCTATAAAAATTTATAATATTTTTTATATAATGTTTTATAATTAATATAATAAATTATTTTTAAAGCTAATAATATATTTAAAACTTTATTAATTATTAAAATATAAAAAAAAATTAATTATATAATATATATTTAATTTAAATATATAAACATTTTTTTTAATTAAATAATATTAAAAATATAGCTGTTATAATAGCTAGCCCGTTAACTACTATGCTAATAACTAAAAGGTCTACAATACCCCAAGCTGGGATATCCAGGCTTCCGTACGTATATATGCCCTCCGAGTAGCCATAACCGCGGCTACGCCAGGTACATAACAACTATTCCCCCCTCTCCTAGGATTCGGCTCCAAATCACCTACGCACCTAGGTATTAGAAGGAACTAGCCGTACGTTCGACCCCCAGGTGGTCCGCAACCTATATTACGTCATACGCCACTATACCAATACTCTGCTACCATACAACAAGCGTACGCACTCTAGCGTCCTTGCAAGCCTTTTACTTTTACTAGACTTGGCCCCCTTAGGTAGGTAACATTATAAAGACTCTTAATTGGTCAACAGTTATATATACGCTATAGTAGTTACGTTACTTGTTAGCTAAACAAAAATAAATACCCTGCGCGCTTAAAGTTACCTAAAGTTAAACCTTTAACTTTTTAAAGCATATTTACTAATAACTAATAGCTTAAAATATAATTATTATAATAGCTAGCTTATTAATTATTATATTAATAATTAAAAAGTTTATAATACTTTAAGCTAAAATATTTAAGCTTTTATATATATATATATATTTTAAGTAGTTATAATTATAGCTACGCTAAGTATATAATAATAGCTAATTAATTATTATATAATTATAACGCGTTATTTTTTAAAGTTAACTAAGCTTTAACTTTTATATTATAATAATTTATTTTTATATATAATTTAATTATTAAATTAATTATTAACAAGTTTTATATAAAAATTAAAATATATATTAAACTTAGTTTATTTTTATAAATAATATAATTATATTTAAAAAATATTAAAAAAATATTTATAATTTTAATAAAACTAGTTTTATAATAAATAAAATATTATTTAATTATTATAAAAAATTAAAAGTTATATAATAAAGTAATTATAAATAATTAATTATAATTTAAAGCGTTAAATTATATTATTATATTATTTTATATTTAAGTTAACTATTATAATTATAAAAAATAAATAAATAATAAATTAATAAAGTTTAAATTAAATTTAATATTTTAATAAATATATAACTAGTTATATTAAAAATATTTAGTTATTATTTTTTAATTTTAAATAATTTTAAAAGCTATTATTTTTATAAATTTAAGTTATATATTAAAAAATATAATATTATTATACTTTATATATTTTTATATTTATTTTATAAACTTTAAGTTTTTAATATAAAATATTTTTACTTTTTAAAATATATATATAATAAAAAAATTAATAAACTAACTTAAGTTTATATTATATATATTAAAAAAAAACTTTTAATTATTTTTTTTAAGTATATAAAGTTTTAATAATTAAATTAAATATTTAAGCAAGTTTTTAAAAAACTAGTTTTATTTATAACTTGCGTTAAAAATTTTAATTAAAATATTATTAAAATTATTTAATAAACTTTAAGTTTAAATATTAAAAATATAATATTATAAAGCTAATATATTAAAAAAAATTTATATAATATTAAAATAGTTTTTTTATAACTATTTTATTTATAATTAATTTAATTATAAAAAATATAATAATATTAAAATATTAAATTAATTATATTATTATAAAAAAAGTCTTTTAATTTTAAAAAATAACTTAAAACTTAAGCTAATATTATTATATAATAAAAATAAAAATAAAAAGTAAAAAAAGCTATTAAAAAGTAAATATTATATTAAAAAAAGTTTAACGTAAAAATAACGTTATAAAACTTATAATAAATTTAAATATAATACTTATATATATTAAAATAAAATAAAATTATTAAACGAAAATAATTATAATAAAAAATAATTAAATTTATATATAAAGGTATAAAAAATATATATAAAATATTAAAGTTTTTATTTAACTTTTATATAATTTTATTTATAAATAATTATTTATAAAAAAACTAGTTATATAATTTAATAATAATATAATAAATTAATTAATAATAATTAAAATATTTTTTTTATATATATAACTAACTTAAAATAATATATTATATATAGTTTTAATTAAAAAATATTTTTTTAAATTAACTTTTAAATAAAAAGCCTTTATAAATTATATAAATAACTTATTATTAATATTTAAGCGTACGCTATCGGCCTTTAAAGATAAGCACGCAAGAAAAGCTAGAGGTTTTTTGCAGGTTAGCTTATAACTACTTTTTTTTATAGCAATCCTTGTTTATTTTCTAAAACGCAAGCAATTTTATAAACTTGTTTAATATAATAAAAATATACTTTGTTTATTTATAAGTAAGCTGCTGGTTTAAGTCTAGCAATAAGCAAATCTTTATTTTTTTTTTTTTTTTAGCAATTAATATATAAGCATAAACTATATATATAAAAGCATATATATAAAAAGGTATAATAAAAAGAATTATAATATTACCGCCAAGTTTTATTTAACGTAGAATTAATTATAACTAAAAGGCGTAGCTTATGCTTATATTTATAGCTATAGCTATAGCTATAGCTATACTTATATTTATATTTATATTTTTGTTGCTTGTTTAAATATTTTTTAAAAACAATACTTTTGCTTATTAACTAATAAGCAAATATTTAAGCTTTTATTTAATCGGAATAAAAAATTTTTTAACGCTTTTATTAGTTAATATATTATAATAAAATATTTATTTAATTAAAATATATTATAGCTAGTTAAAAAAGCATAAAATAATAATATATATTATTTTGCTTTGCTATATAAAAAGTTTAACGCAGGCTTTGCATAGAAAATAACTTTTGCTTTTTTTATTATATAATTAGTACATATCTGCTAGCTAAAAAGCTTATTAATTAATTAAAAGCTTTTACTTTTTTAACTTTTTTACTTTTTTTCTGCCTATTAATTATTTATTAGTTTTTTTACTTTACTTTTTTTTTTTTTTTTTTTTTATTTTATTTTTTTTTATTATTTATTTTTAACCTTTAATTAATAACTATATTTTTAACTATTAATAATATTATTTGCAGGCGCATATTTAAAAATAAGCTTATAATATAAAAACTTAGTGTTGCTTAAATTTAAATATTTTTAATATTTTATTATTTATATTATTATTTTATTAATATTATAATTTTAAAACCTAAAAAAAAGCTGGTTTATATATTGTTTTAGCTTTAATACTTAAAGCAAACTAATTTAAATTTAATAAAACGTTTTTTTAGTTAATAGATTTTTAAGCTAAAATATTTATTAATATAGTATAAAATAAAACAGCTTTTAATATATAATCTTATATTTTAATATTTTTTTTAAGCTTTAATTAG
>MU380178.1:139708-242247 GCA_022495085.1 Xylaria sp. FL1042 | reverse complement strand
CGTTATTATATATACGAGAAATTAGGTGGCTGGGAGAAAACGCGTTATTAAAGTGGCTCGCGATGGGGTGGCTCGTGAGACCCTAGCTCTGCTTAGGTTCCAGTAGATATAATATTAAGACAATTAAGAAGCCGATGATAAAGGTGAAAAGAAGACCAAAGACGCTAAACGATGTGTATGCTGTGCTCCTTATCTTCTATCAAACGATTAGGACAGGGTTCATGTATAGATGAAGGGTTAATCTAGTTGAAAATTGTGTTAATAGGTTCATGCGGACTTACTTGGTTATTACACAGCGTTCTCAGACTTTGAGATGTAAAGTTCGTGCGATATTTAAGCAGAGATTGATCATTAAAATAGGAAATGCCAAGGTAAGAAGCCTGTAAGGATGCTCTCGTTATATCTGACCAACGAGTCACGTCCAGTTTCCATTGGTTAGGTGGTAGGGGGCCTTGAAGAGCAGCTGTCAATGAACTCTTGGAGGCCAGACTTGCCGGTCCCAGTTGTGATAGCACTTCCCATAGCGGTGAGAACTGAAATTCTGTAATTCCGGCTAGGAAATACTTAAGTGGAACTTGGGCCGTGTCGTTATAGTTATTGTAGACAGCCGTAGCATTAAGCAATCGCGCAATACTGGAGCGAGCATCTGCAATGTTCGCCAATTCGCCACAATGCTGTATATCTCCATGGCAAAATTGGTATTGATCCGTACAGGCAAGCGGAGATGATGGCTCTAGAGGCAGATATATTGCAGCCGTGCTAGATCCTGCAGCATTATCTGAATTGACACCCACTGGAGTCGGCGATACACGATACCATTCGTCTGTCGATGGTGCGGAATATACAACTCCATTGCCGGTTAAAAAAACGAGGATAACGTCCGCATCTTCTTTGAGAAGAGGACTAATTGGTATGAAATCAGATGCAGAGGTAACAACGGTTTTATTCCTCAACTGGTAAACCACCGAGCTATATTCATTATATCAGCTACGGAATGAGTCATCTCATATCTCCGACTGATGCGTCTATTGAGTGAAGGGAATGGGTTTTCAGACTTACGATATGCCGTAATCGCCACTGTAAGTCGGGAAGTCAGGCGAAAAAGTCAATGCGTATTGTGACTCAATCGATTCAGCTGCGAACACGTAGTCTCTCCGCCCGGCGGGAGCCATGATGCTTCCGTAATGATATACGGTATAATTACCGATCGAAGTGTTCCGTTGGCTTGTATACCCCGTGGTCGTGATTGGTGCGCAGTGTAAAACATTCCTGGCAAAAAACCTCTCCGGTCTGTTAATACCAAGGTGTTCACGACTATCAATATATCCTGAATCGACACGTATATTGGAATTAGAGCGACAGATCTTCCTCTCAAATGGGCACGGAGCGTCGTCATCGACGATACTCGTCAGTTTTTGTGTGACAAATCGTCCGCAGTCGAGGTTTCCACCTGCATTAGCTGAATAACACTGTTGGGCATAGTTGGCCGCATTGTCGACGAGTTGTGCTTGGGTAGGTGCAAGTGCAAAGAAGATTTGCGAGTCGGAGATGTCCCCATCTAAAGTCCCGCAATTCCGACTCTGTAGCAGAACCTCAGTGCCCACGGCATTAGATATTTGAGACGATAAACCACCTGCAACAGTAAAGGCGGTGATGGAAAGGAAAGCAACAATGACAACGAGTAACGGGGCGAAACGGTCGTCACTGTGCCGGTTGGCCCATATCAGCTGCACGAGTTGTTGTATACCCCCTTCCGGTGTCGAGGAGTTTCGTAGGATAGCTTGACGTTGGTGATAGATAACGTTCTGCGATGTCGATGTAGCATACAGTTGATGAAAGGCAAAGCATAGCACTCTCCAGAAACGTGTAGCTACCTATCTTTCATATCAATGCTCATGTCACGAAATACTTCAACAACTCTACTTACGAAGGCAATGAAGAAAGCAGTGAATGCTATGAGAAGGTTGGCTTCTTGGCGTCCAAGGGTAAGGGTGAAACCTAGCACCCGACCACGAGACCAGTTAGTCCAGGTCCCAAGATGAATAGGATACTGATCGGGACTACCCGAGTCGAATGCCATGATAAATTATGTATGATAATGGGTACAAAGTACTGAAGTGGAGTGCACATATAAGCATTGTTGGATTAACTTAACCAACTGGCCGAACGAGATGAGCAAACCTGATTATATATTATATAATGCACCCTACCTATATACTTTAGCTTGGACTATTTTCGTGAAGTGATTCATCAAATTACTTTGCCTCGCACCGTACATTAATCTTTGGACGCAATTGAAATAAACAAATGAGAAAGCCGAAACCCTTGCTAACCCGCGAAGTTGAAGGCTGAAATGTAGTTAAAGGGTAGCATAAAACGATGTGCAATAGCTAAACCTTACCGAGAGGAGATAAAAATAGCGTAATAGAATACTACATCAATTCAGAGTGTGTTAACCTATTAGACTCCAATCTAGCGTCTGCCCTTAATTCCAGACTGTCAGGCCTTATGGAGCATCATCCCACCGACATACTGTAACACTGCCAAAATTAGAACCGTCTGGTTGCAGCTATTATAAAGTATTGCGACAAAAGAGAAATAATTGGATGGGCTAAGAATTGGAGGCCACAATGAACCGAGCAGCCTGCTTGCAGTGTTGGGGGCAGGACGTGCGAGTGATAATAGAGGCTGAAACGCAGCATGCTGACACTATTTTGGGACTCTAATCACCATATTTTAGTCATTAATTATTTCACCTGGCTACAACATGATTGGCGGGACAGATGCGGATACTAACACTCAGTACAGCTGCCAAGATACGTTTTAGAGGTCTCCAGGCTCCAGCCAAGTACAACACCATACGCAGCCCCCTAGTTAATGGGAGATAAACTGATCTACAGGTCTGCACGTTAACAGCCTAGCGGGTGGTCTGAAAAGAGGTACATAAGCATAGTGTATGTTTCCTTATTAAGTATCTCTACGTAAATTTAATGCTTCTCTGCCCGAAATTTCTGCAATAGGGGTTAAATGTTGTGCAGGGCAGTGTTCTATAAAAAAAAATACGACACCTATGACTAGGGACCATGAAGCCAATTACGAAATCAACTTTCGAGTAAAGAATAGTAGATGCGCGAGACAGGCTGCGTCATAGGCGACAACACAAATCGACGGGGTTCACGTCGCGGTAAGCTTACCTTCGAAAGGCCACAGAAGTTGTGTTGAATATGGCGTGCTGCCTTAGAGAGCATACGTTCGCCTCAGAATATTATAAATTTTGAATTCACAGAGAACCTCCGGGCTATTTTAGACTAGTATTATCATCGTGGCTTGATAATAACATGAAGCTGAGTTTCTTTATCCCGATCGCATGTTAGTTTCCAGACCGTTTGAAATAATAACCTGTCTGGGGGTTGCTGCACCTAATCCAGCAAGCTACAAGGATTTTTCGGATTCAAATAGTTACTTATATATATTGACGTCTCATTAAACAATATTTTAGTCTCTTGGGATAGTTGATTGTATAACCTAGTCGGAGAACCATGGTTTAATTAAGCGAGGACAACACAAGCTGAGCTAACAATGGGCTATCACAAGTGCCAAGACAAACAAGCGGCATGCTTTTCCAAGCGGTGACCTATTCATTGTACAAAATATATAACCACCTGGTCTTCTGTCTAGGCTCCTGGGCCAAGCAGTAACAGGGATTTATATCTAGTTTTCTTTAACTAGCAACTGCTACGTCTCCCAGTCGTGGATCTCAATGCCACAAATAATTTAGCTACGCTAACTCTCCCGTGTCTTTCTCGAAACCCGGAGAAAGCGACATAAAACGCCGCCCGAATGCATTGGATACAAATTAATACTAGGAACAACGCGAAAAAAAAAAAAACTACTAAACAACTATATAGACGCACACACTCACTATCCCACCATGGCAGGGTGTGGATAACTAGCGGAGAATCATGTCGATTTGGTGCATCATCGGATAGTCACGCCGGACCGGTCTGTGAACATGCGTGAAGCGATATTCATGGCCTGGAGCTCTTGGAACAAGAGCTTTGCTGCATAAGGAATATGGATTTGAGCGATCTTCGTCTTGTTCTTACAAGGACGACACTCGAAGTTTTGTTGACCGAGTTGACTAGATAGCTCAGTCAGTATCAAATCGCAGAGTTAGGAACAAGAGATCGGAAACTTACGCGACGGGAGTCATGAGACCGCAAATCTCACAAATGTGCACTCTAAAAGCATCGGAAACTTCAAATAGTCGTTCCTTCAAGAAAGCTGCAGCACCATGGGCAATCATGCAATCACGTTCCATTTCTCCGAAACGCAGACCGCCATCACGAGCACGACCTTCGACAGGCTGCCGAGTCATGATCTGTACCGGACCACGAGCACGAGCATGGATCTTGTCGTCGACCATGTGTCTAAGTCGCTGGTAGTACGTTGGCCCGAAGAATACCTGAGCCCGTAGCTTGCGTCCTGTGTGTCCGTGATATAGAATCTCGAACCCACGTGACTGGTAGCCGTGCTCTCTGAGCAGACTTGAGACCGAGTCTACAGTCACGTCGGTAAATGGGGTAGCATCGCCTTCCATGCCCTTAAGGGTTGAGACTTTACTTAGCAAACACTCAATCAAGTGGGCAATAGTCATACGTGAAGGAATGGCGTGTGGGTTGATAATGATATCGGGGACGATGCCCTCACGAGTAAAAGGCATGTCCTCATTACGGAATGTTACACCAATAGTACCCTTCTGCCCGTGGCGGGAGGCAAACTTGTCACCGATTTGAGGAATCTTGGTGGTTCGGACTCGAACTTTGACGAAACGCAAACCGTCGGCGTTAGTAGTGAGCACCACCGAATCTACAATACCACTTTCGGTACTGCGAAGGGGTGTAGAGGCATCTCGTTTGACGTGTATCTTTTGACGTTGGCCCATTTCTTCGTTGTCTGGGCTAATGGGTGCTGTCTTCCCTATAATGATATCCTCTCCGGAGACGCGGATGCCAGGTGCGATAATTCCATCGTCGTCAAGTTTGTCATATGTCCCTTGTTTAAGACGGAGTGTATCAGCACGGAAGGGCTTCTCGAATTGTTCGACAGTGTTGATGCCGACTCGCTTTTCTGAATCAGAGTAAGAGCGGAAAAACAGACTGCGGAACAGGCCTCGGTCAATGCTGCTCTGGTTCATGATGACGGAATCTTCCTGGTTGTAACCCGAATAGCACAAGATGGCAACAATAGCATTCTGACCAGCAGGCAATTCTCGGAATTTTAAGAATTCCATCGACCTGGTCGTCCCTAGCGGCTTCTGGGGATAGTACAGAATATTTGCCATAGTATCCATTCGGCGTGAATAGTTGGTGAGGAAAAAACCCATAGCCTGTTTACCCATGGCAGATTGGTACGTGTTTCTAGGTGACTGTAATTACGATTAGCCAACGCGACGAAACGGATCGCAGCGATACTTACCTGATTATGATCAGGGAAGGGAATAATACTGGCACAAATGCCAAGAAGCATGCTCGGGTGAATCTCACAATGAGTATACATATGAGTCGTCGGATTTATCTTTGTTTTCAGCCGCTTATTTGGGGCAAACTCATCTTCCCTATTGAAAGGATCTTGTAAACCCAGCTTGGTGCATCGAAAACTCTCTAAGTCCTCAGGAGTCATGCAAATCATTGCAGTCTCCTCCTCTTCTGCATCCATGTATTCGATGACACCAGCATTAACCAGGCCTTGCCATCCGAAGTACTCGTCACTTCCAGGTGGGAGGGTCTGGTCAATTTCAAGCCTCCGGACCATGTCTTTGGTTAAGACCAGAGTGCCTTTCTGGATACCCTTATCAGGGTCATCGTCTTGCTCAACGACGAACAAGGGTCGCATGACTCGACCAGCATCAGAAAATATTTTGAATTCGCGGTCACGGATATCCCGAATCAAGGATACTTCAGCTGGAATCTGATTCGTCCGGCGCAATTCTTGCACGTCCTTCACGAGAGCCTTAGGATCCTGGTGGACGCCGATCCATGCACCATTCAGGAATACCTTGGTCGCATTGGGATACCTATGATGATCATATTCTTCTAGAACTTCCATATTGCGCAGAATCATATAATCAATGATCGGTTCCGTTGAGGTACCGACGCTGATGGAGCACATGAGGGACAGGTTTTTTACTAGGCCACAAGCCTGGCCTTCGGGGGTCTCGGCGGGGCACACAAGACCCCAGTGAGTGTTGTGAAGCTGCCGTGGCTTAGCAAGCTTGCCATCTCGGCCGACTGGGGTATTTGTTCTTCGTAAATGGGATAGTGTAGATGCAAACGTGTATCGATTCAGCACCTGCGAGACACCAGCGGTAGAGCTCATGGCCTTTTTCTGGTCACCCCAGTTTCCGGTAGCAAGGGAATACTTCAGTCCGCTCGTAATAATGTTTGACTTCACAGCTAAGGCAATGTTGAATTGTTTGCCTTGCTCAATGCTTCGCTTCAGGTGCGACAGGACTTCCTGGGTCATCCGACGAACTATGTTACGGAAGAGCTTAGCCAGCAGAGGTCCGGCAAGATCTAATCGCTTCTTGCCAAAATGGTCGCGATCATCAGTGTCGCGTCGGCCCAAAGCACACTGAAGGAGCTTATGGACCATATAGCCGAGAAAGAATGCCTTTCTGGTCTCGCATCCCTTTTGCTGGGAGATATGGGGTAGCATTTCCTTCTGTAAGATGTCCCTGGCAGCTTGAACACGACGATCTCGTGCGCTCGCTTGGTTTTGGTTGCCACGCTTGCCGATGTAGTCCAGAGCAACTTCTTGGTCCTGAATACAGAAGGCCTCTTCGATACAAGGTCGTAGCAGCTCCAGCATCTGGCTATCGTTACGGTCGTAGCATATGGCGTCGAAAATTTCCTCGTCGCTAACAACACTCAAGGCCCTAAATACGATAGCAATGGGCACATCGGATTTGACGTAGGGCAAAGTAGTGTGTATGGTTTGACCGTAGCCTCCCTTGGTGGTGTCTCCCTTGGTATACAGCTTTAGCATCAACGAGGATATGAGACGCGAGCCTTTCTCGAGGGCACTTCGAATCTCGGCGGTGTATGAGTAAGGGCTCGGCTGGCTCTTCTTAAAGACCTGAACGATGTTGGCCGCAGAACGCTCCTGAGCAATGAGTACCTTTTCACTTCCGTTGATAACAAAATAACCGCCTTGGTCGTAAGGGCACTCGTTTAACAAAAACAGGTCATCTTCTGACTCGCGACTCAGGTGGCAGGCGTTAGATTTCACCATAACGGGAAGTTTGCCGATGAAGAGACTGTCCGGAGCTTCGACCGGATCTCCATTCGCCTTGTACTTCAGCACGTTTTCTTCCTCCTCCCAGATAAGGCGAGTGGGCTGGTTTCCGGTCTCGGCATATTCAGTCTGCTGTTCTTCGGTCATCTCATGCAGAGGGACGGGCTGTTCGATGCAGACGGAGACCTTGCTGTCGACCTTGGCGTATACGGGACTGGCATAGGTCATATTACGGTCTCGACACTCGTAAGGCAACAACGGACTAGATGTGCCTTCAGTTTCGGAGACGACAGGGCGAGAGAAGGTAACCTTGCCAAACTTCAGCTCATAGCGTCGGCATACGACCTCACGGCCATCGGTGGACGGTGGGTTATTCTGGTCGACGCTAAGATGGCTGTACTCATCAAGCAGATCCTGGATAGTACCGGCCTGGAAATCATTGAAAGAATCGATCTGCTGAGATACGAGGCCCTTGGTGTCGAAGTATGCGGAGATGACATTCCAGCAATCCTCGGGTGTGATGTAGTTCTCTTCTTCGTACTCCTCCTCGTACTCGTAGCCCTCATCGTATGACGCCATCGTGTGTTACGGGATGAGCAAGCTGCGTCTATCGATCGGTGCGAGAGAGAACAAGGAAAGGAGGTGCGGGCGATGGCCGCCGAGGGTAAGTGAGATATCAGGTTGTATTGGCGATGGCTTCGGCGGTCGGCGGTTGGGGGTCGAGGGAAGGTAGGGAAGATGGTGAGCAGACCAACTCGAAGACGTCGTAATCAAGAACAGGGAATCAGTCTAGCCCTCGCTGCGACAGGTGAATTAGCATACCATTCTAGGCAATGCGCGTACGAGGAAGCAAAGGCATAGCGGTGTCGCAAAGCAGAGACGCGGTGAGGTGGCCGAGGCTGGACAAGACATGCACACACTCACTCATTCACGCGCCCCCTGTGTACACAGCTGCTGGATACTAACTATCCCTGCTTCTACGGTAGCTTCTGCGATAGTCGCTCAAATGGCTGTCTGTTGCTTCTTGCGACGGTGGAGAGTCTGATGGTGCGTCGATATCAGCCTCAACCGCAGAGCTGCTGTTGTTGTTGTTGTTGTTGCGATGGCGTTGAGGCAACGATGTTAAGGCGGAATGACAATGACTTTTTGCAGGCGCCGGATGTTGCTGATTGATTAAAGAAAGGCGCGGCGGGATGCACTAAGCCCCATTAAGTTCCTAAGGGAAAAGGTGGAATGGAAAGGGTGGAGACATGCCGCTTCTTAAGGATATGCTTATCTAAGGCTCCTCCCGCCACATGCATATTCACGTGACCTTGATAAAAAAGGACCCGATGTGGCTGGTGAATCCATATGTCCTTTTTCTATGGCTGTGCAAAGAGTCAAGCCACAGGACACTAGATTAAGTAGGTAACAGACGGAGTTGTTCTACTAGCCCTAGGACAGCGCAGAAGCTACAAGCATATTAGGGTAATGAAAAGAAGCACCGTGTAGTCATGATACGCTTCTACATCTAATTCTTTCTTATTCCACTTTTCAATCTAAGCATGTAATTAGAATTGTGTGAGGATTGTTCTTTACAAGCTTATATTGCATGGTTCTGCTCACACAATCGTTTACTGCTTTTCTAAACAAGCCCGATCTACTATCTAGTTAGACCTATTGAATTGCGTATAATATCAACTGGGCTGCTGTATAAAGGACTCAACAGTAATCTCATGCGGTCTTGGATTGGAAACCGAAAAGGCGACCATATGAAATAAAACATTCAGTACCGCTACCAATGATGGAAGAGTCCAAGTTGCTCATAATGCTCAAACTTCCGAAAGTGGTCGATGATAAAATAGAAGAATTCGTATACGAAAGATTCCCATCTAGAACGCAGGGGGTCCAATTTCCAGGGCACAAACTCGGATGCATTTCGCCATCGAAGTTGAAAAAGATATAGTTTACAGTCTATTGAAATTTGTAAAGTGCTAGGAGTACGGAGTAAGGATTAAGCCATCACTTACAGATCTTCCATTACATACCTGTCTTAAGCGATAAGATGGGACACTGTGAGGGGCTGACGGCCATTGCCACCGTTGTGCATATACACCCGGGACTATTGCATTACTTAAGCGAGGTCAAGTTCTCCTTCTAGGAAATCACCTTTATTGGGGGTTAAATTGCCAAACTCCGGAAAACCCCTAGAAATTCAAGTACAAAGCCTTAATCGATGGCAGTTAAAATAAGAGCTGGCTGGATCTAGATGCCGTCGGTCGGGTCCGAGGATGGCGGTTCAGTGGTGAATACTACGTAAGCTCGTGGTTGTTTGCCGTGAGCAAATCCTGCCCTGTGTGTATAATACTACTAAACTGCCTGTAGCAATTTTCGAGTAACCCCTGTAATTAGATGCCTGCATATGACTAGCAGCACGTGATTATGTACACTAACACCTCGTGTCATGAGCTGAAATACTTATGCAAGCTTATGCGAGTCATGAAGGGGTGTGTAACTCCTCGTGGAACCACGTGTTCACGCCGGTGTCGTAGAGTTCTCCGGAGAAGAGAGTTGGCATACAAAAATTTCTAGATTCTCAGCCGGGGACAGCCAGGTGTGAGGCTCTAGTCTAACCACTTATATAAGCATGAGGTCCGTAATAGTAGGGACCTGCCATAGAGCTCACAGACCCAGTTGGAACTAACTGACTACCTAGTATCGACGCCGTTCTTGACGACTGACTAGCTGTTGTCCCTTAGGACGCGAAGTGCCGGGCTGTAAAACGGTATACGGCTGATCTAGAGCGTCGTAGACGATATTCAAAGAAGCTGAGACTTGGCCAGTCGGCTACCACTCCTCACCTGGTTTAGCCTCATGCTAGACACCGCGAGCTGGACAGTGGAGGCTCTTTTAGCCTCAAGCCTAAAGATAGTAAACAATAGATTTGGTCTATCTACAACGGTTATGTACGCAAAATCGAGGCTGCTCTAGCCTTGAACCTCGAAATCATCAACAATAGATTCAGCCGTCCAGCCCGTAGCGAGCACGTAGCACTCCGATAATAATACACCGCTTTTGACAATTCGCCCGACGTCCTGAGATATATATATATAAGCATGTTCGGCCATGCTATGTCGTCTATCATGTCTATGCTCAGCAGCAAGCTCAAGTCGCTCTTCTTCGGGCATCATCTTCAAGAGTTGCTGTAACACAAACGCACCTCTCCCCTCATCATTCCTCGACTTTCACAATGAAGTATTCGTTTGCGTTCAGCGCCCTTGCTGCGCTCTGTGCCGCCCAGGAACTTCCCTGGGATGTCAGTAAGTGCTTCGATAGTTCTTTTATTATCCGCCAAACTGTTCAGTCAAGGACGGGAGTAGAATTTATCATTCTGGTTGCCTTTATCAAGACTTCCACCAAACTCATATACACCGTCATTTTGCCGGCCAAGAGTATTGCTAACGTGTGATGTTACAGTCGAGTCGGCCAGCCCGCCTCCTACAGTCACCGTGCCTTGTGGTGCCGCTAGTGCAACCATTATTCCCTACAGCTCTGAGACAGCTATCGCCTCAGTTGTTGCAGACATTGTCTCTGATCCTCTTCCACAAGCTACTGGTCTGCCCGCCACTGTAGAGCAGAGAGAGATAGTCAAGCGTGCTTGTCAGCCTCAGACTCAGGGAAATGGCCCCGTCCCTGCCGATGACACTGCGGCGGGCTTTTTATCCTTTTCCCGCTTTTGCGGACGCTGCCAATTCCGCACCTACTCCTGATGGATATGCATTGAATTACCGCAACCTTAACGCTTCGAGCAATGCCTATGGCTACATGGGCTTTACAATCATAGACTCTTATGATACAAGTGGCTGTGCTAACCAATGCACTGGTATCAATGGATGCCACTCTTTTAACATCTTCTTCGAGCGAGACCCCGCAATCGTCAGTAATTCTACATGTATTGATGAATATTATAGTATCACTAACTTGCAATGTGTTCAAGCTACGAGCACCAGCACGGTGACTAATGGTCAGACTACCGTAGTCACAACCGGCTACTACGTAAGCACCACGCGCACCACTGTCACCACGACCGCCACCACATACGTTGCTCCCGACCCAACCAACACCCTATGGATCAGCCCGAGTATCTCAGACGCCGGCAAATACCTGAAGGTTGGCAGCAAGGGTGCTGGAGAGTTGACCCAGAGCAACTTTGCCCCAGATGGACGGGAGGGCTTCCGCGTCACCCCGGACAACTACCTGTACTCGACAACCTGGGGAGTCTACATCAGTGGATACGTCCAGGGGCTGTACAATGCCAGGGAAATCATCGGGTTTAGCGCTTACGCCGACAAGTCGCAGGCGTCGCCTATCTTCCGCACGACTGACAACGGTGACGGTAGTTCTGGCGCCACCGCTCTGTCCCGAACCACGACGACGAGTATACTATATTGGATGGCATTGTTGGCGCTTACCCATTTTGTTCTGGGGGCGGAGATATACCCACCAAGAGACAATAATTTGAGTTGCCTCACATGACGGATTCTCAGCGGTAGTACATTACATCTTGCACATGCTACTTCATAGTAACCTTCGTTTTAAACATTTTCCAATAGCTCGTATTGTGTGGCCTTCATGTGACCTCAATTTAAAAGAAACAGGAAATGCGATGGCGGGTTCGTGTTCAAAATGATGCAAAATTAAAGAGTCATGCTCAGTTCCGCAGGATGTAGGTATATCTGTAACCTTGCATTGAGAGCCAATGACCTTCCTAGTCTCACGCATCAATGGGCGAGGCTGACTTCTTAATCCAAACCTCGTCGACTGGGTCCCCATGTCCCTCAACGCATTCCCATTCACCAATGCCGAAATCTTTGGGAGCTTTCCGCATCCCCCGGCCTCCTCCGCCAACTATCAGATTACCAGGACGATAAGATACATCCTGCTTCATGCGGCGAATAACTGAGCCATGGACACGCGCCGTGTGAGGGATATCACTAAAAAAAAAGGGGGTCAGTAATTGTCGTTTTAAGGATGACATATAGGGATTCTAAACACGATTTCGACGTGGAAAGGAATCCTTGCACTAATATGGAAGGCCCGAGAGTAGGAAGACAACGGGTTGAGAGTTTACTCACCGAGTTTCACCTGCTGGAAGGGGCCACCGAATAGGTTTCCAAGATCCATCAGGCTGTAAGTCCATTCGTCTAAAAGGTAAGTACTCCATGAAGTTCCAGCTGATGACTGGAATTGCGCCCAGCCCAGAAGCAAATTCAAGCGAGTCATGGATACGAGCTACGTGAGCTTTATGCATCATGTCGTGCCACGGTCGCCGCGGCACCTCCGCACCCTCGCTGAAGTCCTTGATATTGAAGTGACCCCAGTTTTCTTGAATATGATCGGGCTGAGTCGGTGACGCCACCGGGGTAGGGCCCGACACGTCAATACGAATGCCTGGTACCTGCGACTCTCTGCCGCTGCCGCGAGGAGGGGCATTAGAATTGATGTTGGCGTCTGGCTGAAGAATGGCTTCAGCTAGCCCCATCTCGATCAGCTTTTCTGGGTCAAATGTGAGACCCGCCTTTTCGGCTTGTCGGATCATGTAAACGAGGGGAACGTGGCTTGCCGATTTTGACCCTGGAAGAATTTCCCAGCCACCGCCCACATCGCCATGACCACCCCTGTTGTAGGTTAATATACGGTGCTTGAACGAAACCTTGCCTTTGCTTTTTAAGAATTGTCTTTGGTGATGGTTCATGCCGCTTTGACAGAAGGGCGAGGATTAACTTACTGCGAAATAGTTAGTTTAGGAGTCAAGGGGGTGTTTAAGAGATAGAGAAAAAGAAAGTACAAAGAGACTTTAATTCATACCGCAAACCTAATCACATTAGTATAATAGGTCTAGTTGGGTTCAGGTGATATTACGTACCATATTTCATCAATGTCTTGTTCGTCGTCATCAGAATCATCGTCTATGCGTGACATCACTGACCCAGCGTCTCCCGCCTGACCTTGGCCGTCAGTTGTACTCCTGGTAGCCCGAGATACAGATCGAGAGTGTGATCTGAATGCGCTTTCTGCGGGTGGTGCGAGAGTCACCCGTCGGCCACGAGCAGCGCCATCTGCCATTGATACACTCGGACGTCGCGCGCGATACTTCTCATGAATACCATGTAGCATATGATGATGGTGGTGACGACGAGATTCTGGTTGCCTCTGGTACATGAGATCCTGTCGAAACTTGGCCCGGCGCTCGTCGATCGATACACAATGTCGAATAACCTAAGCTACTGTTACTATTTTAGATCTATGATTTTGCTAGAGTTGGTTTTACCTTAGCGCTGCTCCTCGCTGTGTAAGGGAACTTTGAGCGCTGCATCCAAGCCGTCTCGAAACGTGGTACCGAGTTGACCGTGTCAAATAGACCTAAAAACCGGATTCTCTTCACGGGGCGACTGAAAGTTTCGCGGAAACCTTTCATGAACTGATACATCTCGTGTCTTTTTTCGCGACCCCCTGGTGAGTCGTCGTGGTTACGCGCCTGCCACTGTGAGAATGCTTTCCAAGCAAAGATGACCATTTCTTCGTTTCCGTGTGAAAGCAATCCGACGTAGTCGAGCATCTCAGCTAAGAATCTTGCGACTTTGAAACAAACATTAGCAACAGCCGTGGGACAAGTGCACACATATTTAGATTGGGGAAACTCTCGACAAGGAGCCATTTAAACTATGTTGAAACGGTGCTTCCGGTGCCCCGAATTGTTTGTGGATAAGCAGAAAGAAACAAGCGACCATTAACATACCATATGCGCCTCGGGAAAATCCAAAGAAGTAGATTTCATCTCCTGGATTATAGAAGCGCATGAGGAAACGATAACCGCCAACCACATGTTGATCAAAACTAGATCCAATTGCAGAGTCTTTTGCCTTCAAATACCACGACCGAATTCGAGCGCCTAGACTCGTATGCGATAACGAAGTTGACACAATATATGTGCCGATACCTGGCTGATAATAATGATCTTAAAAATAGTAGAGTTAGTATGATCTAGCGTGTATGTTGTCACGGTGCAGCAAGACTTACACTGATCGCCGGCTTCACGGTCTAAACACCTAAAGATTTTGAGAATATTACTATCACTGTCGTCGCCCCTGAATTTATTCCCTGTGCCATCGAAACACAGCACAAGTTTGCGCGGCGCGCGGTGATATTCTAGAGCCTGAGCCATGACCGACGGCGGTCCAGCCTGGTGTGCGAAGTTGTCAGAATCGTGAGATGCTAATGTTCCCCGTGAGCCTGGTCGTTGTCCCCTGGGTGCTGCGGGGGTTAAGTGAAGCCTGTTCATAATTCACGTCTCTTATAGGTTCCAGTTGATGAGAAGGGTATCAGTTGTGTAATGATCGATTCCCGAACCAATGTTGTGTTATTTTCAGGCGCACCTCGGCAATTATGTACGACTTCTCAGGAAATTGAACGTACCTGTACCTAGAACCGTACCCCTACTTCATATGGGACCGGCCATGCATGGGACAGTTTGTAACGACCACTGCTGAGTCTATCGTCAAGAACAAGCGGGGTTACATCCCTTTGCTACCCGTCTACGTATTTTACATAGACTACTAGTCTAGACTAAGACATTGACTTTCACGGACAAGGGAGGAGGCCCGGTTGCTGCCGCGGTTGTAGCCAGTAGGACTAGGAGCAAATACCTAGCATGCATCGTGAGTACATAGAAAGGTACATACCTATAGGCGAGCACATATCCACAAGAGTTACAGATGGCTCATGGTAGCTGATAACTAACCGAAGTAGTTAGTTGATATTTTGATGACAGTTAGATCAAAAGTAGTCGGCGACTTGGTTCCGCAGCGATGGTCATCACAAAAGCAGGGGTCTGATTCGTGGAGGTTCTGTAGATACAGCAATAGTTTGATCGCTCAATAGGCTACCTAGATTGGTTCTAGCATTAGACTCGAGGGAAAAAGAAAAAGTTAGATGTCCCCTATCACTCCGGTTCTCAGTAATACCTTATGTGCTATTCAGAGATTATATACACCACATTACTGTTTACAACCAGTAAGCGTGAGGTTACTACATAGTACATTGCGTAATAATTGTATACTAGTAGGCACCACTTATAGGACTGAGCATAGCTTTCATGTAGTAGTAGGATTCAGTACCAATAGGAGGTGAGATGAGGCGTGACAAAGTGCAACACTCCCCTCGTGAACCCATGAACGAACCTAACCTGACAGCGCTGGATTTATAGTAGCCAAGATATGCGGGCCGGACCTCAGCTTGGGACTAGTGGCACATCATTTATGGGCTAGCAGGGTAGAAGCTGTCCCAATTGGACACCAAACTCCAATGATATTTATGTCGATCCATGTTGACCGGGTAAGTATCGGGCTCCTGCGTTTTAGTGTAATTAATACTCTTACTTACATAGTATAGCTTCGAGTACTGGTCTGGTATAGTATAGTATAGTATAGTAGTACCGCACTATATCTCCTTATATTTCTTCTTTAGGTAGACAAGGAAGTCAAGCTGTAGTCATTAGCTTGGAGACTTACCTACACTGAGACTATGTGAGTGGACCGGCCCGGATTCCCAAAATGATTTTTCAGCGTCCCACTTGCTGATCGACATTGCCTATAAAGGTAAGGCTATTCCTAAAGTATGTTCGTAGCATATTTGACAGTTGGAGCTAGCTACCGGGCTCTTGGGAGACGACTGAAAAATTAAGACAGAAAAGAAAACAAAGGGTGGGGGGGGTTGACATTGGCAGAGACAATCATCGGTACTTCATCGGTACTTGAGAAGACGGGGGTGGCGGCTGGTATGGGCGATGCGTTGTGGAGGACAACATAGGGTAGGCTACTTCAGTCTCGGATGAAGAGCTTCAAGGCTTGCACAGGAGAGACTATGTCCAATCACCCTGTCACCGGTTGACGCACTCCGATAGGGAACATCTACCTACACTAGATATAGGTTTGCAGAGACCGCTAACCTGCATAGGGAGCACGGTGTTTAATGATCGTCGGTCTGGATACAATACTGCCTTCGGAAATTATATCGAATGCCCCGTTCATGATGTTATGCCTATGCCTGTCTCGTGGATCTACCTACTTAGTAGTGTCGAGGACAGACCTCTCGCGACTATATAGTACTATTAGATTGGATACATGCTAAAAGCTCTGCATTGGCATTGAGACTAGCGCTCTGCTGGACCCAGAGTGACATGGTGTCATACGAAGCTATGCACCCATAGCACTTGATAAAAGTTGCGTAGTGCCTGTTCATGCCCAGCTGTGATGCAACGAGATTGGTAAGGTTACAACGGACCCTCCAGTCGGATCATAGCTGATCGATCGGCCACCGTGGAGCGTGTTTATAACTAAACTGTTTCACTGAACCTCAAAGCTTCTTCTTCTCCTAAAATACATCCCGTTATTCTGTAATTGTGCTATTCTGAGTTCCTTCCCCAAATTGATACCCAAATCTCTGTAAAGATGTCTGCGAAAACGAATGGCACTTACGCGACGAATGGGACTGGTTCGTCGCCAGCTACCAAAGCCTCTGGTTCGGCCTTTGGCGTCGGTCCCTCATTCAAAGAACAGCCCCAGAAGCGACCCAAGGCGAATCGTCAAGGCATCACACAGGCATTTTCGCAGCTGGGTCAATGGGTTAATGCCTCTGAAAGGCCCTTTCCAACTCAAACCGGCCATGGAACGTTCACGGTTGGCAAGCAACCGGGTTTCAGGCGAGACTTCAAAGCGTTGAGCGCAAAGGGTATGAGGACTTGTACATCTTCGAAATTGATAGTGTATTAACACAGAGTAGACTTGAAGACAGTCGTGACAATAGTAAAGAGCTTGCTAAAAGGAGAGCTCATCGACGACAAGACAATGATCATGGAGCGTACCATCCAGCTAGTAGCAGGCTTACCTAACAGCTCTCGACTACGCACTGAACTAACCAACAACTTCATTAATCAGCTATGGTGTACTCTCGACCATCCTCCACTACTTTATGTAGGTGAGAAACACGAATACCGCCAAGCTGATGGATCGTGGAATAATCCCATGAACCCTATGCTCGGTGCTGCTGGATCTACCTACGCCAGGACATGCAGACCTAGCATACAAGTCGGTGATCTGCCGGATCCTGAAATCATCTATGAGTCAATCATGAAGAGAACCAATTACCGCAAGCACCCAAACAATACTTCTTCGATTCTGTGGTATTGGGCCGACATCATTATTCATGACCTCTTCTGGACAGATCAGCGAGAGCCCACTCGGAACAAGACCTCTTCGTTCCTTGACTTGTCTCCTCTCTATGGTAGCAACCAGGAGATGCAGGACTCGGTGCGCACGTTTAAGGATGGTAAGTTGAAGCCGGATGCGTTTGCCGACAAGCGCCCTCTGGGACAGCCACCAGGAGTGAGTGTCATCCTTATCATGTTCAATCGATTCCATAACTACATTGCGGGTAACCTGGCTGCCATCAATGAAAACGGTCGCTTCACTCCGCCTCCACCTGGCCTCGACGAGGAGAAGGCCGCTGCTGCCTGGAAGAAGTATGATAACGACCTTTTCCAGACAGCGAGACTTATCACCTCGGGTCTGTACATTAACATTACGCTGGTCGATTACGTGAGAAATATCGTAAACCTAAATCGAAGCAATACGACCTGGACTCTCGACCCTCGTGCTGAGATGGGTAAGGACGCCGGTACTTTCCCGGGGGCTGAGCGAGGTACTGGCAGCATGGTGTCAGCCGAGTTTAATCTATGCTACAGGTGAGTTATCCGGGATCATCGCACGGTAACTTGACAACTAACGTGTTGCAGATGGCACTCTTGTATTTCCGATAAAGATGACAAGTGGATTCAAGAGTTCTATGGCTCACTCTTTGGTGAGGGCAAGGATGTCGAGAATCTTACCATGCAAGATATGGTTATGGGGTTCATCAAGTTTGAGAAGAGTATTCCTAACGACCCAGCCGAGCGAACCTTTGGCGGGTTCAAGCGTGGAGAAGATGGTAAATTTTCTGACGAAGATCTTGTCAACTGCATTTCAGATGCTATTGAGGATGTCGCTGGTGCTTTTGGCAGCCGTAACGTTCCTAAGGCCTTGAAACCCGTCGAGATATTGGGCATTCTACACGGTCGCAAGTGGAATCTTGCTGGTCTGAACGAATTCAGAAGACACTTCGGTCTCAAACCTCATGAGACATTCGAGGATATTAACTCGGATCCTGACGTCGCCAGTTGTTTGCAGCATCTCTACGGCCACCCCGACTTTGTCGAGCTTTATCCTGGTCTTGTGGCAGAGGAAGCCAAAGGCCCCATGGTACCAGGTGTCGGGATCGCAGTAAGTTGCTTTTGAGCGCCCCCAACCTGAATAGGAGGATTTACTGATGATATATTTCAGCCGACATACACCATTTCTCGTGTCATCTTGTCGGACGCCGTTTGCTTGACCCGCGGTGATCGATTCTACACAACTGACTATAACCCGAGATCGCTCACCTCTTGGGGATACAATGAGGTCGCATATGATCTCAATATGAATCAGGGCTGTGTCTTCTACAAGCTGTTCCTCCGAGCATTCCCAAACCACTTCAAGTCAAACTCGGTATACGCGCACTATCCTATGTGCGGTAAGTATAAAATCCATTAACTCGGTTACCTTAGGGCTCCTGTGGTACTAACGCGAGATGCAGTACCTGGTGAGACGCAGAAGATCTTGACGAACCTCGGCCGCGTCCAAGACTTCAACTTTGACCGCCCATCCCACACCGCCAGACCAGTCAACGTTACGACATGTGGTGGCGCCAAATATATTCTCGAGAACCCCAACAAGTACAATGTTAACTGGAGTCAGAGCCTTGCAGAAATGATGGGCCTTGGCTTCCCCAAGCCATCGTCGTCTAGCGACTCGGCTTTCCATGTTGGCAAGGCTAATTGCATGCATGACCAATTGTACAGAGGCGAATGGGCTACCCACCTGAAAACTTTCTATTCCCAGACAGCTGACAAGCTCATCATGGAGAAGTCGTACAAGCTTGTTGGCACGAACTTCATTGATATCGTTAGGGATGTTGCACACGTCGTGCCCGTTCAGTTCGCTGCGCGTACATTCGGCCTACCTCTGAAGACCAAGGATAATCCTAAGGGCGTTTACAATGAGCAAGAGCTTTATGCCGTCCTAGCATTAGTCTTTGCATGCATTTTCTTCGATGTCGACCCTGTCAAGACATTCCCTCTGCGCCACACAGCCAAGACGGTAACAGGGCAATTAGGTGAGCTTATCGAAGCTCACGTCAAGTCTACGAAAGGCCTATTTGCCTCGAAGCCGAAAAAGGGTGACTTGGCGGCTTATGGCTCTGATTTGATCAAGGGATTGTCGAAAGAAGGCATGAGCAACCGCGACATTGCTTGGAATGAGCTTCTTCCAGCTGCTGGCGCCACTGTTCCCAACATCTCTCGCGTCGTAAGTTTTTCTCGCTTTTCCTTGGTATTGCATTGTGCTGACCCTAGTAAGTTTTCTCAATCGCTTGACTATTACTTATCACCAAATGGAGCCAAGCACCTCCTGGAGTTGTACAAAGTTGCCAACCTGCCATCTTCGGAAGAAAGTGACTCTTTGCTCCTTGGGTACTGTATGGAAGGTATCCGACTAGGTGGCACTTTCGGCGCGTATCGAGAAGCTTTGGCCGATGATATAATCCCCGAAGATGATGGTAGCGAGGTTCCCGTGAAGGCCAATGATCGCATTTTCGTTAGCTTTGTGAGTTCCCTTGCCATGGATATCATATTTATTTGTTAGTACCCTACTAACAAAGCGTGTGCGACAGGCTTCTGCTTCCAAGGATGCGAAGAACTTCCCTGAGCCTGAGGAAGTCAACCCACGTCGGCCCCTGAACTCTTATGTGACCTACACGCTTGGCCCACACACCTGCCTGTCACAGAATACTTGCCAGATTGCACTTACGGAGATGTTCCGCTCCATCTTCCGTCTCAAGAACCTGCGCCGTGCTCCAGGTCCCCAAGGTCAGCTCAAGAAGATTCGCGGATCAGAAGGATATGACCTCTACTTGAGAGAAGACCGAGGAGCATTCTACCCCTTCCCAAGCACAATGCACATCTGCTATGATATCTAAGGTTCTGTCATTTGTCCAAAGAACTCTCACTCTCACTCTCTGATCTCCAATTTTGTATGCTGATTTGTATGCTTTCAACTGCGTGATGTTATTGCTGCCCAGATTGAATTGGCCACTTGGGTGAAGCATGTGGATATACCAAGGGAATATTGCTGAATTCTTTTATAATATGTGATAGCAGTTATATAACATTAGTCAAGTAGTAATTGATATTTGAAAAATAGAGCTTTATGCTCTGATTCATTCTACTATCCGACACCCACTGCATATACATAGCATGATAGGCCGGTAGGTTGAGACAGAACCACGGAGAATTTTACCAAACCCTTTCACTCGATTAAGTAGCAGTACTGATACCCATGTTTCCAATATGTACCCAAACAGGCATGCCGCCTCCGTCAGAAGCTACGAATTCAATGATAATCATATCTATACTATACATAGTATGTACAAGTAATGTATAAGGTAGTCTGATTAAGTTGCATTATTACATCACACTTCGATAATTCAACCACACCTTGACACCGAACCCCTCAGGGATGGGGATTCTGTTTTAGGCAAGCCGCGGACCCCTCCAGCCTATCAGAGTTAACTGTAAGTCTTAGCGCACTGGTATACATTATCGGCACATTGCGAAGAACCAGGAAGCCACGTGGGGTTGGAGGGGATTAAGAGCTAGGATCTCTTAATACACGGAATAAGAGCAGGGAATGCAACATTAAAAATGCCGGGTTGGTGCGGTGGGCAGTGTAAGTAGTGAGGTAGTAGTCCGGGGTCCATCCAGGGTCCTGGAAGCGGAAGAGGCCTCCTCCTTAGTACTAGTTATATACCAGCTGGCTGGAAGTACTTATCTAACCTAGCCAATAGCTATAATGGATCGTACCTATTGTCTTAACAATTGCCATGTATCTCAACCGCCACATTGCCGTATTGCCTCGACCCCGTCTTTGTTTCCTCACCACCTGTCACGCTATCAGCATTGGAGAGACACCGCCTCTTAGTTACAACAAACGGTTGGTGCAACCGTTACCAGAAACGGTGCGCGATTTTTCCAGTGCTGAAAATCCTATGGCCAGAACCTGCTTTGTTAGACAGAATGATCTTTTGCGCGTCACGTGCAACAAGAACTGCCTCGCCAGCCTGAAGTATGAATTCACTTCGGGCACTGTCACTTGTAGCCAATATGTCTGTACAATTGACAGTGTGTCATCCTCTTTGTTCGGCATCCTGCTCGATCGGTTTCTGCGTACCTTATCTCAGGCGTGGATTGAAAAGACAGAATAGATATTAGCCAACATATATTACAGCAAGGACATAAATGTTCAATCAATTATCGGCATCAATACTACGCTACTCTGTTCTCTGGTCTCGTATTTTCTGTCTTCTTTTCTCTGTCCACCCTTAGCTGGCCCATCGAGTTCGTGATACCACCCATCCCTACATACAAAGTTATTTTTCGTAGCCAATCGCCGAAAATAATGGACGACGACGGGCTTCAAATCAAGCCAGTTGTCCGTTGGGAGGATGTGGAAGCTGGTCCTCGCGGTGGCGGTGGCCTCCGTCGCCGGGATTCGACTGGCTCCATGTCTATCCGGAGTGTGCGATCACGACGTGAAGTTGATCCTGCTGTTGCCCTACCTATTCAATATCGTACTGTGTAGGTCACCACAATCAGTCCATTTATCCAGTATCCTAATAGTTGCATTGGCTAACAGTCTCATCAAAGATCATACCAGATCTCAGAGTCAAAGCAAGCCCCCGATCTCGAGGAGCGCGTACAGGCTAAAGATGCTGCTGCGAAAGGTTCCCGACGACAACTCCTATATTAACGCTCCTGGCATCTCACTGACCTTACCAATGCAGAGTTTTCTGCGCTCGAATGGCACACTATATCCACCGCCGAAGCTCTTCGCCGTCTTACTGCGTCCGCGACTGAAGGTCTATCCGGAGACCAAGTCGTTCTCAGGACGAAGGAGTATGGGCGGAATGCTCCCTCTCCACCAAAGTCACATGCACTCCAGACTTGGCTGGGATATTTCTTCAAGGGTTTCGGTCCCGTCCTCCTTGTAGGCTCTATACTCGTCTTCATTTCTTGGAAGCCGTTAGGGCAGCCTCCCTCGCTGGCGAATTTGGTAAGATCTAATAGAACCCTATTCGTGTGGAGAAATACCTACTAACGAATCGCGATAGGCTCTTGCTATTGTTTTGGTGGCCGTATTTCTTATCCAGGCCGCGTTCAACGCGTTCCAAGATTGGAGCTCTTCTCGCGTGATGAGCTCCATAAAAAGCATGCTTCCCGAAGAGTGTCTCGTCATTCGAAATAGCACACAAATGTCACTGCTCGCGACTGAGCTCGTCCCAGGAGATATTGTATATGTTAAAGCTGGCAATAAGTTGCCGGCTGACCTGCGATTTCTACAAGTCTCGAGCGACGCTAAGTTGGACAGGTCCATCCTCACCGGCGAATCCGTTCCCCTCGCTGCTAGTGTTGACTCGACCGATGACAATTACCTTGAGACTCGTTGCATTGGAATGCAAGGAACTCATTGTGTTTCTGGCTCCTGTACTGGCCTAGTCGTGGTACGTAACCCATCTACAGTAGCTGCCAAGTAACCAAGTTAACCCGAGATTCATCGGAAACCCTCTCTGCATACTACCTCACACCCCTTCAACTGCCCGATACGCCATAAATTTATAGTTCATTAAAGGCAAATAACTAACCGATGATTCTACAGGCAACCGGTGACCGTACAGTCTTCGGTCGTATAGCAGCTTTGACACAAGAACCGAAGACGAAACTAACAACGCTTGAAAAAGAGATATTATACTTCGTGATTATTATTTGTTCGATAATGCTTACCATGATAACTATTGTCTTGTTTGCCTGGTAAGCTTATGATATCATTTGATCGTGCCCCCTTTTTCTGACGAAGGTGTGATTAGGGGTTTCTGGTTGAGGCGTGACCATCCCGATTACATTAGCGTACCGACCCTGATTGTCGACATCGTTAGCGTGGCAATTGCATTCATTCCAGAGGGTCTACCTATAGCGCTGACGGCTGGGTTGACTATTACTGCGAATCTGATGCGAAAGAACAATATCTTGTGCAAATCTTTGAAAACAGTAGAGACACTCGGTGCCGTGTCCGTAATCTGTTCAGATAAAACTGGAACGTTGACCCAGGTAAGTCTGGATGCTGGAAATTTCCCCGGCTTTTGGTATTCCCTACTAGGGTTATGCTGACATCGTCCAGAATCGTATGACCGTGACTGAATGCACAATCGGCACACGTAAGTAGTCTCAGGGGTGTTAACTAGTGCATTTAAATCGTTCTCAATAGGAGAGAGCTTTACTTGACATATCTCTGCTATAACAAGAAATTCCAGAATACTAACATTGTCAGACACCATTACGGTGGACGAGGCCGAAGATGAGCTTCTTACAAGCACTGCACCGGTAGTAGCTGGGATTGTAACAACGGGAGTCAACCAAGTGAGGGCCATTGCCGCCCTATGCAACGCTGCCGAGTTCGATGCTGCCACAAGTGATTTGCCGCCTGAGGTAAGACCTCTAGGCCTCTCAGTGTTTGAAATCAATCTCGCGATCCCTGTTACTAATTATAGAACTTCTCTCTTGATTATTCCTTGAGAAGCGGGAGCCACCTGAGATGGAATTTCACCTCCTATCTATTGATTGCCACACTACATGGCCCTTAGACATTTTTATGGATTTGCTGACCATCATATCCTGAGTTAGGAACAACGGGTCTTTGGTGATGCTACCGATCAAGCAGTGCTGAGATTCTCAGAGAGACTTGGTTCAGTTCATCATATGCGTCAATGCTGGAGCAAGACGTACGAACTTGCCTTCAACAGCAAGAACAAGTTCATGATCAAGACTTTCTCTATATCGAGGAAAGATTGTCTGGGGGCTACCTTGTCTGAGAACGAGGCAGAAAACTTCAAGACAGGAGACACGTGAGTCGACCAAAGTGTCTAGCTTCTGGTAACTACGCTGATATATGGTCAGATTATTGACTATCAAGGGCGCGCCTGACGTTCTCATCGGTAGATGCTCATCTTTCACTACCAACGCCGGAGATACCCATCCGTTTGATGACGATGTGAAGACGACATTCGATGACACGAAGAACCTATACAGTAGCCAAGGGAAACGTTGCATCCTGCTAGCTCGTAAGGTTATTCGCAGTTCAGACATTCCATTTGACCGTAACACAAGTCAGTTCGAGGAGGCAATTTTACAAGAAGCCAAGACGGATTTGACCTTGGTGGGACTGCTAGCTATCGTTGACCCATTGCGTCCCGAGATCCGCGACGTAGTTCAAACATTACGTGGAGCCGGAATCCGAATATTTATGGTAAGTTTGATCATCGCTCATCGCTCATATTTGAAATGCTTCTAATGTAATACGCAGGTCACTGGTGATTTTGCTCTGACAGCACTTGCTATCGCTCAAGATGCTGGCATCGTCAGCAAGCCATCAGCTCTCGTCCACGATGCCTCTGCACTTCCTCGAGAAGAAGGATCTTTCGACAAGTCATTAGAGAGATCTTATTCATCTATCGTCATAAGCGGCCCAGAACTGCTTAATCTCAATGAGTACCAGTGGAGTCTCTTGACACGATACGAGGAAATTGTGTTCGCGCGTACGACTCCAGAGCAGAAGCTTCGTATCGTAAAAGAGTTTCAACAAGGCAGTGTCGTGGCCATGACAGGCGATGGTGTCAACGATGCGCCATCTCTAAAGGCCGCAGATGTTGGTATCGCGCTCGGATCCGGTTCAGATATTGCGATTGAGTACGTACCCCTGACTATTTACCGCCTCCTCCAGATAAGTTCTAGACAGACTAGGCTTCGGATTGCTATATGTAATACACATATGCGGCGTCAGTCGTATACCATTTCGAAAATTACTGATTCTGGAGTAGAGCGGCTGATATGGTGCTTCTGGAATCTTTTTCTTCGGTTGTCGAGGCTGTCCAGTATGGTCGTGTAGTCTTCGACAATCTAAAAAAGGTCATTTGCTACCTCTTACCTGCTGGCAGTTTCTCCGAGTTCTGGCCGGTTTTCACAAGTGTTCTGTTCGGTCTCCCCCAGATTCTTTCCTCGTTTCTCATGATCATTATATGGTGAGTAGTATCTATTACTCATATTGCCCTTACTTGATACTCACGCCAGTCCGATCTAGTTGCTTGACCGATTGTGCTGCTGCAACCGTGCTATCGTACGAAACGCCCGAAGCTGACGTCCTTTCACGCAAACCCCGAGATGTGAAGAAAGATCGTCTCGTTAATTGGCAACTTATCGGTCATTCTTATGGAGTGATCGGTATAATACAGACTGTCACGTCCTTCTTCGTCTCCTTTTGGTATCTCCAGCGTAATGGGATTCCCTTCAGCCAACTATGGTTTGCTTTCGGCAAAATTCCAGACGGTGTTGATCCGGATTACTATGCTGAAAAGCTAAACATCGCTTCATCTATTTACTTCGTTAACTTAGTCGTCATGTTAGTTAAGAATACCATCTTTAGGCATTTGTACAATCACTAATATGTTTGACTAGGCAATGGTTCAATTTACTCGCAGTTCGAACGAGACGCTGGAGTATCTTCCAACATCCACCTGCTTTCAACAAGAGAACGCAGAATCTTTATATTTTCCCCGCCATCCTATTTGCATTGTCAATGGCTCTTCTCTGGCTGTACATTCCCCAACTTCATCATATTCTTGGCACGCTGCCCGTGCCTGTTGAACACTGGTTCTTGCCATTTGGCTTTGGCTCTTTTATCTTACTATTCGATGAGTGCCGGAAATTCTTTGTTCGGAAATATCCTATTAGCTTCATTGGTAAAATGGCCTGGTAGACCGAGTATACGGATACTATAGTTTACATTCGCCTTGAATACTTGTTGGCCTTTGTGCAGCTTGTTGACGACTTGCTTGACTAAATAGTTTCATCTTGGACTTAGAATGCGATAATTCATGAATTCAACGTCAACTAAAAATATTGAGCTCATGAGTTTTTTTCTGATATAAATTGTCTCTTAAATCTCTAACGTCGACCACTAGAGTATATGAACTGGATGAGTAATGCACTCTTCTACAGAGTAACCAGGGCACACACTCATGATTCGTGGATAACTTGTATTGCGGGGACGTGAGCCTATTCCGGATAGCTTTCGCGGCGAGGCTAGATATCTAGCTGCCGGGCCTCGAAGCTAGCCGTGATCTACCCAGTAGTAACTAATAATAAATACACATAACTAAAAAAAAATAGCGCAAGATAGTATAGCAAATAGGGAGGCGGGCGGGACGAATTTACGTCGTGTTTGAGCTGTGTGTGCCTCGGATTTCGGTTGGCGCAGGAGGGAAGTTGTGCGGTGGGCCCCCTGCAGTCTATAGAACCACATCATAAAATTATTCGAAGGTATCCTGAGGGGTAACTGGCTTTTGGCATCTCGGAAAAGTGTTGCTGAATCCGGCATGTTCCCTATGCCATTAGCGAAGCTCTCGCAATATTGATTGTGAAGGAACCTAAGGGGTCGGCCGCGCCACGGGTGCTCAATATTGTATGCCCAATTGTTCCGACTATGATCGGCTAAGAAATCCTCGACGCTCTTTCCAAGCACGATTAGCCAGCCCCCCTCGCTCCTCAGGCTCTAGTTTTCGCAAGCTGAAACCCAATATTAAATAGTCGATGACCACGAGAAATTCCTCGACGATAGCCAAGGCCACATGCAGGGCAACCTCTCCACCGATAATAGAAAAGGTGCTGTTATTGAGAAATATGCCTAAAGCAGAGTACACCAGGCGTGTTAGAATAAAGGGCCAGGCAATAGCCACCGCAATAGGGCTTCGGCGCTCTTGACTTGGCACTGCATTTCTATAACCGGACGATACCACGAGGAAAATGGTGAGGCCAACGAAGGCAACAATGTATAGAGAAATGCCGGCCTTGCTCGTGCCAGGAACCATGACTTGGCCGTCAGCGGACACAGACGCACTAGTGCCTCCCACAACGCTGAGAATCAACCCGAGGGTGATAAGAAGTTGAACAAAGCGGAATTGTTTTGTAGTAAACACCTCAGTTCCTCTATAATTAATCCAGTCGGCACTAGTCGAGCATCAGATCCTATATTAAAACGATCAATATGCTCTAGGTACTTACAATCGCGAGATTACCCCTAATGTGGCAAAGAGGAGAGGCGAAAGACCAATAGAATCGAGTATTATTGTTGCTTGAAGTAAGCCTTCGGACGGGGTATTGTATGTAAGAAGCTGGCAGATGGCACCGGTAATTCTTATTATGCAAAGAAGGACGGTAAAAACCCAGCCCGAGGCCCTATGTAGGCCATGGCGAGAACAGACAATGATTGCCGCGATGAGAGCTGGTACGTAGATAATAAGCTCTACGATGGAGACATATCCTTCCGCTCCGATTGTCATGTTGATTCCTAGTACCCCTAATGTGGCGAATTGTCGAACTTTTTCTTTTAGGCTGTTAATTTGTAGTTGAGAAAGCTTGGTGTATTACAGACATCGATTGAACGAGGGAGCTTTGAAGTCTATTTAAGTCCATGGGAGCTATTACTTTGCTTTAATAGATATATCTAGATTCGTGTCGGAGTTCAAAGTGGACTTGACAGGCTGTGGATGATATAACTATTTTGGGAAGTCTTATCCAAATTGGGGATTTAGTTCGACGCTTCAAACATGGTACCACTATGGAGTATCATTGGTCGTTGTTATAACATGGTGGAGTCACCATCTTGAGTCTGCATCAGTTTAGACAACCTATGATACCCACATATGCGTAACACGCTGGTCTATTCATGCTCTATTCCTGTTTTGGTATACACTTCGACCTTCTGCTAACATGCTTACACAGCCTACATGACCAGACTTACGTAGTATGTCAGACTATTATTAGTACTTACAGACCTCTCGTGGTGCAAAGACCAGGGCGTATCATTTTCGGCCTTACCGACTTAAAATTAATTATATTCCTGATATCGTTAGCAGCATGACCTCTCACGATGGTTTCTTTTAGCTCTATGTACTAAAGGCTATCCGAATGCGACTTTGGCGTATTGGTAGGGCAAATCCTGTTCGGATCTATAGTTACTTTACTATCCCAGGAGCGAACCCCGTATCCGTCGTTGTGCACCATGTTTGCCTATTCTCCCGTAAATTTATGTTTTCACCCGTCGTGACGCAAGCGGCCTTTCTCGCAAAGTGTGTCATGGGGATAGCTTCATTGAATCTGTTAGAATTACCTATCACTATTGCCCCTGGCCTGCAAAGCTGTCGGTGATTAAGCTTCTGTATAGGAATCGCGAAGCTACATATTAATACAATATATATACTTTGCGATATAATAATCAAATATAAGCAGCGAAGTCAAGCAAGCTAGCATTTTATATATAAATATTGAAATATTGGTATAGAAGCCTTTAGGACTAGAAATTTAGATAAGATTATTAATTAAGGCATGTTACGATGGCGCGCTGGGAGCGAGGGGCATGAACAGTCTTCAGGTGCATGGCGACTCAAATTTAGATCTAGGCAACAGAGCATATACTTTATCATCAACATATCAAAAGGGCCACCTGAACGTTGCGAATATGCAATGAGACCAATTAACGCGTACGCCTTATAATGTAGTGACATAGTGACAGAGGGCGTCGGGGAACATCCTTGTCCTTGTCTTCTTAGTACCTAGCTTACACCTTAGCGCCGGCACGAACCGCAATCGGATCAACGCGGGGCAGGTTTTAGCAGTCTAATTACCTTCCACTATCCCTCCCTGTAACCGCCTACCAGCAACCACCTCACCGGCGCTGCAGCACCATCTTGCATTCTATTCCACCTACCTCGCTCCCTTTCATCCATACCTATTCTCATCCAAATTCCCATCTGCAATCACACGCCATTATCGCTCTTTGCTCGGAATAATTCTTGCGAATTTTGAGTGCTGCCCCAATTCGGGAAGTTTACTGTCATGTTCTCTGGCAGCGGGTCGATCTCAATGAAGTTGGCACTGTTCTGCTCAAGGTTCGTGCCCTCGAGATGCCCTAAAGTGTCCAGGACAGTTTGTCGAACCGCCTGCCAATTGAAGCGAAGACCTCGCTCAGCTTTCCCCGCCATGATGATGTGTTCTTGCTTCTCGCGCTCTACTGCTTCGTCCTTTGCCTTGGATTTGTGATTTACCCAGAGAGAACGGAAAGAGATTATGCAGTTGATGATGAAGGCTAAATGAAGCAAACTCGATCAGTCACGACACAGAGCATTGGATTTGACGGACTCACAAACAAGATACTCGACGAATAGCCAGAATAGTACCCATGCCGTATCAAACACCTTGCGATCGACCTTGTCCCACTCGTTATAAACCGCGTTGAAGATACTAACTCGAACGATGGTGACGCCAATGGTGAAGCCTACAAGCAGGAAAACTGCCGACAAAACAGCTTTTTGACGCAAGCTCAGTTTAGTTCTCCAGGTAATCATGATAGGGAATGCGATAACTGTTGTTACCTCAAGGTTAATTACTAATCTAGAACGAGATTTCGGGGGACAGTAAAGTACTTACTCAAACCATCGCAAACAACGTCGAAGGCAACCGCTAATTTGTAAACAGTATATATATACTTCAAACTTGACTCAGTGGTGCATTCGACAGTGCTTTGTACGATGTTGCCGAACGAGCATTTGTACGGAATGACCCCAAGATTGATCGCCAGAGACGCAACAACGAAGACTATAGAAACCCACCAGGCAATCAGGTAGGCCCTGACGTGGTTGCCTATGCGGTAGAAGAAGAAGAGAAAGTTGAGCTTGATGATGTAGGTGCCTGTGGCACCTACCACCAGCACAATTCCACCAGCTCGCAGGGCATCGTGAACTCTGCTTTGAGTATCTGGCCCGGCTGCCACGAGTCCGTTCTGCAAATGGGTCAAGTAGTAGATGTCCCCGACATAACGTTGAAGCACGCCAGCAATGGTGGCGAGTAGTAGTAAGGACAGCAGCATTAGATAGTCCTCAGGGAGAAGTCGTCGCCAGCAGATTAAACGGATACCGAAACGAACTGCTGAGGCTACCGTGCAGATACCAACAGCGAACCAAATGACGGCCTGGTGAAAGGGCCCTAGAGATTAGCTTATACTGATATCATCCAATAAATATATGAAATTATCGAGCCAATTTCCAGCATGGGTCAGGGAGAATGAATGATGCTAGCGCCTCAAGACGTACCCTGAAAGCATGTTCCGGTAGGATCTCCTCGGTAGTCGGCTTCAGAGGATGTGGTGTTGTCGACATCTTGTCACACACAAGTCGATATGGCTTTGAGCTGTTAGTAAGCCCTGATAGGTAGAGATATGGCTGGCGTTGTGAGACTAAGGAGAAAGCATGTTTTCTTAACATAGTTGAGTGCTAAGTCTATCGCTTTATATACCCCGAATTGTAAAAAAATTCTTCAGTTCAACTGGTTACGTAGTGTCCGTTCTAAGTCGATATGAAATTCATCATTTCTTTGCAGCTCAATGGTATAGGAGGCAGTACTACCTGGCCATCAGACATACAGATTTAAACGATGCTCCATAATGAAACGTCATACCTACTAGTTTAACGCCGATGCTGTAAGCATGTTTCATAATCCTCGAGGTATCATTCTTCTTAATTATCTCCATATCTACTCATCTGGTGTTATGACGTCCAGTATGGCCGTGTTCAGATAATGGGGGTGCTTGTGTATGCAATACCACTGGCTACCTATCATGAATTTTTTTGGTTCCTACCATGCTACGCCGCAAATAGCATGAACATCTTTTGTATGTTCATATGATGATTGCTGCATGGTGTGCGTAGCAAGGCAAGACACAAGATCAGCTCAGCCGGTATTAGTAGGCAGTTCGTGCGACGACATCGCATGCAGAAAATATTATTCTAAGTAGGAGAGTATACCAACTACACAAATGATTCGCGAGCCCGCCTTCGATTTTGGGTGACCCAGTGCGATGCTGGTTTCTAGCCTAAATGAAAAGCAGGCTGTACCGTAGCAGTAGGAAAAGATAGACTTGGAGCCTGCTGGTTAACGAAGCAGGCTGACTGACTATCACGAAGCGGCAGCTTGTGCCGAGACCGTCCGACCCCTTGGCTGAGGGGCAGAATTAGTTTTCGTTTCTATTGTTACGTAAGTGGTAAATTATAATCATGTTGAATGGGCTCCGTACGAATTCGTACGTAGTAAATGGCTGGCGTTACCAGCCCGGAGAAGAGACACGCAATACAGGGTATTCAGTCAAGTCTAGTCTATTCAAAAAGGAATACAAAAGTGTGCGTACGGAAAGGAGGCTATCTATAGGTAATTCAGGTGGGCCCTGGTCACCTGACCCTGTCAGGTGACCCCTTAGTCATCCAATAGCCCTATGACCTCCCTAGCCGTACCAGTAGCCCAAGGGCTACTCGTACGACTAGTCAACCGCTCGTATTATTGTTCCAACACTGGATACTTTTTCTTAAATGACAAGGTTGACTAGTCGTATAGTAATTTACTCCTCCCCCCTCTCGAAGGCCCTCGCACGAAGGCAAGGGCCAGAGTAAAAGGGAGAAGCCAGAGAATGAGATAGAGTCGTATGGTAGCGTACAACAGGTAGCAGGGTGTACGCGTACGACGGGTAGTCAAATGTAGGTCGTTTGGCTTTCGTACGACGGGTAGTCAAATGTAGGTCGTACGGCTATGCTATACCGGCGTAGAGATCTGGTACTCTCCCTCCGCCAGCTGTAGTAAAGCCTTCGTACGCGTTGACGCCCTAGCAGGGTAAACCCCTTTGCTAGCTAGCGTACGAAGCAGTTGCCTACGAAGTAGGCGGTGCGTACGACTAAAGGTCCGCTCGTCCCAGCCTGTAAACAGGTCCATACAGTCGTCCGCCAAGGCCTCCGCTGTTCCAGTCCACTCAGAGTACTCGACAGTCCAGTACGCCAGGTAGGTATTCAGAAGGGCTGAAGGTCGCGCGTCAAGGGTGTCGTTGACGCTACCGCTACACTGGCACCATAGCGCGACGTCGATATTCGCGCGGACAAATCGAACGCCAAGGCCAAGGTCTGCAGCAATCTCATCTTCTGTCATAGCCAGAGGACAGGTCCGTACGACTAACAGGCAGCTGTATAGGTGGTAGGGTCGAAAGGTAGGTTGTCTGGCTAGCGTACGACGAGTAGGCAGGTCGTACGCGTGTGACAGGTGGTCGAAAAGGTCGTTTGGCAGAGTGGTTCGTACGACGGGTGGTCGAAAAGGTCGTATAGCTAGCGCGCAGCAAGTAGGCAGGCCGCTCGCGTACGACAGGTAGTCGAAAAGGGGTCGTATAGCCGCGTACAACAGGTAGTCAGGCTGTACGCGTACGACGGGTAGTCTAGCGTAGTTGCACGCTATCCCTCCAGACAACGACGAGCACACCGACTGCCCTAAGTAAATTATAGGGGGCTCTACTCGCGCGTCACCAAAAAGAGATCTCCTATCGTGCGAGTTACCTTCGTACGTATAGGCGCGATACAGAGGCCTGGACTGTCCTCAGGCAAAACTCCGTCTTCATTCTAGCTAATTTGCATTGCGTCACCTGCAACACTAATTAGTGTTGAATGGGCTCCGTACGAATTCGTACGTAGTAAATGGCTGGCGTTACCAGCCCGGAGAAGAGACACGCAATACAGGGTATTCAGTCAAGTCTCGTCTATTCAAAAAGGAATACAAAAGTGTGCGTACGGAAAGGAGGCTATCTATAGGTAATTCAGGTGGGCCCTGGTCACCTGACCCTGTCAGGTGACCCCTTAGTCATCCAATAGCCCTATGACCTCCCTAGCCGTACCAGTAGCCCAAGGGCTACTCGTACGACTAGTCAACCGCTCGTATTATTGTTCCAACAATCACCTTATTAAGGCTGGATATTTGGGGGCTTTGTCCCATTCACGCCCGATTAATTAATAGGTATTATATTAATAGTAACATGCACCCCAACGCACTCTCACTTACTTTCATCTTGAACCAAGAGGCGCGCCGTCGAGTTGCCAAGATAATATCGCAATCTACACGACCAACTAGTACCACACCGCATTTTCTTTGGCACAAAAACTATCTATAAACCAATTTACGGTGTGCCAAGCCAGCGCCCTTCTTTCAAGCAATAACAACCGTCTACCAGAAAGCATAGAGCTTGCACGGCCGGTTGTTTGTGAAACTCGGGAGTGTAGTCTGTCCATTGGAGATTGGAGTTTTGGTTGTGTCACACAACACACCACTTGGGATCTGACTCTTCAGTATGAGCATGTTCGCCATTGTCATCGCCTTTGCCTTGATTGTGCTCACTTTCATCATGGTCGAGTTTCGAAAGATGTTCCGAGTCACCCTCTTCGGGTCTCAGAATACCGCCTCAAACGGTGCATCTTTTGAACTGAGCCGGGACACCCCTTCCCTCGCCGGCAAGGTCATCCTGATTACCGGAGCGGCTGGGGAATCTCGGTCGACAGACTATATTTACATGCTGTGACTTGGAGATCCGTAATCCGGTACTAGCCAGGCCCTTGACTGCATGCCTTCCCGTAGTAGTTTTGCCATGGCCAGTGCTTGATTGATACCCATTGAGTGGCCAATCTTGTCCAAACAAGTGATGACCCAGTCCCGGAGCTCCTTCGAGGCAACCCCTGAGTTTGCGGCGACCAATAACGGCCACATAAGTGTGAGACCGCCCGCTCCGACTATTTCAAAAGGGCCTAGGTGATCGGAAAGATGCAGATTCGAATTCAACTCACTTGAACTGAGCCTAGAAATGAGCCAAGCTTCCGTTCCTAAAGACAAGCCCCCATCAGATGTGTTGGAAGTTACTGGTGGATTTGATAATGTACTGAGAAATGAGGATGACGTAGCGGCATCAGGGGCGGTGTTCGGCGCACCCGAAAGAGGCGATAAAGAGTCTTGAGACATGTGATTGTCGTTAATCCCCAGTCCAAAATGGAATGGTACGCTGGCGCAGATGTCCTCCCCTAATTGAAGCATCGTCTGGCGACATTGGTCTATCAGGCTGTGTTGCTGCGGAAAGCTAATAGTGTTATGCTTCATGAAACCGTCAAGATCAGTCAACGTATCATAAATAAGCTCTTGAATTATTATCCGTGCCGACCGATAGTTGTTCCACATACTAGCTGCCGTAATGCTGCCGTAGATATGGTAATGAGATCCCCAAACAGCGTTGGTGATACGTTTGCCATCGATCCTTGGGATCTGAATGGTGGTATAGCTCCAATGGGGAGGTACACTGATCAATAGGGACACAAGCTCTGCGTCAATAATCAAGGCGGTACGGATGATCTCGCTAGGTTCGACAACACATCGATTCTTTATATCCGCGCAGAAATTAGTCAGTCGGATTATGGTAGTAGCAAGATCATCGAGAATCCTGTCGTTAGGATCTCTGTATTGTTTGACCTCTTCAGTTAATTGGGCGAGGGTTGGTGAGATGTACTTTTCTTGGTAGATTCTGCTAAGATTCTGATACATTGTTCGAGTAAGCCTCCCATTTTTTCAACACTTGCAATACTGAGCAGTCTACTTCGAAGCCGGTCAGAAAAGGTGCGATGGGACTCACAATTTGTGTACGTAGATGCGTAAACATGTCTAAGCCCTCCCGCCGAGTTAGTTGTTCTGAACCTCGGATTTCTACTAATTTTGCCGCTCCATCCATATGCTTCAGCCATCGGTCAATATAAGAGTCATCGGTACAGTTAATGACCTGTATTGTCAGGAGTTAGCCGTGGGGCCTATTGGTCGGGAATACAACTAATACTTCATATATACCAAGCAAAACCACCGCTGCCAATGTATCATCCGTCTTGCACATGATCGGATCTTTCAGCGCCCGGTTCGTGCGAGATAATGCTACTGTGTACTCTCGTTGTGCCTTCAACATAGTTCCAGGAGACAGTCGAACGTTAGAAAAGGCGGCCAAAGCAACAGCATCGAGAGCTGTGTTGACGGCCGTATTTCGAGGATCTTCCATTAGCGACGCCAGATATGACATGCGGCCACAACGAGGGCCTCCGGTCATATAGTTGGCAAAAGAATACCGCTGTGCCAAGTTTTGTACTGAGTGAGCAAGATGATTCTCAGAAATGATAGCTGGTGTTTCCGCTGCTGCCGTATCGTCGCGGGGTGATGCTACGATCGGTGTCTTCTGGCGCTTTTTGCGTAATGGCAATCGATAGTTACGAGCAATTTCTTCGCTCTGATCCCGAAAATTCAAATCTAGCGGGTTTCGATAGCCAGAGCAGCCGACTTTGGCTCGTATACATTGGGTGCATGAAGGTATTTCATGGTCGCACTATTTAGTTTGGGTATCAGCGAACAGCCTCGGTGTACTGTATCGCGCTGTTCAAAACTAGCTAGACAGTCTTGAAAATCACCTGCTGGCTCCTGGCAGGTTTGACACCCTTACGTCAAGTTCTCATTGAAAAGGAGGCGTACTTTCAAACGTCGAAATCGACAGCGCTCACATGCAGCGCTCGGCTTCCCGCGGTACGCCATTCTACCTACGGATGGCTAGTGTGTATTCTTGGCCGGGCTCGCCCAATTACTCAAAGAAGAAATGAATATGTTATTCGTCGACTCAACTCCTACTGAGTACAGATGTTGCATGCGATAATGGGTAGTGCAGGGAGTGTGAACGAAAGAAGATCTCTTGGCTGTACGATCCAATCCGTTTATGGCAAGCAGCTCGAAGTGATATAGAACTAAATACCTGGCATGGGGGCTACCTCCCGAGCTCCCTGGTCGAAGCACACCTCTACTAATATGCTTACACCCGATACTATACCATAGATAGTTTAGGTTGACGCCCTGCTTATGTATATTGTAAGCTGACGATCGCCCTTCACCGCCACGTCGAAGTGGTTTCCTGTTCTGGGAATACCATTCGGAGCCCAGCCAATTAGACCATCCAAATTGCATCTTGTAACATGTTTAGGAATCAAGGGTATCGCTGTTAATTGTGCATATATGGTACCTAAATTCTATCCGGCATCAACTGTTAGGCGTTTTGGACTGGCTGTTTGAACTACCATAGATATAAATGTATTACTACCATACAAACCAGCGCCGGCCGTTAGATAGCTGGTCTTCTCAGGGCGAACACTAGAATCCATCCCACCAGGCGTACCAATATGGATTCGACCCCATGCAACCGCAACTCTATCTTCCCTGGTCCTCCGAAGCGGGTTTTTGAATCCCGGCGTCCGTCAATCAACTCGGCACCGTCCCACGTATCCTCAGACTAAGCTTATCCAGAACGGCTGTCATGCACACGTCAATACGGCCACGCTAGTGAACCACCATGGGCGGGTTCTAGGCGCTTCAAACATCCAGACTCTACGGCCACGTCTAGATATCAGCTCCTATCTAGCTTGGAGTCCTGGCTCATCAACCAGGTCATCAAAATAATTGCCATTCCAACGAGCGACGGAGACTCTGCTTTCTTTGCGCGTGTACCCCGATCCTGGCATCGGTCGCTATATCCCGCGACCTCTTCCTAGGCTTCTTGGATGATACGAATAGTAATTCAACGGCAACTCAGTCATTATAAGCCTTTGGGAAGGTGGGACTAGTCGCTAAATTTACCCCTCCGCCTTCGCTGTCAGCTGCAGGAACTGCGTTGAGCTTGCTATCGAAGCTAGGCGGCGCCATCGTTTCCAAGGGTCACACGAATAGCGACCTCAATGATGCAAATAGGACAATCTTCGAGCCTAGAGGACTGTGGGCTACCATAATGAAGATCAGTAACTGGCTACCCTAACGGGGACGCCACTCACACGAGACGGTGCCCTTATCCTTACACCACAAGCGAACAGCGACGAACTAACCAGGCTTTCAACACAACAGCACCACCTTAAGGCTTTCGAGCCTTGAATTGCCTCATTGGAGGTCCATGGGCAACTTCAATATTCCATAGGGCCGCTAAGAAATATGGTAAATCATCATCTTAGAGCCTCAGGTGGCCAATCAAAACAAGCTAAAATACGACAAGACCATGACGAGAAGATGAAAGAGATGGTCCATAAAGAGGAAACCGGTAGAAATAGAGACATATGTAAGGTTCAGCAAGAGAGGGAGAAGATTCAAAGGGACTACGAGAAGGAGCTACCGAAGTTAAGTGGAGGGAATGACATGATCGAGGAAAAGATGACGAAAATTTTGTTCTTGGTGAAACTAACTATCTAGAATATCCAGACAAGCAGCCAAGGCCAAAATTTGGGCAGCCAAGGCAGCTCAATATAAACTTGTCAATGAAAGCAGAAAGCAAAAGTAAGCTTTAAGCGGCATACCCTCCACCCTCTTAAACGACGGAAACAACATCCACGCTCCGTAGTAGGGTTTATAGTGTGGCTAAACCTGTCCATTTGAAAGTGTATTAGATACCTAGGAGTAGCTTTAAGTACTTATTCAATATGTGCTTGCCGCCTAGTGTACAGGCTGCTGGGCGCACCTGGGACAGCAACAGACGTGCGAAGGGAGAGTACACTCGCAGAGGATCTAAATTGGCAGTAGTAATCACCATGAATGAGCAAGTGCTTAATTCAATGTGACTTGTTATGAAGGTGGTGGCGGATCATGTACTTTGACAGCTCCCCGTAATCCTGGAGTGAGTGTCCTTCTCTTACACTTTGGCATCTTTTCTGCCGCAATTCTATCGCCAACTTAACACCACCTCTTAACACCAAGTTTTCCCCATTACCAATATAGGTAGTCACGGTACGTGTTAGTCGCTCTCAATCGGCCCAATCGTCACCATGCGGGCTCCACAGCGAGAGTCATCAGTCCAGTCTGACCCCTACGCCACATCAAGCGGGCATCGGGACGGGCAGTCTCAAGTTCAATCAAAGAAAAAAGCCCGACACCAGAGAAAAATGCAAAAGAGAGAGGCTCGCAAGCAAATGAAACAAAGCGTCGAGGCCCTCCCCGATTCCACGAAAGATTCAGGAAGTCTTCAGACCACCCTTGATTCTATTAAGGATTCGATGCAACGAGATTTACAAGTGTATATTGCCGCTGTGTATGTTACATATGTTACAATATCTACCTTCATTTCTATATTGACACAGACAAGGCTAATAAGGTGAGGGAAACCAGCGAGAACAATAGTATTGCACGTATGCAAAACGTCAACTCCACCAGTGAAACCAATCGGCTTGCGCCTCTCTATGCTGTCTCAACAAACACCGAGATTAAGAACTTCCCGCGAACAGTAGGCGACATCGAAAGGCTCGAAGGTAGGAGCATGCTTATCCTCGATCAACAGCTGTTGTGAAGGCGTTATACTAATCCCCTTGTAATGCAGCACACGAATTGGACAACATCTTTGATCTTCTTGGCCACCCCAGTCCTCCCGAAATGGCTAGCAAACGACTGCGCTTGAAGAAGCTTGCTGGCGTCCTTTATCGGGTACGTTTTCACACTGTTGCTCTTGGAAGACTAGCGCGCGTGGTTAACGGTTCACCCCACCAGAGCATTGAGGATCTAGGCACCACAGAATCGTAACGGCAGGCATCAACCTCACAAGGCTTCCTCCCTGAAAGAGACTGTTGCTTCGTCAATTGCTATATAGGGATGCGCTTTCATCAGACTCAATGTTAACTCCGACTCCTTTTAGATGCTGCGCCCAGTGGTAAGAGTAGAGAACTGTTGCTAGCTTCTGAAGGAGGATGCTCGAGTTGTGGAAATAGGTATTACTCATAATATTGAGTTTGAAGTAGAGCGGGCACCGAGCGAAGGGATACGCCGCTCAATAGCCTGTCCTAATTCTAGATAGATGAATGCGGCTTTCTAGGGAAGCATGCTTGCAACAAACACAACAACCTAGCTTCCGTATAGACTATAGAGTGCTGCTGAGTAATTGGACAAGTTTGTTATTTCTAAGAAATCTTGAGTCAAGTTTTCATTGGAATCAACAGCAATCAAAGAAAAACGATCTCAGCTGCGTGACTCGTTTGAGCGGGATGATCCCTTGCCAGTGTTGTTCAATGACCATTCAAGTTTTCGTGTAACATAGTATTTATTCTCTATCAGAGTACTATTGGTCTGCAGATTTCCCTTCTGCTCCCTAGTCACTATAATATTCTTGTTAATCTCGTAAACATGAAACCCTCCCTTGCTTACAATACGAGCTCCCAAATAAACACTGGATATAAGTAGCAGCCAGCATCTATCCAAGGTCCGCTTTACCCGTAGAAAACCATCTATCACTCACAACCACTTGTGCTGAGGTATATATTCATCGTAACAAATTTTATAAAACATACATTGCGGCTTCAAGCCCGAAGGGGAAACAACACCATGAGTTCCAGCAGGCAGCACCACAATTCATACAATCCCATATCATCGACAGATTCACGTTACGATGCCGCGGAGAGTCTATACAAGTCTTTAGACGCCTATATTCGGACACATCCAGTTATCCCGCTTGAGCATATCTTAGATAAGTTCGAAGAATATTTTGCGGGCAAGATACTTGGGTCAGGAACCGAGTGGCTTGAAGAGCTTCTTTGCAATTGTATATGGAATCACATGGAATACCACTACGTCGAATTATCCACGCTATTTATCGGCATGGTGAGGAGGAGTCAGGCACGGTACGAGTCTGTGATTCATAATGTGCTTCTCAAAATCCACGGTAAGTGTAACATCTCCAGCCTCTTTTATCTTTTGTTTAGGTGATAATTTCAACGCTATAAGTTCCTAACACTCTACTAGACACCGCACTGACAAGTCCATCGGAAACATGGGAACAGTATTGTATACTTGTCGGCCAATTCATTCACGATGTATGCAACGCCGAAAACATAGGCTTGTACCCCACATGCCCCGTCATCGGAATTCTCATAGATACCTTCGCTTCCGATAAGAACAACCCGGACATTTCGAGACAACGTGTGGTCGGCGCGGCCAAGTGTGTGTGCATGCTAGGCACGGAAGTGATAGCAAACGTACAACAAACTACGTGGATGAGTCCCAGCTATTGGGGAAGAAAGAAAGAGATAATAAAGGAGAAGGACTGGATCAATTGGATCTGGCGACTTACCGCCCTTAGGGATGAGTTGGAATGTCCCAGGGACGTACAGATTGTTTCGGATGCACTACATCTTTTACTAGGCCCAAGAACTCCACGATGAAATGGAAGACAGGGAGCGATATCTTCGGTACGTCATCAACATCGACAGTATCTTTCGATCTTTCCCCGCGGAACACAATATTCACCCCTTCATTCGGCCGAATCTACTCGTCTAGAATAGATAGCTTTTACTTAGAATATTTAGATTTTTAAGTCCCATTTCTTCCTCTCATCTCATGTACTTTATGGATATTTTGTAAGGTTTATCATGCGGCGAGTTTAAGAAGTCAAGTGCCAGCTTAGGTACTTTATTCAATATAAACGACGGTATCTCAACCGTGTATAGGATTAGGAAACTAGACGGGATCTATCAATCGTAGTAAACACTTGTCCTCATGTTTATATAGTGAAAGAACCCCCTACAACCTTCTCCGTCTAGCATTTTTGGGGGTTAATTGGGACGGAACCTTTGAGACCAAATGGCTTACATCTTCTATCGCTATCTCCGGAATCAGGGAGATAGAGAGCTTTGCAAGTATCACTTTTCTATGGCTCAGACAAATTCATACTAGATAGTATCTTTTCAAACTTGGACATGCTCTATAGACTATTCATTAGCTTTACTGTCAATTGGAGAACTCGGCAGCGAAGGGAACAGCATACTGTAATAGCAAATACTTTCTATACCCCTTTTCCATCCCACATCTATGAGTCTTATAGGATAACCTCAAAGATAAACTCAATCGCTCCCTATCGCTATCCATGAGGTATTGTACAACCTATGGAGGCGGCGTATCGACCACGGTGGGCTCCGCAAAAAGAACACGAGGCGGCCCGCTCGCAACGTTCGGCACGATCTCATCTCCAAACAACCTCGGATCGCTCGTGGGTGCCAAAGTAGCCATAATCATAGAAGGGTCCCCATCTTCGTCAGCGTCATTATCGTCGTCATCAGTAGTAGCAGCGCAAGCGTGGCTGAGGATATACCAGAGGGCAACGAAGGCGCCGACGACGAAGAGGGTGACGACGATGGCTACGACGTCGTTTGGTTTCGTCATGGGGCCTTCCTGGTTAAATGGATCGCCAGCAGTTTCGAAGCTGTCCTAGGATGAAAAGCAAAGAGAGATTCAGAGATCCTAAGTTCTGAATGATGATATAATTCGATGATGCCAGATGAGTGATTCTTAGTCGGATATTTTTAACGAAGACGGACAGCCGCTGCTATAAGGCAAAACGAAAGAAAAGATGATGGGCAAAGCCATAGAAACGAATCCGTCTCGTCATCCACCTCCAACGCTTGTATTAATAACCTCCCCGCGGTGCCAGTCTCTGCATTCCATTCTCGTCTCCCTTTTAAGCCCGGGAATTCGCATCAGTGACACGACGAGGAGAGAACCTTGGATCTGAGAGCTCCGATTCGCTAACCATAGGGCGCGCGCGCATCCCGTGTATCCTAACGTGAGCTGTGTTCCGTGACTATCAAGTTTGTCAGAAGGGATGGCCAAGCTCACGGTACACCGTGTCCCACAAAGAGGGGGCTGAACAAACCTGAGGGTTCATGTCATTCATCATTTCCTTAAAGCAGCGATCTTGTGATGCCTATGTATTAGAACGAGTCCGGGAGACGGTTTGCGCGAAGGCCTCATTCAGCTCCACCCAGGAGAGTGAGGTCCTAACTTAGATTCGTTAAATATCAAAAAAAAACCTATCTCCACTACGCCTTATCTTTTCGAGCATCAATATTCCGAAATAGTATCTACTAATTATCACCCCCCTCAGCCCTCAGAGCCCGTGATTGCCGTCCAGAGAGCTGTGGAACTGGAAGGTGGAGATTACAGAATAAGGGCCTTGAGCGAACAGCGACGATAATTGCAGGCATGCTAGCCTTTGCTAGGAGTTAATACGCAGGGGATCTCTACAATAGTATAAAGCAACAGAGTACTCCGTACATGCCAAGGTATAGCATATGTCCCCAAATGGGAAAAGCACTCCCATTCGACACACCCTTGCGCTAAGTTCACTTTGGGGAAATTGAATTGATGGGTAACTGTGTCATGAATAGATGCTGTTGCGCGAGAATTTCCAAAGTTTTGTATAAGTGGTCACTTCTAGCGAAATACATAGTAATTCTTGCTTTACTCTAATGTATAGAAGCCGACATGCGACAATACATGACAGCTGTTCTCATAATCTTTGCGGGCGTAATGCATCAAAATTCCTAAACATCAACGAAGCAAAGCTCAATAGTGGCAAATACCACCGACATCTTCATCCATGCTCCAGGTTCCAGCAAGTCCATGTTCAACAATAGGTTCATCCGCAGTGATCTGCTCCTCGGCTTTCCCAAGGAAGAAGTCGCCCTGACCAGAGACCTTTGTCTGTCTACTCATGAACCTCTTGGCCCAATCCTCGACAGCAGGTTCACCCGTCTCGTCCCTCGCCTGCTTGAGGAAAGGGATCAGCGCCGTGCCGCCGGTGCCCTTGACGTTTTTGTACTTCTCATGACGAGACGCAGTAGCCAGGTTCTGGCGGTTCCGGACGGTCTCGGGACTACGCGAGCGGCTCCGAGCTCTGTTCTCGCGGGATGGGAGGACGATGTAGCGGGTGACGATGGCGATGTGGATGTCCCGGAAGGCTCGCAACATAGCCAGGCAAGCATCGTACGCGATACTAAGAGGCTTGTCCGTGCCACGGCGCTTTTCGACGAATTCGCGGATGTTCGCAACCGAACTAATGTCGTTTAAGAAGCGCGCATGTGGCCCCGGCATGTATCGCCGCATGTCTCGAATGAAGTTGTGTTTGGGCGCAGAGCTTCGGCCTTCGCGCTCCGACTCGGAGGCGGGGTTGGCCTTTTCGCCAGTCGGACGATGCTCAATGCCAAGAATGATATCGAAGAACTGGATGAGGCTGCTCTGAGCATTACTAGGGCCACTATACTGCACGTAATCAGAGTGGCCGCTCCCGTCGTCGTAGATGACACCATGAGGGAGTCCGGCTTCCGCCATGTTCTTGCTGCCGGCCAGAAACGTGCGAATGCGACGATAGAAGAATCCCGGGTCGCAATTCTCATGCATGCGACGGAGCAGGGCGCCTAGGTCGTCCAAGCGCTCGGCAAAGGCATGTAGGCAACGTGTCACGGTTGCGCTGTCGCCTTCCCGCGCGGCGGCCACGGCGGTTAGCATGAGAGTGATGATGGGACCACCTCGAGCTTCGATGGCAACCGACACCAGATAGAACCAGGATTCATCGAGGGATCCGGTGAATGTGACCAGGGTGGCGAGGTTGTCGAGGTCGTCGATGCCCTCGTCGATGAAGAGCGGCTTGAAGTTCCAGAGCACCGAGGCGGCGTAGGTCGACACGGGCGGGATCTCCAGATGGTCGCAGATCTTCAGCAGCGGGGCCGAGATGCTCGGGGGCACGCGGTCACAGGGGGTGTCACCCCCCCAGATGTAGCCGTGAGCAAAGAAGGTGAGGAGCATGTAAGCCCTCCTCCATTCCGTGTCATGTTCCAGACCGATGGTGGAGAACACGGGCAGACGATCGATGACTCCTCGAAGGCGCTTGCTCAGGATCAAGCCCTGCAAGTTGGAGGCGATGGACTCCCACTTGTTGTAGTATGGATCTGGGAGCCTCGTCAACGGCAAGACATCAGGCAGAAAGCCATGCGTCGGCGAGATTCCATAGTCGGACAAGACAGGAACACGTGGTTTCATGACGACACTGTTGGTTGATGTGTGTCGAGCGAAGGTTGGCGCTTGTCTTCGTGACTGTAACTCTTGTCTTGTCTATAGACTATAGTTGTTGAGATTGATTAATTGGTTGTTTGGGTACTTAAGGTAGATAGATAGGTAGGTAGGTAGGTAGGTTATTTAAGTCCTGACGCAAGGAGTATACAGTAAATAACCTGTAATACTCCTCAGCCGTGCGAGAAATCTCTTGAATGACGCGCATGCGATTGTGAATATGTATTAGAAGTCGATGGCGTTCTAGATAGGCTCTATAATAAGTAGTAACTAAAGAGAGAGAGAGAGAGAGAGAGAGAAAGAAGAAGAATCCGACTCAAAAAGGTGGATTGTAGTGGGTTTAAAAGGCCAAAAAAAGTCAAGACAAGCCGCAGCGGCTACGGCGGGCATAGGTTTTACATTACTTTTTACATTACTAATGGGCTGCGTTTCCATCACATCGATTTTTCTTTTCTCCGTCCTTTGTCTTGTTCTAGTCCTGTATATTCGGTGTTTACAAATTGGGAATTAAAATGGTGTAAGTCGCATGATCATGAGCTTGTCCAATGATGGCCAGTGCAACTGCCCTTTCGTTGTCGAACTTGGGTGACAATTCTAGTAGTACTTTCGTGTAAGTCTAAATCTAGTACTATCCCATGTACTCTACTAAGCAGGTACACTATAATGACATGCATGACGGATCCATGGTGCTCGCTAGCCGTAGTAGGTTTCGCGCTCTACTAAGTATGATACACTACCTAGGTAGTAATTACGTGAAATTTATCTATAGGAACATTAGGAATATCCAGGTTATCGGGCAAAAGGTGATGTTTTAACGAATACATTTCGGATTAGTTATTGTGTCTAATTGGGGAGAATTAAACATCCGTCAGCTTTCCTCCTCAATATGGAATACAATGCATGATTATAGGCCTGATACCTATCCATTATCGGACAAACGGGCCAATATACACCACACAAAACGTCGGGAGCGATGTCGGCTTAGCGCCGCATGGTCCCTTACGCACGTGTCTAATGTATTGTAAGTAGGAACTACCTTCAAGTCTTACTTCCTTACCTAGGAACAGGTTATACTTCTGTATGGATAAAAGCACTGTACTAAAGTCAACTCTTGGAACTGTAGGTATATTCAGAGCTGCCGGGTTATCGTTTTCCCTTTTCTTTTGTTTCTATGCAACTATGAATACTAGGTAATACCTATTCTAGACTATCTACACCCTTCATTAACTATCTAGGTTAGCAGAACTATCATGAGACCATTGCGGGTTTCCAAAATCCTCCGCACCATCGGAAGTGCCACTCACCCGTAGTTGCACGCCAACTACTGTACTTAAAGGTATCAACCTACAGTACCTAGGTATAAGTAGGTAGGTACCTTGGCCCGAAAGGAACCCTGTGGGCTGCGGAGTGGGGGTACCTAGGGTGGTCGAAACATTGAACGTGGGGTTAATTCTTCTTAAATACATAATATACATAAGTGCATATAGCTTGGCTGTAAAGTGCGTTAGCCGATACATTCACCCAATGGGCAGTTCCCCCTCAGCCTTGGCGGCATCACAAGGCTTCCCCCGACCTTGATGTCTCAAGGTCCCAAAAAGCAATTGACGTGATATCTTCTCCACATCTCCTATCTCCTCTCTCCTCTCTCCCGGACCACAATGCTTCTTTCACCAAGGTAGCTGCTGGCTAGCTGCCTGCTCAGACTCCATATTTATCCAGCCCCGACGCCAACACCATGGTGGTCCAGCAGCATGTCCTCAACTGGCTTTACAGCGTCCTGACCAGTGAATATCACGATGTCAATCGCACGTACAACGATGTAGCCCAGGCGCTCTCGCAATACCCGACCTTGTCGCCGAGGACCGATGTACATAGTACGTCAAAATCATTATTAACATAGCACCATCAGCATCTTTTCTCCCTTTCCCTCTCCCTTTCCCTCTCCTCTTCCCCTCCATGTGAACGCTGTTACAAATCACAAGTCGAACTGACAGAAAACCTTTCCTTCCCCCCCGAAAAAGCATTCGACAGTGGCATCTCCGCCCTACTCCTCCATCTATCGGGCACGATACCGGTCGTCTTCCGCGGCACGACGTATCGATTCCCCGTCTCGATATGGGTGCCTCACGCCTATCCGCGCGAGCCTCCGCTGGGCTACGTGACGCCTACCGACACCATGGTGGTCCGCCCTGGCCAGCATGTTGATCCTCAGGGGCGGATATATCATCCCTATCTAGTTCGATGGGCCGAGTTCTGGGATGTGAGTGTCGCTCGAGGTCGAGCTACGTGCTCTACTTAGGTCTCAACTGATTCATGGTCATGGTTATGGTACTTGCTCATGCTAATTTGCATCTATGCTCGACAGAAGTCTTCCATAATAGACTTTCTTGCCATCTTGCGAGACATTTTCGCCAAAGAACCCCCCGTCGTCTCGCGCCAACAGCTCCGCCCGGCCCAGCAACAGTCGACGCCATCACCGACACCACCCCCCGTCCCCCCTCTTCCGCCCGACATGGCGCGGCCCAGTCCACAACCAACTCAATCACCGCATGCCACTAACCCGAGGCCACCGCCTCCACCGCCCAAGGGCCAGGATCTTCCTCAAGTGGCACCCACTCCAGCTTCCCATGCTGACGGGCCTGCTCTACCTCCACTTCCACAGCAAGGGTCGTTCCACCAACCTAACCAGTATACTACGGCCCTGCCAGAGCGACAGGCCGTGCCGCCTGCAAACCGTCTCTCGCGGTACGATACGGCGCCGCCCTTACCACCACAAGGACCTCAACCGCAGGCTCAGCCGCAGGCGCAACCGCCAGCAAATTTACAAATACAAGCACCACCGCACGCATACTCGCAGGGCCCTCCAAATTTCCAATATCACAGTCAGCAACAACGGTCTGACTATTCTCAGGAGGTTCCAACAGCTAGTCCACAGCAAACACACGACCACAGGCGACAATCATATACCTCGGGAACCGCCGAGCCACCGTCATATACAGGAGGCCCTCCACTAAATTGGCGCCAGCCAGCCCCTCAGCAGCCCCCGCCCCAACCCGTCGCCAAACCTCCACCGCCCCCCGATCTCATGGATGAACCCCTCACGCTCTCTCTACCATCTCCGGCAAACCTCCCAGCACCCCCAATCCCGCCCAACCCTGAGAAAGATGCTCTCCTACGCCAACTTGCTTCGACGCTATATGCAATGCGCCAACGCGCCCAGCAGCAGAATGAATCCTCTCTCGCTGGCCTAAGCGCCCAACGTGCCGCCATGCTCACCGCCTTACAGAACATTCAGAATGACTCAGCAGCACTAACTCCCTTGTCCAACCTCCTGGCCTCCAACTTGGCCGTACTGCAGTCCTCCTTGAAGGAAGCAGACGCCGTTATCAACAATAGCAAGACACATAAGCCTCCCGCCATTGATGACCTGTTAGTCGCACCAACTGTAGTCGGCAACCAACTGTACGACGTCGTGGCCGAGGAGCGCGCCCTAGGCGATGCTATCTTCGTGCTCGGCCGCGCCGTTGAGCGCGGCCGCATCTCGCCTGCTGTGTTCACCAAGACAACCCGCGGTTTAGCGCGCGAGTGGTACCTGAAAAAGGCACTCGCGCGGAAGATCGGTCGGGGCATGGGCCTCAGCGGATGAGGGAGATCTTTGCATACATATGGTGATTAGGAGCCGGGTATTCTTTCTCTAAGAGCACCTTGGTTAGGATATGGATCTCAAACAATATGCGTGGAAGTAGAAGCCCCGCTCAGTGTCTATAGCTGTTTAGCGACGAAATACCCCGTACTCGCGACTCAAGCGAATGAAGATAAGTAAATACGAGCATGAATCAACGAAGGAATTAATATCAATGCCATTGGTAGGAAGTGAACTAGATACCCACTACGCCTGAGCATAATAGGGTGAAATTGTCAGAGGCATAGTAACTAATTCATAATCATTCATGATATCCCACCTTTCAATCTCTTAACCTGGGGGAAAATGAGGAAAGCGAAGAGGAAAGTTGCACTGGGGATAAAGGCGACCAATATTAACTGAAATGTTGATATTCCCTCTAATTTTGATGTTTTCGATTATGACTGTCGACTACACTTATTGATCGCTTTTCCACCTAGCTATCTGCTTACTACCTCCTACCTACCTCCCCATTTAACGATCTGAACCTTTTTAATACACCAGTGAGTGCTTTTCGACCTAGTTATTCCGGGTAAGGATCCGAAGCATTCATTCAACAATCCATTTCTCAACTCGCAGTACCGTCCCCTTTACGACCCCGGAGACCAAGGGCACTGCTTGCTTTCTGCCTGAAGCTCTGGCGGCCTTCCTTGAGTGTAGCCCCGCTACTCGCCTTGGTGTTGACGCTGACACCACTACTTCCCTTCTCCTTATACATGTTAGCCACTTTGCGAACCTGGCCCGGCCGTCGCGGCTTCGGATGGCGGAGTTTGACGTCTTTAGACTCAAAAATGACGAAGCCTGATTCTGTCTTCTTGTTGGGTACGTTATCTTGCCCTTTTGATGATTGCCCCTCGGTCTCTTTCGGCTCTCTCCGCAAGATCTCCTTTCCCTTCCATTTTCCTTTCTCGTGTTTCTTGTTAACTTCCTCGCTGGGACAGGGGCTGGCCACTGAGTAGTGGGCTCCGTCTGCCTTGCTCTTTCCTTTGAATATGGAAAGGGGCCTCAATTTCTTGTCGCGGCGCAGGTGTTTTTCGTCTTCTCTGCGGCGACTGCGCTCGGCTGCCGACTGCTTCAGCATGACTTTGAGCAGCGCGTCGGGATCACCTTGAGGGGTGCTAGGGCCCGACGTTGTCCCTTCTGACGGCCGAAATTCCTCCTCTTGCACGAGTTTCGACGGAAAGTGTCCATCTAGTCCAAACCCACTAGACCGATGGAATCCTCTAGACACGCGGGCGATAACAGGAAGACCCTTGCGAATAACGAGGGGTGGGGGAGTGTCTGGAGCTGAGCGGCTATGGCTAGCATCCAATTCTCTTCTTGGCACATTATTCGGTGTATCTTTGTCATCAAGCTGAATGCTGGGAGTGGTATACGATGGCGTCACGAAGTGGCCACTCGTGTGTGCTACGCGATGCATGCTGTATCCGAATGGGCTGAAACCACCAAGGCCGCGTTTGAGATCGTTTGCTAGAGATGCTGGTTGGTCAGTGCTCGTGTTCGAGCTTAGGCCCTCGATAGGATCGATCTGCTCATGATAGCTGTTGCAATCTTTCCAGCTGTCCAACGAATGACTAAGGGAATTGGATATTTTTCTCCAAATTGCAACTCCTTTCTCGTGAATAGGTTTCCAGCTACCAACCATGCCGCGTTTACCACTCCCCTTCGCAAAGACAGACTTAAGATCGGGATCTTTATACTTTCCATGACGTTGAAGGTCTGCCCCAACCTTCAAGGAATCACGGCTTAAGTGCTCGAATTGCTGGATTCGATTCCTCACGGGTGATTCGTGCTTCGCCTGAGAGATCACCTTGGCTGCAGTCTCACTCGGCGATGTAGCAATCGGGCTTGCTTCATAGCTTGGACTGCCAACAAAGTCACAAAAAAAGTCATTAACAGATATTTCAGTAGTTAGTGATGGGACGATAGATATTCTGCGAGCAAGAGTGTGCGTGGATCTCAGAGATTCAGATTCGCTCCAAGACGACGACGAATAATCCCCCATCAGCGCACTACTAGCTTCGTCAGGTTCCAGTATTACCGAATGAGAATTCATGAGCGATAGTGGAGAAGATAGTATCTTTGATGATCGCTCGAAGAATTTTCGGAGTTGTGATACTTTCCCACCACTTTGCGTCGGTCGACTACCTTGCGACAGGATAATTGGAATTTCGAGAATCTCTTTCTGACCCCTGACCGGTGTATCCTCTGCATTTAGCTGCTCGTGTTGAAATTTCGGTATCTCCGCCAAAGCTCCATCACCCTGTTGTTCACCAAAAGGGACACTGCCCATGTCGTTCATTAAAGCATCAAGACCCATGTTAATATCCGATTCTCGAGTTGTCTTCTCATTTTCAGGTTGAGACAGAGGCTCCGGTTTCATGGCTTCATGCAACATATTGGTCTCCTTTTGCCGGGTTCCATTCAGGCTGGATCGGACGCTTCGTAATAGAGATGGACTGGACTCATGTGTTACTGAGCCTACTAGAGGCGATTGAGGCGAGGGAAGTTCTGTCACGTTGTCCCTTGGTTTCACATAAGCGATCTTACCCTTACCAAGTAAGGGTAAATGCGAACATGTATCCCCCATCTGAACTACGGAGAGGGTCTCTTTAAGTTTTTCTGGGCGAGGGATTGAATTTGCAGGTGGCATATCCTGGCCCTTTCGTAGGCTATAATGTGAAGACTTTGAATTTAAGCTAGGCTTGGTAGTTTCTCCCGATTGCTCAGCAGGCTGTGAGAACTTCTCAAATGATTGTCGAAGGTCAGCCACGCTCGGTCTCTGTAGAGGTAGTATGATGCTCGACCCTGCGGGCGACTTTGGGCCTTTTCTTAACCTCCGTAGTGTTTCTTGTCTTGGAAGGGATATTGTTTTCGGAGAGGACCTTTTTGGAGCTGGTAACGACGTGGTAGAAGTGGATGATGATTGCAGAAATGATGAATTAGTCTTTCGAGATGGTTTGGATTTTGGTGAGCGGCTTGGAGGGGTTTCTTTCGATGTTATGAACGTCTTGGAGTGTCTTAAAACTGGAATGGTTGACGTAGCAAAAGGAGAGCGCGCTAGAAGCTGTGTCAGTACACGCTTAAGACATATTCAACACGACAACAACCCCTTCTCCACCTACACTGGTTTCCCTCGAACAACTTTCGACGATCCGCCACAAGACTTGGATCCTACCCAGGCCGTTGGCTACTTGATGGAGCCGTACTGTGCGATGTGAAATAAGATGAAGAACGACCCGAAGTCTGTCGCTCACCCGAATCCATGTCTTTATTATCACTTACAACCCCCATGCATACCGAACCGGTGTTCATATTAGAGGCATCCCGTTCTAGAACATCGGGCGCTTTGGTGATGTGTTGTGTTCTCAAGGGAAGCATCGACTTACGACCGCAAGCGCTAGGGGGTCGGGTCTGGCGAGGAGATAATTCTGCAGAGGCTGGAGTCATCGATCCTATAGGTGAATAGCTAACTAGATCCTGATGATGAAGAGTTCGCTTAGATCCAGTGGCTCGCGGTATCGTGCTAGTTCTAGTCTTGTAAGAGCTACTGGGATATTGAGGTACGTGAGTATCGACGCTGTTCACGGCATCGAGGATCTCAAATCGAGACACTAGGGATTCGAGCTTAGAGCGAAGATCGCGTCCCCCTAGCGGAGCACCTGGGATATCTGACTGATAATGCCGACTTGGATCCCCTGGATATAATGTCAACGTCGAGGTATCTCTCGCGTTGCCCTTATCCTTGGTCACAGTTATTCCAGGGTCATCGTCAAAGCTAGCCACTGATTTACGAAGCGGGATACGAAGCGGTGCCGGCCTCAAGTCAGCTGGCGAGGAACTGAGGGAAGGCGTCTGAATCGAATGAGCCATTCTTGGTGGTCTAATGCTAGTATACATGTCATGTACTTTGAGGAAAATAACAATTGCGTTTGTTTCATGTCTATTATATTATGGCACGATGTACGACTTTAGATGCGTAAAGAGCAACCTTGGGAATGCCCACAGACACTACTCAATTTCAACCCACGTTCTTATTGTGGCGGTAAGCAAATGAATCAGGTACTGCCTGTTTAGGTTAAATAGTTTAACATTATGAGGTAGTAGTTGTCTTGATAACACCGAGAACTTCAATGCCTTTAATGGCTTTGCGAGGTACTGGGTCAGTGGAATGAAGTTCATACCTTCCCATCACTCTGCGTATCTAAACAATGACCCACAGCCACGAGGGACCCGTCTGTTTCACCTCTAACTTTGTACTACTTTCCCAGGCAGGTTATTGCTCTACCACCTGATGAAGAAGGCGCCGACAAGAGCCATCATAGTCGTCCGGTGAGCTAATAGATCGCTGTTGCTTGATTAAAGCCTGCGTTCTAACACCTATCATACTACCTACTTAGGTACTTAGGTATATACTTTAGTTACGTTAAGTAAGTAAGTAGGTACTTAAGTAGCTTGGTCGAACACCGAGATATTTATACTCTAATAATGTGTAATTAAGGGGCATTCTTATAATATCTTAGGTGTAACAAGGGAGTGGAATTGCAAGAATTTCAATTACCTAGCTACGATGTTTGTTGATGAAAGGCTATATACACGAAATAAAGAAAGAAAGAAGTAAGTAGCATTCCCTTAAATGGGCAAGTATTAACAATATGGTAAAACGTTCTCCCTACATCCACATCATGTAGGTCGAGGATGCATCTGAGTAAAGCACTCACAAGCCGTGCTGAATCTCGGTGCCATGGGGGGTGCGCTGGGATACGCACATAGACTCGAAGCCATGGCTTGCTTCGGGAACTTGTCGTACGAGCTGAAGATGCCTTCTGGGTCTTGCTCTATACACTTCGGGCCCCCGAGATACCGCTTACACCAGTCTACCATCGGCGCAGGCGTCTCTCTGGCCGCAAATACGGCCGAAGCACATTTGTCTTGGTGAGCTTCTTGGCAGACATCGTGCGGCTCATGGTGCGGTTCGTGATGCGATTTATGGTTAGGCGTTTCCTTCGGAGGCGGAGGCGGAGGCGGCTGCGATTTATCTTCAGCAATGCCTGCTGGTTGTCAGCCACAAACAAAGTGTTGTGATAGGAGAACGCATGGAATAGATAAACCACGTCTTCACTCTTACCCGTGCAGTAATAATAACCAGACCAGAACCTATGAACGCAGTCGAATTTCAGCTGGGGATTTAGGAGCTGGAACGTGGGCAAGTCTATGTCTAGCGATTTTGCGAGGTCGTAACAGGTCATGCCTGGGCCGGCGAGAGTCCAGCCACCGCATCTGTCGACCAGCGCCCCCTCTTGGACGGGTCCAGGAGGCGCTACAACATGGGGGCTTAAGTGACGGTTGCCTGCAGATGCAGATTGGATTGTGAAGGCTGTAAAAGCCGCTGTCAGGATTTGGATGTTTCTCATTCTGTCAGGATGTGTCAGGACAGGTCAGTTTGGTAGTGCGTATTCCCTTGGATGACATGTTTAGAGATGACTTATAATAAAAGGATGGCTTCGGAGACTTAAAGGCTTGCTTCAGCGTTGCTAATACTAGTCCGGGGGCAAATGTTTATAAACAGCACAAAGGACTTTCTAGTTATGAAGGGAGACGTCAGAGCTGGCCCCATGATCCTCCATTCAGTTCTTTCATTGTTCTTTTATACCTCGCATGGGCACATGGCATGTTATCCTTCCCGCAAAAGCCCTGATTTCTCTTTGAGAATCATCTTAATACCGTGCCTTGTTTATTAATATTAATGTATCGAGATATAGAGTGACCTATCTAGGCAGAAGAAATAGAAAAGACGTAAGAGAGTATCGAGGGAAAATTAACAAGAATAAAGGTATCTCTTTGCATGGAAGAGTAAGAATCTTCAATAGCAGTTGTATGGCATAATATGGCGAGTAGTGCACAAGGGAGGCCATGGTGAAGAATTCCATATATTAAATTAAGCGGCGTTTCTTTTTTGTTTAATTATTCTAAGCAGTGTAGGTTTAGGTGATCGTCTAGAATAGGTATTTGTGAGGTGTGTCTATTAAGGGTATACTTCAACGATTATCAACGCAATTATTAACACAATCTTCGTGGATTCACCTGAGATACCTCCCTGCGATGGGGCCACTCCACTGCCATCTCACATTACTAAGTAGTTAGGTACCTAGGTACCTATAGAGATAACCTATACTCCGTATGTAGCTGTAGGCAGGTACAGCACGCTAGCCTACTTTGGCAAGTTTACTGGTACTGATTAAGGTACAATGCACTGTACACACTTCCATCTACTTCACTCAACAGCCTCAGCTGAATTTAACCGAATGTCGTTGATGAAAAGATGAAAACAGCTGTCTACACCCATTCACTTCTACCGGTTGTTAACCATCCTACGTCTAGGTAGACACATGATTACTGGTAACAGGATCGCGAAAGCGCGCTTTTGACACGCTGTCGATCGCCACTGTTAGATTAACGCGAAACGCGAAGCTGGGGTTCATACGCCACGTTGTGTTAACCCAATTCCTACTCTACCCATTGAGACGTCTACACGATTTACCTAGACAGAGCTGGATTGACAGTAAGGATGGCGGAAGGTGATGTATCGGGCACGCATTTTCCATCTACTGTCGAGGCTGGCACAGCAAGTTGGTATGCGCCTCGAGCATCAACCCCGAACTCGGCGCGGTCATCATCTATTTGTAGTAAGAGAAATCCAGCAAAGCCTTAGTCATTTTCTTGCTGATTATTTTATAGCCGAAGACAGTCCGCGGGAACCAGAATCACCTTCGATTGAAGCATCGGCATCAGCACCAGCCGTGTCACCAGCGCCACCACCTTCAACTCACCCAGCTGCAACATTGGATTCATCAGCGTCAACAACATCTGTCTCCAGTCTCAGAGGTAATGAATCACAAGCACCTGAGGAGGTCAGTACGAATAATGGCGCAACTGCCTGGGAGGCTGCCCTAAAGAGCTTACCCGATGAGATCGCCAACACGTCAGTACCCCTACATCCGCTGGCTCAAGCTCTCGTCGACCAGCCGGCATTACGGCCTGTTGAGTGGAATAAGTTTCGCGTTGCTGGCAGCTTTGTGCCGCGAACAGCTCACGACTATAGTTCTCTCATGATCTACCTATCCGGTCAGGTGAGCCCAAACCCATGTCGCAACTGTTTGTTGAGAAATGGTCCGTTTGCGCGCTGCGTGGTCTCGCCGCCCACCGTCTTGGCAAACAGTACACTCAGGCATGCTTGTGCGAATTGCACTTATCAGAATCAATACAAGAAGTGCACCAATGAGCCCATATCGGAACAGGAGAAAGCTCGAGCTGAGTTACAAAGATCTATGATGAGAACCAAGAATCCCATACCAAGGCCGCCCATGGCGAGGAAGCCCAAAATTGACGGCACCCCTAAGAGCGTTCAGGGAACGCTATCGGACCGTCAGTATGAACTGGAGTTCCAGCGAAAATACTGGCAAAATGATCGCCAGCGGAAACGGAAGCGGGACGAGCGAGGGGACGTGTCCATGAACCAATCACCCGCCGGCCCGAGTGCAGATCTAGGCAGTAATTTGCAGTCATTTGACGAGAAGCTTCGTCAGATCCGCGCCTGTTCGCCTCGAGCCCGCCGGCGATTTGCGGCCGAGACGCTACAATGGCAAGCTGCTATCGCAACAGTAGATGCAGAAGAAGCCACCTCTGCTACTGGCGCCTTCGTTCTGACTCCGTTGCCTGCGGCTGCGCCCAACCACCACTTCCGGGCTCCGCCGAATAGCTTGACACCTTCACAGCTTGTTCCAGCATCATCTGCCCCGGCCACGGTACGTGGGTTTGCAGTGGAAACCCCTGCCAGAACCGGGACCACGAGCTATAATGCTGAACATATGTACGAATCTATGGGTGGCGACGGGAGCGAAGACGAACAAGACAACTATGAAGGCACACCGTGGGTCGGGCCTTCACATATAGGGTCTACCATTAAACCGGCACGATGAAAGTGCTCGAACGTGTGACCGGGCCAGCAACTCAAAATAATGTAAAAATATGTAAATACTATAAAGTTGTCGTGTGATACCCTCCCAATACATTTAGATTTATACAGTTTTAAAAAGGACCTAGTCCGAAGGGCCATCTTTGCGAACCTCCTTGTCCTCCTCCGGCCACTCCGGTTTATGCGTACCTCGCATACAACTACCAGAGTTGTATTTCAGCTCAGTAGTATTGTAAGTAACAGCCGGTCCCAGAAATACCATATCCTCATCCGGGACCCCTAGATCCGCCTTCATCGTCCGAAAATTCTTCGTCTGGAACAACTCGGGCGCAACCTTGGGTAAGGAACTCGCGAGCTATTCAGTAATCATAATCAGCATTGTCACGTCACGCCGGGCGAAAGGGAGTTCGTAACATTACATACCACCCGCATCTGACGGTGTAAATCATCATAATATCGGAAGTGCAGCATCTCCGGCCACCTCTCGCGCAAAGTCTGCTGTATGTCGGGGGATTGCGTGCCGAGCGATATCAGGAAGCTGTTGAGCTGATTCAGCGAAGTCGAGACGAGATAATTCCCGCCCTTCTTGCTCCTTCTATCCAACGCGTTCATGATCCCAATGCATCCCACAATGCCCGTCTGGAAGTCCGAGTTGGGCAGGAAAGGCATCACAGGCTCATCCCGATCCCACATGCGACCGAACAACCACCCGATGCCTGTGACGGCGTCGCTGATCTGCTGCCATCCGCTCCGATGCTTCCACGGTCCCTTCCAGCCATAGCAGTTCTCGCGGGCGTAGACGATTCCTTTCCCTCTTCTCTTAGCGAGCTCATGGACATACGTCGGGCCAAAACCTAATCTCTCGAGCACACCGGGCCGATACCCATCGAGCACCACGTCAGCGTCCTGTATCAGCTCCCGCAGCGCCTTTCGCCCACCTTCCGTCTTCAGATTCAGATGCGCGTCCCTTTTCCCCAGGTTACTCTCAAACAGCACGATCCCCAGATCCGGCAACTCCATATTCGACACGCGAACAACAGTGGCGCCAAACAGCGCCGCAAGTCGCGCAATCGTAGGCCCGGCAATAGCCCTCGTGAGATCAACAAGCTTAACACCTTCCAGCGGCCGAAAGGTCGTCGTCTGGACCTCCCGCCAGGGCACAGGAGGCAGCTTTTCACTCGGGAATTCTTCCACGGTATACAGCGGCTCGTCCGCGACAGCCCTCCCCTGCTCGCTAGCAGCGTATTCCTCATGCGTAAGACAGATCCCCCCAGCCTGTCTCCAGTACTCATTCGCCTCAACATCCAACCACTCAGCATCGAACCCCACCACTCTCTCCTCAAGCCTGCGAATAGCCTCCATCTCATCTACCACGCCATCCACGCGCTCCGGTAATCCGAGCATGCGCAGGCTCTTGTCCGAATCCAGCCCCCCGTGCAGATGGAACCACCGCCCGTCGCGCGTCGGGTACACGTTCGTCACGAGGCGGCGCCACGGCGTCATCTGCGCCGTGAGGTCGTAGACGGAGTAGCGCGCGGCGACCTGCGGGTCTGCGACGGATTTCCCGCCCACGCGCAGGAGGAGGAAGGAGAATAGGAATAGGCTCGCGACGTTGCTGCTCACGACGCACGATTGCGTGATGCCGTATCGCTGGGCTGCGATGGCGTTGCCAAAGGTGCCCAGGAGCGCCCACTTTGAGCGCATACCCAAATATCAGTAAGCCAATCAGTGAGTCGGTGAGTCGGTCATTGTCCGTGCTGGCGAGAATTGCGGGAGAGGAAGAGTCTCCCGCTCTCGCCAATTGTCAGGATGAGAAATGAATTATACTTGTACGACTTACCAACGCCGCGCTCGACTCGGTACATTTTACAGGCGCGGGTAAGAAGGGCTTCGAGAGCGCGGACGGGTCAAAGGAGGTTCTTTCTGCGAGCGCGCGGACCTCGTCCGGTATCTCCAACCGCTCATCCGTCAACAGGACCGAGCGAAAGATCCGCGCCGCCTCCCCTTGTATCGTGTAAGCGTCCATGGTATCAGTTCTCCCGTGATGAGCTTAAAGATTATGAGCAATGAGTCTCAGGGGACAGTAAACATAAAGCTATGGAGGCGCTTCGCATTTGACTATTGCGAGACTCTCACTCCCGGAGCAAGGACAAAGTAATTTTGCGGGGAAAACTACTTCATTGAATATTAGCCACAGTCGTATTTTACCTGATCTTCCGCATAGGTGAACATATTAATGATGCTGCTGATGAGGTCAATGGCCTTGTAACCGCCGGCTATATACTACTAAGTCCCAGAGCTGCTAAGTGTAACACAGGAGATTTTAATCGTAATCACATAAGATGAGGAAATTGAATCTAGGATTAGTAATGACCTTGTAGAAAATAATGAAATACAAAACAATACCTACTGAGGACAGCCTCGTCCTCCCGGTTCCAAATATGTGCCGATCCGATCTGAAGAAAAAGGAGGCCACTCCCGGGTAGGTTCTCCAGTGATGGGGTAACAGGGTGACAGACCCCGCTATACCTAATGCCCCTAAAGAGCATGCAGGTGATGGAAACGCGGGGTCCAGTAGCTACTTACCTACCTAAGACGCGTCAAGCTCTGGCGAGTTTCGATATCGCGATCTTCCTGCTACTGACCTATTATTTAGATTAGCGTTTCCTTCTGTTCTATTATACGTACCTTACCTTACTTAACGTGGTAGCCACAACAAAACCACCATCATAGAGCGCACCCACCATCCTCCTCCAAAGCAATCGCAATCACACCGCCCAACGCCGCAATGGCGCCCCCCACCATCATCGCGCACAAATCAGCGTTCCTCGCAACACAGACGCTGCACCTCTCGCAAACCCTCGCTCCCTCGGCAGCGTGGCGCGCATCCAATGAAAGCGCAGAAGACGGGCTGCCGGCGCGTGCCGTCGACGACGCACTCTACCGCCTGAACCACACCCTGACGCAACATGCCCGCCGCGTGTACGCGCCCCAGGCCTCGCGACATGTCGCCGAGCAGATCGAGGGGCTCTTCTACGAGGAGGCCGAGAGGGCGTTGCGAGGCGACGATGTCGATGGCGATGGCGACGGCGATGGCGACGAGGGAGATATGGGCGTAGAGAGACAGTGGTTGAGAGTTGGCGCTGATTTCAGTACGTGGTGCTCGTTTGCTCTTAGCCATGACATAACATGACATAACATGACATGACCTTCCCAATAAGCCAGGCCAATTGCCACCAAGCTAACACACCATGCCACCCAAAGCAACCGACGAAGCCATCGCCTCGCTCCCTCCAACCTGGGACACGCACAAGCCGCGCGAAGCGGAAGCCCACCCCCTCGAAGCGCGGCGCTACGCCGAACAAACGACAATCCTGACCTCTCTCTCATCAAGGCGACAAGAGCTGCGCAACCGAGTCAAGCGTCTGCGTCGCATGGCGTCGCTCCTCGCACCATTTGAATCGAAAGAAAACAACGACGACACCACACAGTCTACGCAAACGCCAACCGAGACATCCCACCCTCGCACATTAGTGCAGGAGAACCTGATAACGCGGAACGGCGAGATAGAGCGCGAGCTGGAGCGGATGCGGCTTCTCCTTGCGCGGGTCGCAGGTCGCGTCGCACGGTTGCCGGACAAGAGTGCGTCGGACGGCGACGAGGCAGAAGATTTCATGGATCTCGATTCACTTGAGCGAGATAAAGTGGATAAATTACTTGATCGATTATAAACCTTTGGTCTACGTATACTTCATTCATACTTGGTTACTCAATACCAGGCGCTAGTCATTGTAGGAGAGAGACAACCTAGGTTAGACGGCTATTTGCATATCAAGCGTTGGCGTTTCAGGAAAGAAAGGCGCATTGTGATTTCCTGTAGTTAGGATTATATTGCATTACTATCACCAGGCAAAGGTCATACTTAAGATACCCCAAGATCAAATGAATAACGAATCAATTTTGAAGATGTCTACATGGACTGAATGCTAAGAGCCAGATGTATCATCCTCAGGGCTAACGTAAGATTCCAAATTCATGACTATTATAAGCATACTACCTAACCAATGTCTACAACAAGGACATCTTTCTCAGTCTTTTTTTGCGCATTAGGTGAGTGAATGGATGAGTAAGTGCCTAAGTAAGGGATTCATCCCGAGAGGTAAATGAAGGCAGACAGACATAAGAGGGGCGATTTTCACAACTTCTCCAACCACAATTTCCATTAATGCCACACTCTGTGCAATTTAAAGAGATACCACACGAGGTCGAGTGGATTTCATGCATGACCACCGCGGCGTCATAGCCATTGAATGAACGAAGATCCGACTCAAGGAGGCACAAGCGACAAGATGCTCTTTTTCCTCTGCTCCCGGTTGCCTTCGAGCGTGGCACTAGAAGAAGCGATGTGAGTTAGTTAAGCGCTCATATGTATAGGAAAGGGGGAAAGGGGGCGGATAAAAAGTTGAAAAAAAAAAAAAAAATAATAATAATACTCACTCCTTGGCACTGTCATCAACATCAAGCCCCATAGCAACATGCTCTTTCTCTTTCTCTTTCTCTTTCTCCTCCTCTCCCTCTCCCTCGCCCTCATCCCCCTCGTCACCTCCCTTGCCATCCTCCTCCTCATCCTCGTCCTTCCGAGCATAAGGAATCGGCCTAACAACACGCAGCTTAACAATCTCCTCCTCTCCCTCCTTGTCATCGCCCTCGGCAGCGGCAGCGGCAACGGCAGCGGTAACGACCTTATAGTATATGCGCAAGCCGACCGTAGCAACGGCGTTCCAGGGGTTACTCTCGAACTCGTCTTCTTCCTCGGAGTTAGGTCCGGGCGGTGGACCGGGAGGTGGCGGACGCGGGGGCGCGTCTGCGCGCTCGCGGAGGCTGATGTCGAGTTCTCGGACGCTGACCTCCGATACAGAGGACACTTCGGACTCGTCGGAGGACTCGTCGGGGTCTTCTTCCTCTTGCTGCTGTCCTTGTGGTGCGGGTGGGGGAGGTGCCTTTTGTTCGCCTTCTGGAGCGGAAGTAGTCTGACCTGGGACTTCAGGCGCAGGAGGAACATCTTGCTTCGCTTGACTACTCGAGTCTTCCTTAGTCTCCGACTCTCCAGTCTTCACGACTGGCGCATCATCACTCTTCGCCTCAGGCTTCGCGGCTTCCGAAGCCGACTCAGGGGGTGGCACATCAGCCACGGCCCCCTTCGCCCCCTCAAGCTCCTTCGCCTTAGCAGCTTTAGCAGCCTTCTTAGCACGGGCTTTCGCCCTCGCCTTATCCTTCTTCTCCTTGCGCTTATTCCACTGCTTGACCTCGAGGTAATACTGGTCCCGTCGCGCCTCCATGACCTGCTTCTTCAGCTCGTCGCGCTCCTTGTCCTTCTTGCGCTTCTCGGCGGCCTTCTTCGCGCGCTTCTCCTCCTCCGTCTCGATCGTCTTCCCCTTGCTGTGCGCGAGGTCGTACGACATGCCCACGGCCACGAGCTTGTCCCGGCGGTCCCGCGCGTACTTGCGGATGACCTCCTCCACGGGCTGGATGTCGAGGTCCCGCGTGGCGTTGATCTTCATCAGCACCGTGTACTCGCCGGCCTCGAGCTCGAGCTCGACGTTGACGGACCGCGTCTGCCGGTACGGCGCGATGCTGCGGACCACGTAGTCCTCCTGCCCCTTCTTGTGCAGGCGGAAGTTGAGCTCGAAGCGGTACTGGCCCTCGAGGCCGCGGTAGTAGCGGCTGTCGAGCTGCGAGAGCACGAGCACGACGGGACCGGGCTTCGCCAGCGAGAAGGCGAAGTACGTGTCGTGGTAGTCGAGGGTCCAGGGCACGGAGACGGTGGTCCACGCCGACGTGACCTTCCAGTCCGGGCCGAAGAGCCGCGTGCGGTCGAAGGCCTGGTACTTGCGCAGCAGGTCGTCGTAGGAGATCCAGAAGTTGCCGTCGTCGCCGAAGCGGTGGTCGAGCTTGGTCAGCCACTCGGCCGTCCACTCCTTGGACCCGTCGCTCCAGGGCCCCGTCCACTCCCCTTTGCCCCAGGGGTTCTTGAGCAGCACGAGGCGCTGCCCGTCCATCTCGACGGCGCGCATGACCGAGTACGCGTGCAGCTCGACGATGCCCTTGCGCTCGCCCCAGACGGCGCCCCACATGCCCGTCGAGCAGCCGAAGAGGAACTCGTCGTTGACCTTCATCAGCTCCTCGCGCCAGAAGTACTCCCGGTCGAGGATGTCGGTGGTGTAGAGCTCCGTCGTGACGCCGCCCGTGAGGTCCTCGATGCCCTCCCCCGTGAACCCGCCCTCGATGGCCTGGTAGTCGCCGTGGGCCTTGGCGTAGGCCTTCTCGAGAAGCGGCAGCCACGTCTCGTTGGTGTCCTCGCACTGCGCGAAGTAGAGCGCGCCGGAGCCGCTCTGGTACGCCTTGCGGTACTGCTCCTCCGAGTCGACGCGCTCGCGGTCCTCCCAGAGCAGGCGCTCGAGCACGCTCTCGTCGAAGTCGGGCTTGGTGAGGAACAGCTTGTCGTCGATGATCTCCGAGATCCACTCGCCGTCGCGGTGGAACACGAAGCCGTAGACGCCGACCTGCTCGTCGCGCGCCACGCACACCCGCTCGATCAGGCTAGGCTTGTTGCTGAGCGTGCACAGCGCCGCGAGCAGCCAGCAGTCGCCGTCGCGGCCCTGGCGCACGTCGTTGGCCGTGGGGCCGTCGATGTAGAACTTGGGCTTGTCGAACACGTCGAGCACGCGCTTGACGCTCTTGGGGTGGAACGCCGACGACTCCGACGGATTGGTGCCGCCGCCGCCGCCGCTGCTGCCCTTGGTGTTGCGCAGCGACTCGAGCGTGTCGCGGTCCCCCCATTTGAGGTCCAGCTCCAGGTCGAAGTGCGGGTCCCGGTACTTCTGGTTGACGCGCCGGCACTCCTTGACGATCTTGGCGACCTTGGCTTTACACACGGCCGCCGCTTCGTCGTAGGACGCCTGCGTCGTCGTGCCTTCGCCGGCTTTCTTGGCTCGTCGCGCGGCTCGTTCGGCATATTCGTTGGACGGGATGACGGTCGTGGCTATGACGAGGGAAAGCGAATATGTCAGTATTATTTCGAGGAAAAGAAATACACATATACAACATATTTAAACACATCTTCCCATCTCTCCGAGATGTGCTTTTATATAATCAGGGGCAACACAACAGGACATAATATGACGAACCTTTTCCAGGCGCCTTGGTAGTAAACTTGGTCCAAAATTCATCAATGGCTTGCTGGGGGGTCTGTTGCTTATTCTTTTTTAGGGGTACGGATACTGTAACAGGAACTTCGGCCATGATGGTTCGTGCTACTCCATCGTCTCGTTCTAGGAAATACTCTGCCTCCGAGGCGGCATCGGGTGGGAGGACGGACATAACGGGCAGCTGTCTTCGGATAGATCTAATACTGCGACTTTGAGGTCGACAAGTATGGCGAAGGAAGGTCAGACCGCACGCGCTCTTATGGGGAAAGTCCACTTTCTGCTTGTGTAGCGAGAACAGGAGTTTGCTGAGTGCCGGTGGCTCCTGGTATGATGTTCCACATGAGCAAACGCACACGACAGACGACTTCTCAATGCTGAAGGAACCTCAACTGTACAGCAATGGCGATGTGTTGAGATGAAGTAGAACCAGCAACTTCCGTCAGATAACTAACGGGCTGGTATAAATACCTGATAGTTCGTTCTCAACTGGTTCAGCCCCGAGGTGGATTTAAAGATGCCAAACACACCGCATTAACGGCGATCCCCCCAGCCTTTCGCATGTTCACATCAGTCTGACATGCAGAGAGAAGCGTAAGATGGCGTACTGCAGCCAATTGGCAAGGGGTTAATGCCAGCAAAGTGAGTTCAATGGCACCAAACTAAGGTAACCAAAGTCTCCTACCTTCCCATATCGCTCAGCTAGTTGCATTTCAGTTAGTCCGTAACGTTTTAACGAGAAAAAGCGCCTGATTCCTGTCTCCGTCCCACGAAAGCGGACAACCGCATACGTCGTTGATAGGGCTGCATCACACGGGAGCTTGCAGATGATAGGCCAGTGAGCCCGTTTCGGTCCGGGGTGGAGGGGCTTTAGAGTAACGCGGGGGCCAAAAACACTATTTCCAAGGGAGGGAAACGTACTATATCTATATTTAAACTAGCCTAGTCTACACCGAGGTAGGAAGTCATCACGAATCTCGCTAAAGCAGGGTCTAGACCCAGCAGGCTGAACTGCTAGTTAAGCATTGGCCCAAAATCCTGTAAGTTCAATTTTGACGACATGAAAGAGTAGTCCTATAGTATTCATGGTAGCATGCCGACCATGCCGATTCGTCGAGAGTCACGAAGACTAGGTACAACGTTAAAGATGACGAGCTTGAACCCCATACGCTGGCCCTAGAGCGCATTTGGCAATGTGACCCTATCGTCTGCCTGGGTGTAGCCTGAGCTCTCGCCGTCAAGCGAACATCCGCTTGACAATCAAGACGCAGCTGTAATCGACGTTAATCGTGTAACTATATTTTCCCCTTCTCATTGGTTTCACCACCTAGGACTAAGGACATATGATTGTCTTTGTGTTTGTGTGTATGTGATGACTATAAGTGTCATTTTCACCGCAGTATCTCACAATTCATGTTCTGAGGACAGCTGATTTCACCTTAAACATAGAGTAAGAATGACACAATACCTTTAAGATGGCTAGTCTCATCAAGCCTCATGTTTTGAAATGGCCTTGCGACATTACTGGCAAAAGAAAGGATGAGAGGCTTTGGCAACTCAAAAGGTGCTCAACTCTCTCAGTTCAATAGATCGCGTTGAAAAAGACTCGCCAGAGTCTCGCCGGGCAGCCTATTATTCGTGTATTTATGAATGCTCTTATTATCCAGCGAAAGAAGATTGAGTTTCTTCACTAGGTAGTTCTTATCCATATGTGTGATGTCTTCATCATAAGCATAGCATCACTAGAAAACTCATGCCTAGCCTTCTAGGGGCGAAAAATTCTTGCCTTATAAGCATTTTATTCATAGGTAGGTAGATTCTTTCATAACTTGCAAAATCGACTACAATGTGAGGCAATATTTAGTGATGCGTGGTGCCGGGAACGATTTTGAAAACATGATAAGGTGTAATTGAACGTACATAGATTTCTCAGACTCCGAAATCAATTTGACCACTTGCATTAAGTTGTTTAAGTTATGTACTTCTTAAATGAGACTGCATAGGTGAATTTTTCAACCTGTCATAGTCTTTTGCATCAAGTTCTCAAATACAGGTGTCTAACAAAGGCAGTTATAATGTGAGACTGGTCAATGTCACTTGCTAAGCATGAAATCGGCATTGCGACTTAAGGCTTCCTTATCAAGATGCCTCCATTTCAATCTTAAAGGGGAATAAAAAATAAGAGGGCAAAATAATCGGTCTAGTTCATAGCTTAGATTGCTTATATTTACTGTATGGAGCTAGAAGAGGCAGAGAGATGGAATATGAGAGCGACTAATATGTATTATTGAAATATATTCGATTTTTGGTTACCATTGGATTTATGATCATTATCTCTCCAAACGGGGCGAAGATAATTAAATAGTATGCACACTTATGAGCTTCTCATATCGAGGAACCATCTAGTCATGTATGCATAGATTGCTACAAGAAATAAAAATGCAAGTTTCTCATACGAAACCGGTTCGTTACAGCAGTAACGCGAGGGGCTTGTCTACCCCAGAGCCTAAAGTATGTAATACCTACCTACTTATTTATGAACGTATTCTGATCAGAGGCGGCCTGATTCCAGTCAGTTCATCACGAATGAAAGCTCCGGTCTAACTACCCCGCGTCACCAATTGACGTACAAAACACGAGGCTAGCAAAACGCCAGGTGTTGTTGGCTTCCAAGTGACTGGACAGCATTAATGCCACGAGGCCTGGGATGACCGGCATACAATATTCGCCGACATAAGATCGAATGCAACGGGATTGTCTGGATGCACCCTAAATTAATCGCCCACCTCGCCGTGACTAAATAATGGACACAACAGCAATTCAGCACCAATTCATTAGGTTGCGCTCACTGCGAATCACAGTAGCTCATGGGACGTATTTGTGGCGCGGCGGATGGATAATCCTGTTGCCTCCCTCTTCCCAGTGTCTCTGTTTTTGTATTACACCTATTATGTCTGGTTGGTGACCACGGCCGGGTGGCGACTATACTATCCACAAGCAAGACCACACTGACCTATCTACTCTGTTATAGCCTAAAATCAGGGTGTGTCATCTATAGCGTTTCGAGTTTGATGATTCGTTAGCGACCGTTGGGAGCTACAGCACCGCGGATGCTTGGTACGCCAACAGAACGCGGAGTAATTGGAGATGCAACCACAGCAAACCGACCTACGCAGTAAAGCTATACGCTCTGCCTCCAAATACAACCCAAGGAAAAGGAGCAGGTCAGACTGCATTCCTTTCTTCCTTTCTTCCCTTCCCAATCCTATCCTGCGATGAGATCTCGCCTTAGTGATACGTGTACCTGCGTAGTTCGGCGAACGATGCATCATTCGGAGACATCTATCCTCGGTCGACCATAGGGTGAGGGGGCGTAGAATTCTAGAGTCGACAATGGCGACCCATTTTAGACCCAATATTTGAATGCATAGAGGGTTGACATTGCCGAAAAAAGTCGATGGAGGTGTTAATACTGCTTAAACGTCCCCCGGAAAATCTGGAGGCGAACGTTTAACAAGGGGCTCATCAGTCTCGGAGGAGCGGGCGTTCTAGTCAGAGCTCGATCGGTGAAGGATCAGTGCGAACCTTGACTGTTATTCAGTAAACGGCGAGAAATCTAGGCCGTGAGATCGACAAGATCGTCGTCTAGAAGACGCCCTCCTTCTCCTCTCGGTATCCTGCGCGGTACACTCCAATGCAGCAGCACCATAGGTGCTGACAACAACACAGTAATGCAGGCCGTCACATTTCATTCTAATATGTACGCTTGGGATATTTGCGATGTCTGACGGGGGGAAGCTTATGCTATCAAGATAGCAACTTCTTTCCCTAATAGCGTCTTCATCTTGAGTGAGCGGTGTGTATTACCTACTATTATGCATTATTTGTCTAGGTGCAGTTATTACTAGAGAGATGTATCCTGGGGTGGGGGTGCCTTTGGTGATCTGATCGAAGATACTCAGTACTTGCATGTTGCGTCTTCAACAATGAAGCTCACTTGCGGCTCCTTCAAGCGCGCTGTGGCTTGCGGTCGGAAACCCCCAAAACTTGTTCGCGTGAATAGTCTTTCACATTGGTACACATGCGTGAATGTGAAAATCAAGAGTTCTAAGATAAAAATCGAGCGGTAGACCAAAACTGAAACGAGCTCGTCGAAGCCCCTGTTGGATGTTCATCTCATCACGGGCGCTCTCGTAGATTAGTCTAGTATTATAGTAGCCTAGCGGGATCCAGATAGACAAGGCCTTTCTGTCTTACTGAAGCTTAGTCGTGATGCGCTTCTGTGCGGCCATTGGCCCAACTACAAGGTAATGAGGACCCCTGAATTAGTAGATCACAGCTTTAGCGTCTGGGCAGTGGTTTACTATGTCCACAAAGCCTGCCTGAGTAAAACGACTAGATAGGTAATGGCTACACTATTTTAACTCCCGCAATCCGACGTTCCCGAAAGACATCGGGAAATCAGAAAATATTCTGCTGGTCATAAGAGAAACGAAACATTAGAGAAGAAGAAGAAGATTTACTGTAGATCCCATGGAATGTATTAAACGCATGTGGGAGACGGGGAAAAGAGAGCCAAAAGAAAACAAAAAGCGTCTGGCCATGCAGTATGTAAACGCCCGCTCGCCGCCTAACCCCAGAAATGCAACTTTGACAACGCAGCGCTTATTATTAAGAACCGTCAAGTAATACCGCCACTTGTCAACCTGTGTCTGGAGAATGGAGACCGTTGCTAGCGAACTTCACATTTCCAATTCATAGGCTATTGAGATCTCACGGATAACCCCTCGTAAGCGCAATGCTACGAGGCCAACACATATCTATAGTATTACCTAGTATACGTTAGTATAGCTCTGCACTAATGCTGCCAGTACCGTTTTGTAGGGTAGTTCTGACCCATTCGGTGAATCGACAAGAACTATCTTTTTACCAGTCAGTTGAGTCTTGGCAATCCATCACAAAAATCAAGCGCGCGCGCTTGCTAGAGCACAACGTCCAACGGCTCGTCTACCCTATCCCAGACCCACGGACGTAGACGCCACGACTTTGCCCTTTTTAGACGAATTCATCCCTAAATTAAGCGATCAATCCGCATCTAGAGAAGAAACCGTTAGCAGGCTGTAGCCCGATATACCTTATTGGCATCGTACGCATAGAGTTGGTCGCTACCCGGTCGGTCTCTATGAGTGGTTGGCTTTTACCGTCCCACGCTCGCGTACCTTACGCTATCTCGACACTAGGGCTTACACTAGGTAGTGTGCAGCTTGGGTTCTGCTTGGGCATAAGGCCAAATCTAAAATCCATCGTCGCAGTGTTTCAGAATCCTTGCAGTGGTGTGCTCCGGTGGCAACGCTCGCTGCAATGTTCCTTGCATGAAGAAAGCCAAGCCGTCAAAGTGGACCAAAGGGAATCAAGCCTCGTCCCCTTTCTTACCCCTTTTGGGTGAGTTCGTCGAGGGTAGCGAATAATTCTTTCCCACCATGGCCTTCATCCGATATTCGAGCGAGGAATCAGGCATTGGGATATGATCGAATGGCGATCATAGCCAGAAACTACACGGTAGCATCGCCCGGCTATTCTCACCTCTGAAGCTAAGTAGATGTTCAGTAAATGAAGCATGAATGGCTCTGAATGGCTATCGGCGCAATACCGCCTTGTGCTATATTGCTACTCTTATGCTTGACAAGTTCTGGCGGCTCAATATAGTTATGCCATTTATACCCTCCTTGTCACGACACCTCGGCGAACTCAACCTCAAAAGAAAAAGGAAGAAAGAAAAGAGGAGGAATGACCTAGAACGCAATCGGTGACCAATGTCTAGGTGATAGAAGACATTGGCATTCCTTTCAACAATGGCCTCCTATGTTCTATCAGCGACTCTGACTCTCATTCGTGGGCCAGACTAACGCTAATACAATCGAAGAATCAACTTGTTATTGATTTCTTTTAGTGTGAGTAGTCTAAAAGGAGCGCTCGTTGTCCACTGCTACCCCTGCACCCTAAACAAAGTTTCACCTTTTATCTCCCAACCAAGCCATTATGGCCACCTCTCTTTGGCTCCCATGTCTTGCATCCCGGCCGCCCCCCTGTTCGCCAGCGTGGCGCGGTCGCATGCTCGGCAGTGGAGAGAGGCAGCTTAGTCTCGATGCCATGCATTGCTCCTTTCTCCTTTGTCCAAGATATGCGAGGTGGAGCTCTGGTGTTGTGTAAGCTATCTGCTTCCATCCATCCCGCCCGCCGGGGTCATGTCCGGATTCCCATAAGTCAGGTAGGTAAGGTAGGGACTTAATATATATCCTTTCCTCTGGACATACCAGCTCCGAGGTGTTTCTTTTCTTCCTCCTGGTCCGCTCCCTTCTCTTTCAAGAATTATCTTGATATCCGTTCACTCCGTCTTGCTAGTCGAGCTTTCTATATATCCACATTCTTTTCTCGCTACTTGACCGGTATCTATACGCATACCCAAGTTGACATACCTCCTTTGAACATTCGCCTCTCCTTCCTATATACACGCTCCCTGCCAGACAGGTATTCACTATACATTACCAGAACGCCCGGCCTCTGCGTTCACTTTCTCTCAGTTTATTCTCCTCATAAGATCTTGGAAAGATCATATCTTATCACCCTCACGGTAGAACATATCGACACCCTTCATATCATATAAGTCTGAGACTAGTCGCCAAAATGCGCTTTCAAACTACAATTTTACCTCTCCTCCCCAGCCTTGTTGCTGCGATCAGACCCCCCAATGTCAACGGTATGACATTGTCATGGTTTGAGGCTTTCGAGGGACCCGCGGGCTCTTCTCCGAACACAGATGTCTGGAACATAATGGACGCTATCGACACCAACAACGAAGTCCAGGCATACACCCACTCGAATAGCAATCTGCAAATCAGCGGCGGTGGCACGGTTCAGTTCGTACCCCGAAAGTCGAGCTCCGGCCAGTGGACCTCGGGCCGTATCGAGTCGAAGCAGACATGGACGCCCACTCCGGGCAAAGTCATGATGGTATCGGCCAACATCCTCGTGGGCAGCAACGCCATTGGAAACAAGCAGGGGCTCTGGCCTGCATTCTGGCTCCTCGGCGACGCCGTAAGACACGGGACGGAGTGGCCTCTGTGCGGCGAGATCGATATCTTCGAGCAGGTGAACGGGATCCCGACAGGCCATGGCACGCTGCACTGCGGTACCAACCCAGGCGGACCCTGCCACGAGACAACAGGGCGATCCGGCACCGTGCCGATGGTGCTCGATGGTTTCCACACCTGGTCGGTGAAGATCGACCTAACGAACTCGGACTGGCGCGCGCAGACCATCTCGTTCCAGGTCGACGGTAACAACTACTACACCGTCAGCGGTGCCGATCTCAATGACGCCCCTACCTGGTCCACGCTGGCTCACAGCCCCATGTACATGATTCTCAACGTCGCCGTGGGCGGCGACTGGCCCGGCGCGCCCAATGCCGTAAGTTCTTCCATGCTATAATATATAGGTATGCATGCATGCTAACGTGCTAAAACAGGCTACTCTCGACGGCTACGGCGCGATGATGGAAGTCCAGTGGGCAGCCGTGTACAGCTCATAGACGCCGCAATAGCCCAGACTCCGAGCTGGTACGCACAACGGGAAATAGATCGGGATTCGGCCGTAAAAACAATTACGGATGGCGTTTTCAATTAGATGGAGAGGATATTGGGAAACTCTTCTCAGGATATCTTTTCTTGATTTACTTTATGTTCATGATACCTCTTTGCTTCACATTTGGGAATCCCCTCATATATATACATGCATTTTGAGCGGAACATTTTTGGAAAAGCACGTCCGCGGAGCCGCGGAGGGAAATGAAAAATAAGTGCCTAGCCATTTCTACCGACCAACGCATCTATGATTGCAGTGCAAATAAGTCTCCCGTGCTTCTCTGTGCGTAAGATGGGACTTTATTTTCGTATTGTGTGGTTGTCCATAATGAAATAACCAACGCAAGCCTCTTTGAAGTATCCGTTTCTCACTTATTATATGTATTACTGCCAATGTGTGTGAAACCTGTTAGATTGAGACCAGTGATTGTGATTGTTGTTATTATTGAGCTTATAGACTACGACAAGCCTGACATGGGGCTACGACGGCGCCGAGCTGACATTGATGAGACTATACCACAGGTAAATAACCAGCCACACGTAGAATGCATGTTGGTGGACACATATAGCGCAACATTCACTAAAGGGCGCCAAAATTTCCTATCATTTCAAAATCGCCTTCGTCACCATACAACTCGGGTCTAAATAGCTTGTATTATCGGTAGGCTGAAGCGGGTTACGACACCAATGCCAAGATATCAAGATGGCGAAACACAAAGACCAGATACCAGGCAGGTTATGCGGTTGCTAAGTCACATATCATCGAACACCGAAGACATGCTACATACTCCTGATCCACCTCCTCAGCACGCCTTCTATAAACACCTCACATTGTGTACCGAAACTAAACAGTCAGCTCAGATGTCGCAGTCAAAAGGCGATCGATTGATCAAGAATAGCCAAATACGACAGAAGAGGAAGTGAACTCACATAAACATTTTCAAAATCAGTGTAGTCCTGCTCGCCCAACAATTTGGCCTTGGCGATCCTATCTTCTTCGGTGAGGCCCTGTTCGCGCAGCAGTTTATTCCGTCGACGATTACGCAGGACAAGAGTAAGACGCCACAGAGCAATGACCAAGAATTCAAGACCGAAAGCTGTAGCGCAACCTATCGTGCCGGGGATATATCGCGGCTAAATTGCGTGCAGTCAGAAACTTGAAACTGGAAAAGTTCGTCCATTTACTTCGGTAGTCAAGTGAAACTTACGGCATCTTTGTAGTTGAAGATCTGCGATCCGACAATATTACCGACACAGTAACCGACGAACGTGAAAGACGAAGTAAGCGTGCGCTTCGTCCGACCCGCGACGTTCGAGGGGATGAGCGTCCAAGCCAGAAATAGAGAAACCACAGAAGTCACCGTCATGACATAGCTAAACGAATCTTTTGTCAATAAACACCAGTTACACCTCTACTAGATTCAAGACTAACCCGCCCCATTTTATCCATTTATACTGTGGTTCATTGGGCAGCAAGGAAAGAATGATGAACCCGATAAACGGCGGGATCACGGAGAACATCATAAAGTACCTTTCTCTGTTAATCTCATTCTAAAGAACGGTGCGTTATGGATTCGGCAAAAAACTTACATGCGCAGGTTCTTCCACTTGCTACAGACGATGCCGATCACAACGAAGTATCCGATGGAAATAGAGCTTCGAGGGATATCCAGCAGGATGAACTGCAGGTTTGCTTCTTAGGGATTAACACGAGACGCGACCTACAGTACAGGGTCGAAGCCCGTGGAGCGTAGCACACTCACTGAAACCAAACCCGGTATTTATGATCGCATTGAAAGTCGTCAGACCGCCATTAGGAATGGACGACAAGAAGGCATTGATGCCGGCGAACCAGAACTGCGACACAGTTACGTTCAGTAATAAAGAACGCCAGCCGGGTCAAGACTTTCCACTCACGCATGGGTCAACAAGGCATTCTCTGACCTGTTTCCACTTCCATGTCTTTATTCCGGTCCTGTCGTGCCCGGTGTTATTTGCCATGATCCGGGCATGGGCCATCTTCTTCTCTTCAGGTGACAGCCACCGAACCTCCGACGGTGTACCAAGCAGGAAAAGGCACGTTGTCCCAGTGATAATAGTCAGGGCACCAAGGTACTAGGGGTGAGCCATTAGAATTCCACGTTCTGGATCTTCAGATCGGTCGTACCACCAACTCACGTAGGACATGTATCGCCACGGTTGGAACTCAGGACCGTGTGAAGATGCGGAAGACCCGATCCCGTATAGGATCAAATTCGAAATGATACCGAACCCCGCATTGGCGCTTTGGAAAACAAGCGACCTAGATGCATGCTCTCGAGTGGTATACCTTGCCAGGTATGTTAGCACCATTCTCGCGGATGTGAGCTACGATAGGGTTACCATGATCCTATGATGAGGATGAAACCCGGCGAGATACAGCACTAAGTCAATGTTCAGCCTCCTAGCACGTTATTTAAAAGCGAGATTCTCTGCTCACTTCAAATAGCCCCTGAAGCGCACGCAATGTGATCAGATGAGTGAAGTTCTGGGCGAACCCAATGCTGAGGACCACAATGCCCCAGACGATCATGTAACACGACAGCGTCCGTCCCATCAAGTATCGCTGAAGGATAAAATTAGACGGGAATTCGAACAGGACATAAGTAATGTAAAAGATGGTGGTCAGCCATGGATACTGTTGTCCGACGAGTCCAGTATCCTATCGACATACGACAGCGAAGTCAGTGAAACTGTTTTCTTGTGACCGGGTAGCCACGCAGACTAATGCACACGGATGTGTCATTTTCTTGTAGGAGAATGAATGCCTTACCTCCCTCAGGCCAAAGGTAGCCTGGGTTCCAAGCGAGGTTTTGTCGGTCTGCTGAATGCCGTAACAAAGCCACATCAATGGGAGCAGGTAACGGTCGATCTTCCTCCTGAGCTTCTTGTACTCTTCCTCCGAATACTCTGGCACTAGCGTATGATCAGTAACATACTGAGCACGTGTCATCCTAACCACACACCAACAACGTCCTCTACATCGCACTCTATGACGCTCCCTTTAACGCTTCCTTTCTCGCTGGTCCCCAAGACCTGACACTTCTCAGAGTCGTTCTTCTCATGATGGGTGATCTCTAGCGTGGGCTCTGAGTTGTTTGCCATTTTTGTATTGTCGGGCTCTTGCATCGTCATACACGGGTGTCTCCTAGTGACTACTTCCTATGCAGTATTCCACCGTACCCAGATGCGGAGTTGCGAGCTGTAGGATAGCCATCCTATATACATGCCAGTGTCGGTCTTCGCACGTGAACAGGTAGGACTGGTAGATAACCTATCATTGGAATCGCTTCGAGGTAGATAAGAGCACTCTGGTAGGCCAATCATAGCGGATGTAGCTACCATTTACTCTCTGCATCATATCTTGCTCGCCTCATCAACTGCAGCGATTGTTACGATTATGCTAGATGATCTTGCTTTCTAAGTATCTCTCGTGTGGGGAAGATGCATATAGCATGGGTCCTTATCTCTGGACGGCTACCATGCATACCTTAAGTACGTAAGTATGTACCGTGATATGTTCAGTTTTATTCCCCCAAATTGCGTGGATATCGATACATATCGCCCGCAGTGATACGATCATACTATTTGGAATGCGTGGATAGGGCAGGTGTATAGGCATGGAGGTGGAGACAAGGTTAGAATTTCGACGTCGCCAAAAGAATATCACGTAGTATAATAAAGATATCAACGACGCCAAGTAATGATGTTGAGTATGTATCAACCAGGCCAAGAGTCTGAACGGCTTGTGCTCATATAGGTATAAGCCTCGGTCTGGGCACTATTGACCAATATAGGGTTGTCGGCTAGTCATAACAGTCTCGAAAGATACAATGTGTTTCAATTGATATAGATGACATAACTAGAAGCTCATGAGAATCGACAACAGTATGCTAATATAATATACAGATGCTAAACAAAGAACGCGGTACTTAAGCGACATAAGCCTTGCAGGATTCGGGAAGTGAATAGTCCCGTCCGAATACAGCAGACCATCTCTACGGAACGAAAATAGAGATATAAGACATTTAGACCAGGAGAAGAGAATGTGGTGAGACCTGCAGGCAATTTGGTTACCGATACCCTGGCCTTGGATTTAGGTAAGTAAGTATCTGGGATAACATATTTCCTAGAATTAGGTATCTGATGTCAATCATGTCGAAAAATAATTATAAAGTAAAGCGTCAGGATTAAATATAGGGCGTGTACGAGTATGACTTGAAGTATTTGAGCTCCAACAAGGACAGTGAGATTTATATTCGCACAGTTACCAGATACTGGGTGCTGACTAGGAAGCACTGTGCTTACACTACTAATGCTCAGCTAGTGGCACTCGGTATGTCTCACTGTACGTAGTATGCAGTGAAACCTTACAGAGGTAGCACCTATAACTATTGTACAGTGTTAGGTAGCTACTTGTCTAGCATAGAGCAACGCGCTGCCTTCAAGTAGGTATTTATCGACGGTGGTATCTACCGTTCGCGACACATTTCAATCACCATCCTCGCCGTCGTTCGATGTTATTTACCCATCATGACATCGGACATGAATCCCAATGCACTTGCCACTTATCTGGCAAGGGCAAGATCGCATTATAACGAAAAGCAGTATCCTAAAGCTGCAGTCATCTTCAAGCAGGTCCGGCCACCTCCAATGTTTTGTTTCATTCTCACACCTTACCAGCGTCGTCGCGGCCGACCGTTTTCATTTTTACATAAACTGAACATCTCCGACTAACTCCATCGTCTCTAGATCGCGAACTCTTGTCCATGTGGCGTGCAGGCCAGAACGTCACCCTGTTGTTGTAAATCCCTTGTGTCGGCAATCACAAATGGCGCCGTTGACGCCGAGCTGAGAAAGAAATGCATCTGCTCTGCCAAGTCTGACGTTCGCTGTAAGAGCGCTGATCATATCGACGCGTTAGATGGATTGGCAGCTGTCCATGAGGCTAAGCGTCTCTTGGACGCGGCCATCGTCGTCGCCGAGGCCATGATCAATCTAGCTCCCCGCGAACCCAAGGTACGCTATGTCTTCTCCTGATTAGAGGACATAATGGGTATCACGCGTCTTTCTAACAGAGAATCTGGAAGGGCTTTCTTCGCCTTGGTAGACTTCTGCGCGTCCAGCGCTCATATCGCCAGGCATTCCAGACGTACCAGCAAGGGATCGAGCTGGTGAGCAAGAAGAATCCATCTGACCCCCTTCTCGTCGTGAGTACTACTGGATAGGCAACCTCAATCTCCGCCTACTAAACTGCCTCGCAGATTCTACACCAAATGAGAGACAAGGTCAAATACCTCGCCTTTGCTACAGATCCTCTCCCCATCTTACCCCTGGAACTTGTCGTCATGATATTGAAGAACATAGATTTTAGGACCTTATGGTAAACATATTCGTTCTCTCTCTGGGTTGCAGCTCGTAATTTGCTAATTACTGGGTTTTCTAGCCGTTGTTTGAGGGTATCAAAAAGTTGGAAAAGCCTATTAACTACCAAAGACGCGACGGTCCAGTCACTCTGGCGCGTCCAACATTTCGACCGTTGCGCGAAGCATGTTCCTCCAGGCCATCTCCAAAAATACGTGACCTATTCAGGGACTGGAGTTACTGAACTGGTCATTGGGGATTGTCATGCGTTCGGCATAGACTGGAACTTGTTTCGGTGGATTGCTGCTTCGTGTCGAAGTCTCCAGGTCCTCAAACTGCGAGCGCCAATAGGACTCGACCCGTTTCCCGTGACTCGTCCACTTGGTCACTTATGCGTACCTCAACTGACCAGTCTGTACCTTGGCTTCTGTACGCCGTTTCTGCTCGAGTTTATCAACAAAATAGTCACCTCTTCAGCCTCAACCCTTCAAGAACTAACCATATTGAATTTTCCCAGTCATCTAATGAAGCGAGTTGGGGCTGCAGAGATTGCAGATTGGCCGGTGCTAGATCGCCTTCGGGTCCTCCGCCTTGGTTGCCCTCCCCTGCTGGGAGGGTTGATATTTTTCAATCTCGTAAGTTCACTTTTCATCTATATGATTCCTTCAATCAACTTATAAGGGATAGTCATCATACATGATCACTACTCCCAACGTGGAGGAGGTGTGGCTAGAAGGTATTAATGCCGAGCTTTGGAACATAACCGAACACCCAAGCAATCCCTGGCCGCGCTTGAAGAGGCTGTTCATAGGACAGCAGGTCGGCTGGCCGCGACTTACCGTGCCGCCGTTTCCTTTGCCTTCGGGGATCGAAGAGCTGCACCTTATGCACCACAACCATATATATGCTTTTCTATCGCGTCCCTTTACCGAAAGCCCCGAAATATACCCCGAGCCCAAGAATCTCCGAAAGTTCACTCTTCGCGACCGGTTATCCAACGACGGGGCGTGGTCCGGATATCTGCAGACCTGGGTGCGAGCTAGTCTGGAGTCAGGCTCGCTGAAGGAACTAGGCATAATGTTCCCTAAGCCCCACCCAGACTGGCTCAGGAGTGACCAGCTCAAGTTCCTCAGCCTCAAGGGTCTTTCGATAGAATTTGGCACAGACCCATTCGCCCTCGACGAGGCTCTTTCCGACTTCCTCGACCGCTTCCCTAACCTTGAGGGTCTAGACATTGCAAAGGAACCCTTTAGCAACGCAGCGCTTGCAAGAGCGATTCAAAAGGGCGTCAAACTCATCTACTATTACGGTGACTATTACAAGAGAACCGAAGTCCGCGAATGGGCTCTTAAGAAGCACAACGCGCGGATCGTCGAGGGCGACTATGTCACCAACCTGCCGATATACCTGCGTGATGAGAAATTTCAAAGCGCCTATTAAGAGCTACTATCAATGTCCATCCGGCACTGGGTCCCTATTCGTTCCGACTAATTCTAAAAATTTTGCTCTTCTATGTAATGGAAACCGAAACGAATACTTTCTAATTGTAGAGCACACTAGATTGGCTTTCAATCGACAGCATTTCGTCTTCATCCTCAACGACTCTAGTGCCGTCAAGACCTTCTCACAGCGAGCAAGGCTTCTACCATCCTCTGTGGAAACATTTCTATAGCAGCGGGCGTGTCTACTAACGTGGAATAAGGCGCACGATCTTGCTAAGGGTGAAGAGGGTCGAAGACACGAATAGTTGGGTATGGGATGAAGGATATAAAATGGATAAACTGGTTTGATCCGTTCTATTCTATCCCTACTTAGCAAAGGCGGCGACGCATGAAGATCCTTATCATATACGAGACTCAACATGCATGTGCTCTCAGCGGCGACAAATAAACTCCGAAGAAATCACAAGATAAAAGAACAATAAGAGAAGAAAGAAAGTAAAAGTAAAGATTCTTTTAATTTTTAACAAAGAAAAAAGAAGCAATGCCATTAGGTACATGATGAACTAAGACTCTCGCTCGCTCGCGTATATGCGTATGTGTAGGTATGTAACATGTATGTGAGTAATGTATGTATGCAATCAGCAAAGGAACCCTGAAGTTGGGACCATCTTTCCATCCGCCAACCACCCAGGCATCCGCAAAGATTCAGATTCTGTAGAACTCTGCCGACCAGCCGACCAACCCAACCAGCCGAAACACATCCAGAAACCAACCTCTCAACCCCTTCTCACCCATTCACCTATCCCACCATAACTCACCGCGCAGGACTCGGCACATCACCCACATGTCCCGAAATCAAACCCTGCAACTCCCAAGGCGACAGCGTGCTCCGTCGTCTGGAGGCAGCTTTACCAGAGCGCTTAACGCGCTTGCGGTTCTTTAGGACTTCCAGCTCATTCACATTCTCATTCTCAACCGCCATTTCTCCCTCATCATGTAACCCCCCCGGCTCACCCCCAAGTTCATCAACATCGTCCCCAACAGGGGCACAACTAAGTCTTCGCCTTGGGCCTTTCTTCACCACCACACCCGCAGCCGCAGCCGCACCATCGAGATCGAGACCCGTATCCATGTCCACATCCCGTTTGACGGGGTCTACATCTTCTTTATCTTCCTCGGTAGGATGGGGATGATGAGGGTGGACTTCTGCATGACCTATATCCCCGTTATTATTATCCTTTAGTTTCATTTCCTTTTCCGTCTTCGCCCGCGCTTGCGCCTGCTCTGTCTGTTCCTCGGCCCCACCACTGATCCTCCGACTCCGCCTTACAGCCCTGAGCTTAGCACGCACGCGCGCGGCGTCCGCTTCGCGTTCGGAGGCGGCGAGTTTCGCGGCGATGGTGGCCATGTTCAGCGGGCTTTGCTGTGCGTGTGGGCGGGGTAGACGTGAAGAAGAAACAGCTGGAGCAGGGGTGGGGGCGATGGTGGGTTGTGCGCGAGCTGGTGAACGGGTACGGGCTTGTCTGGGATCTACTGAGTATGGGGATGGAGAAGAGTTAGTTGAGGTTTGTTGCTGTGTAGTTTCTAAGATCTTTCTTTGTCGACTTGTCGTTGTAGTAGAGGTAGAAGTAGAAGTAGAAGTAGAAGTAGTGGAAGAAGTAGACGTAGACGTAGGGGCAGTAGCAGTAGCAGAAGAAGCGTTTTCATCAACGCCAAAACCCGCGTGCTTAGCCGTTTGCGTAACCACTTGGCTAGACTCTGGCGACGTCTCAACAGATTTCTTCGCGCTCGACCGCGTCGTCCGAGAAGTTAGTGGGGATACCTTCTCCCGTTGACTTATACTAGTACCAACAGCCGTACTTCGCGCGCGCTGCTCCGTGGGCGGTTTCGAGAATAATTTCCCATTAAGCTGTGCTTGTGAAGGCTTTCCGCCCGATTTTCCGAATAGCGGACTATCGTACGATGCGGTATAGCTCGGCAGACCATCCTCATCAATCTGGGGGGGCGTCTTCCTCGATTTTTGGCTAGGAGATACCGGTTTGATCGTGAGCGAGGGAGGAACTGGCGTTCCTTTATCCTCGGCTGCCGCGAGATCCCAGGTGTTCTCCTCGATGATGGTGGTGAAATCGCCGGGTCTCTTGCGATACGGTGAATTATGAGCAGCGCCTCTATTTCCAGAAGAGTAAGAATCCTTCAGAGGGCTGATTTGCGGGGGCTCGGGAAGTGGAGAGGAGTCAATGGAGTCGCTCGTAGACATCTGCAGTATCTGCACGTTAGGCTCTTCCTCGTCGAGATCATCGATATCGAGATCATCCTGGAAGATACTGGAGTCCGAGTCAGAATCATCACCGAGCTCCTCCACGTCGTATTGAGGAGCAGGTACTAAACGAAGCGACTCGGCAGGACTCCGTGATCCAAAACGTCGTGGCTCTGGTCTCTCTTGTCTGTTGTTGTGCTGATTAGCATCCTCCTCCTCGTCCTCTTCTTCATCTTCTTCTTGGACGCATGATAATCTCATGGGTTCTATATTCGCAGTCTCTGCGACATCGCGGACGCGGACGGGACTAAGCCTGAGTCCCATCTGTAGGTCCTCCATATCAACCGACTTGCCGCTTGAGGCCATCCGTCTACGCCAGCCATCGATCATATGCACGGCATCCTTCCACCTAGCTTCCATAGTCTCCAGGCCTGCCCGTAGACGGCCGATAGCTTCATCACGGACTTCGACTTCCTCAATCGGTACGAACGAGGGGTTCGTAAGGATTGACCTCAGGTGCTCAACGATAGCTTCGAGCTCGGCCGCAAGCTCCTTGGCAGATTTCTGGGGCATCTGTGTAACGAATTCGTCGCGGACATTGCTATTCTGGCCCTGGTCGTTGTTGAGATTCGTGCCTCGATCCAGCCCGCTCATCTCACGCAGCCCGTCGACCGTACGTCGGACAAGCGCCAGTAGACCTTCATTCTCCTCACTAAGCCCCTTCGCCAGCTCAGTCAGGAACCCGTTCGTCTCCATGCGGAGACTGTACCCTTCATCGGCGGTCGCGCCGACAGGCATGCCCATCCCGTTGTCCCCTTCGTTGCCGAACTCGCCGGTGACACTGATAGTGATGACGTCGCGGCTCCTACCGCCGCCACGCACCCGTCCGGCGTCGGTGACGGCTTTCTTCAGGCTGTCGATATGGCGATCGCGCTTGCGCACCTCGTTGGCGCATGCGCTGCGTGTTTGAGCGACGAGAGACTTCATTTTAGCCATCTCATCCTTAAGCTTATGGATGCCCTGCTCAGCCGTCTTTAGCTGTGCGCGCAGGGCACGCTCGGTTGCATCGGCGGTATCCAGTCGCCGCTGCGTATCGTTCAGCTTCTCCGTCTGGCGAGCAAACTCCGTGGTTTGTCGTTGGGTGTCGGCGTGCAGCGTGCGCAGTGTCGAGGATAAGGATTCACGGTGTTCGGCATCGCGCTGTAGAAGAGTAGCCGCCACGTCAGTCTGCTATCCAAGAAGACCAAATCCAACCATACCATGCCAAAGCAAGACAAGCAAGACAAGCAAGACAAGCAAGACAAGCAAGAAGAGAAAGAAGAGAAAGAAGAGAAAGAAGAGAAAGAAGAGAAAGAAGAGAAAGAAGAGAAGAGAAGAGAAGATACACATACATCTCGCCTCAAGATAAGGTCATTCACAACACTAATGATGCGCCCCATGGCAACTTGGAGACCGCCATCGCTGCCTTCGGGGTCGGCAAAGTTGATGTTCTGGCCATCGCGTAGTAGACCGCGTGATAAGAGCTGGTTGTTGATATACAGCGATGCCGTGCGTAGGTTGTCCGGGTCGATCATTTTTAAGTGGAAATCGGCCCGAGATATCTAGAATCTTTCTACGAAGCCGCAATTCTTCTTCGTCTATCGTATTATGTTCACTGAGATGTATGCTGCTCTTTTTCTTGTCTGTTCGTTTGTTTGTTCGTTTCGTTACTACTGATTGATTGGTGATGATGATAACCAGTCGGGTTTGTTGTTGGTCTCTCACGTCGATGCGATGCGCATTCCAGTGCTGCAAGGCCGGCGAACCAGGTAACTAGGTAACTAATCGGGAGCTTGAGCAATTGACAGGAATACAGCAGCGGGAAGAAATGATCAGATATGACTGTTGGGCTGAATCGTTGAAAATGGAAAGCGTGAATTCAAATGTGAGTCGCATGCGCGTTTGACATATTAGGGGTATAGTATGAGAAATATGTATGTTTGGAGAATGAAAAGTCAATACATACCTAGTTCGCGCTATGCTCAGGGTCTCTCTGTCCGTCGGCCGTTGCTATGCGGGGCAGAAAGTAAACAAAAAAAAACCCACGGTTTTGGGACAGGGGGTCCTCCCGCGCCCGTGCATGTGCCAACACGACCATGCACCCCATACTGACAGCCACTTTAACTCCACGCCGCGTTCACGTGTCGCCTCTTAATTGATCAATTGCCCAGTTCTCCTCCAGACTCCCGGGGAGACGCAGTCGGTCTGCAGGAAGAATTGCCTCATGTATTCTTGTGACATCGCATCACCATGGCAATCATCCTTAGCTTTACATATAGAACCATGCAGTCATACAAAACCATGCCGATGTACGGATGTGCCTTTCTACATTGTTGAGACATTATCTGCTGCCCATAACAGATAACGGTAAGCCGCCCAAGGAAAGGCGGTATGTTACCATCAGAAAATTACTTGCTTCTGTCGAAATCTTCTCTTTTTTTTTTTTTTCCCCCTAGGTATTTCTACAAACCAGTTTTCCCTATTCTGGCGTTTCCTGCCCGCCACGAATGCGGCGGTTTGCCTCCCTCTTCTCAGCTTCCGTCACCTGGGAAGCATCTTTGCGCATATCAGGCGTGAACTGCGCGATATGTGGCGAGTGTCCGACCGACATACCAGCTCGAATCTAGCACTCCCATTAACATGTGACGTCAGAAATGAAACAGTGAGTTAACTTACCAAGGTTTCTAAAGCACCATTGGAATTGTCCACGAGGTCATCGTCCCAAACCATCTTGCCCGGTTCAAACAAAACCACAATGGTGCTGCCACCAAACTTGAAATACCCGAGCTCTTCGGCGCGCTTCACGTGTTCCCCCTCTGATCGGGTGATCACGGTACTGCCCACCATCATGGCCCCCACGCATATCACCATCACACGTCCGTGGTGCTCCGAGTCGATTGGGCATATTACCCGGACATTTTCTCCGTAGACATCAAGCGCCGATCGAATGGCCATGGGATTGACCGTGTAATACTCGCCTTCGATAAGCTTAGGTTTACGGAGGATCCCATCCACTGGAATGTGGAATCGATGGTAGTCTTGAGGAGCGAGCCGGAAGATGCCTAATGCTCCGTTCTCGTACCTCGAGGCATCTTCGGGGTACGCATCGCCAAGCAGTCGCTTGATCGAGAACTCTCGGCCTTTAATCCAGATCTTGGTCGCCGACTCGATCGAATTGAAGACGACTGAACGGCAATCGGCAGGCGACACGATGACGTGGGGATTATCTGGCGCCGAGCACGGCCGAGCACTTGGTTTCAACGCGCGGTAGAAGAACTCGTTGAAGTTCTTAAACTCCTCCACCGGAAGCAGGACCTCGGACATGTCCAGGCGATGGAAGTCGATGAACGGTTCAATCTGAGATTTAGAGGCCGGATCGTCGTATTTCCTTCCCTGCTTGATGCTTAATCCTTTGAGAAGCTTACGAACTGCATTATGTTAGCGTGGAAAATAAATAGAATAAAATAAGAACGGGAAGAGCATCATACTCCTCTTGTTCTCCATATCTTTCGACTTCAAGCCTTTGTATAAGAGACGAATGCCTAGTCGGACATAAACGCTCATCTTCTCCTCATTGATTTGCCCCGTTAGACGATCTTGCACCAGAATGTTGGCTGAATTAGCCCCGAGCTTATACCCGCCATAAGAGATTTTCGTTATAACTTTAGAGTACCATTTCCGTTGTGCCTGGCTAGCCGTGACGAAACCACCCATCACAAGGGAGTTGACCTGGCGCCAGTCCTGGCTGGCGCATGTGGCGATATGCGTGACAATATCGGCATCCTTGCGCTTGTTGAGTCGTGGTTGATGGCAAATTGGACACTCCCGAATCTCTACGACATGCTCTTCCCCACGGTCGACGTTCAGGTCGTCTTTATCTAACACATCCCCTTCCTCGCCGGCTTTGTCGAGATCAGGAACTACGATGGTTGAAGTGTTTAACGGGGTATCAGTGGCGCTTGACTCTTCGGTGCTGAGAGTGAACGAGCTATCCTCGGAAGGAGAAGCTTGGTCGTTGCCGTGACTCGGGATGTTGAGCAAATTTTTGGCCTTCTCAGCATCGGGGAGCATATTCTTAACCTTCTCGCCAAGAGACAATGATGTGCTCTTTGCCTGCAGCTGGTCCTCCAAGCAGATGACAGCCTCATCCATCGTTAGCTCAGCCTCACCATTCGCAGCCTTGTGAGGGAATCTTTGGAAAAACGAATCAATGGTCGATTCTCGCAGCGTAGACCCTAGTGTATCTAACATGGTTGTTAACTCGACTTTGCTGATTTCACCACTCTCATCAGTGTCGTATTGCTTGAGCATGGCTCGCCAAAACTGCTGCCGCAGAGCAGGATACGGCATATACTTGGCACGGATGGTTAGAACTGGATTGTGTTTGGCTTCCCACTTCTCCAGGTTCTTCATTTTCAACGGTAGTGTAAACGTGTTAAAATCATTGCCTTCCATCTCACTAATCTCTGACTCGTTGTTTATGTTCAAGTTTGACACCTGATCTGATGGCTGCAAGCTTGACTTCGGTACGGAAGTAGAAGTCAGCTTGGATTCACTAATGCCATCGCCCTGTGAGAGTGCTGAAGCTGCGCTGGGGTTTTTGGACAGAGCCGGCCGTCCCTTAGCTAAACTCTGAGACGAAGCAGATCTTGACAATCCAAGCCTGGCCAGTCGCGACTTCTGGGCCGGCACGTATTCAGCCGGCTCCCGGAGGTTGTATAGGCCGGTTTCGGGATCCGCCTGAGGACTTCTCCCGATGAGGTCTGGGACCGCAAAGGAAGTCGAAGCAATGAAGTCATTCCCTGAGATCTTGTCACGGTCGATGACGGTGAACGCAAAGGAGTACGCCTGCTCGTGGTTCTGTACTGGAAATAACATCTTTTCGTTAAATACGGGATTTAGGTTGTGACGAATGACCCTAGTCCGATATGTCTTTTTCCCGAGAGACGCTACGACAAAAGGATCCATGTCGAACCCGGTCTTGGTGAAGTTTGACTCTGGAGGTAGGTCTGTGATGTTGCAGATTTCGAGGAAGATCAGGCCGACAACATCACTCCCGCCGTTTGAGAATTCATAGGGGTTTCTCCTCTTCTTGCGTTTTAGTCCCTTGATCCTCAACTTTCTCTTCCTCTTCTCAATTGCTTCCGGTTTTGTTGGGTCCTCCTCCTCCGGTGTTTCGTCGTCATCGAGGATATCTTCGTCGTCATCATCGTCATCTTGGGAATTGTCTGTGGTGTTTCGACTGAACGAAGGGGGTGTCGTGGTCCCTGATTTGGATGACGACGCCGGGTCTAGAGTCGGTGTCATGAGGGGAGTAGGATTCCGTGAGACGGCTTCGGGCAATGATGAAGCAAGCGCCCTTAGCTTCTCCAATACCTGGGCCTCAGTCGCATCCTTGTTAACTGCATCGTACAAGTGAAATTGTAGAAGCACTTCGCCAGACACAGCATTGGACTTCTTGTCCTTCTTTTTGTTCTTTAACGGATACCACTGTGGTTCTTGTTCTGCCTGGTCGTTGGCGAAGATCTCCTCCAGTGCCAGGTCGAATTCGCCCAAATAATCCTTGCCGAAACGATCCTTGTCCCAACAATGGCAATCGAGGAGCAGGTTATTGACACAGGTGATCGGGATGGTGCAGACGACGTTCCATTCGGGGTTGAGTGTCTTCTGTACGCAGTGGGTCGTGAATTTGGTTTCGCCGCAGCTCAATTGGAGGTACTACTCGCCGTCGGGATGGTCAGCGTGATCTTGTGCGAGCTTGGAGACGGGTATATCGGGTGTTACGGAGGCGAAACGACGACTTACAGGGTCTGAAGTACCTCCACGGTCTTTGGCAGCGAGGTTTCGCGCCTGATAGCGGGGGACGGTTAGCTATTTTTCAACTCCAGGTACAGCAAGTCATGCCAGCGAGTGTGCTTGCAATTGCTTGCAATCGCCGTCAGTTGGACCGGGGGTAGGGGCTTACACGCAACACAACAATCCTCAAAACCAAGCCCGCATCCTTCCCATTAGCGGACTCTCCTTTTCCTGAACGCATGGGGCTTGAGGCGCGGCTGCTGTCGGAGGTTTTGAGGCGTGAGGGTATGATGCGGACCATATTGAATGTTGAATACTAGGAACGCGGGGGAATTTATAGGCGAACTAGGTCGATGATGTAAGGGAGGACGAAATGGGGTGGGGGGAATGCAGTGATTCGGGTCGTGCCGGCGGCCCGATGGCCAAGGAGATAGGTAATAGGTCGGCTTCGATGACGTTTCAGCCTTTGTTTCTAGCTTCAGGTGGTGCTTTATGTAGTGATATCAAGACGGGAAGGTAGCGTCAATGGACGACACCTACGTCTAGAATAACAAGCGAGTCTGGGGGCCAGTTGAAGTAGCTGAGGTAGAGGTGGGTAGCGGTGAACAATTGGCTCCAGACAATATAAAAATAAAATAGAAGACGGCTCGATACGAGCGGCAGAGCGAGGATTCCGGTCAAAAAGGGGGTCTTGGGAGCTTGACAGCTTGGGACCGTGGGACGAAGCTGGTTAGATCGTAGATCATTGGCCCCTTCGGCTCTTATTCAGGAGGTGTGTGTGTGTGTCTACTACCGGGCCTTCAAGGCAACAGGAGAGCAAATGCAGTGGGAAAGAAATAAAAGGTAGGTCATAAGTATGTAGGTAGAGGTAGCGTAGCAACAGAATCGTACTTAGGTAGGGTCAAGCCGTTTATGGCCGGGGACGAATAAACATGAAGCAAGCAGATGAAAAAGTAACACGGAACACAGAGAAGCACAAGCAGAGAAAACGGCTAAGAGAATATGATCAAGAAGCCAAGCATCAAGTTTTAAAACCTGCCAAAGCTGAAGCTGTAGAACTGTAGAACTCGAGGTCGCCAATGGATAGATTTATGCCGGGTATGCAAAACACAGGCGCATGCAACATCAGGGCCAATGCAAAATGATGCTGCTGGCTGATGGGAGGTCACGGTGTTAATGCCAAGTATAGGTCCTGAAGATTCGGCCGGGGGTGAGAGCAGCAGCAGCAGCAGCATCGTCACAAGCTACAAATAAAAGGTACCGAGCTAGACTGGCCCCGCCTTAGAGGCTTGGACTAGGTGGTAGGTACCAGGTAATATGTGGGTAAAGCGGGTGAAACCTGGGCTGGCCTGGGCAGTGCCTGGATTGAGTTGGGAAGCTTGGCTGATTCAATTCCATCACGATGGGGAAATCGGGGTGTTTGGAGTGAGAACTAATACAGAACAGGTATGGGGAGTTTGTTGCTGTCGAAATGGCCTAGATGCATATGTACCTGTTCACTAAGTTACCTGTAGCCTGCCTAGTCGCTGCCCTCCAGTGCATGTACCCTGGCAGTAATCTAGGTAGACTGCGTTATTAAATATTTCTAACAACTTATAGTATAAAAAAGTACCTAGGTACCTAGGTAGGTAGTCAGTTTTGTTACCTGCCTTAAGTTGCTCGGTATTAGTCTATGTTCAATAATATGATTTGTATAAGGACAATAAAGTCCTAGAAGATTAATGGGCGAGTTTCCTAATAAGGAAGCATCTATCTAATATTAGGGGACGCGATGATGCCGTTACATCCTTAGCGAGCAACATCACTAACCTACACTGAGACAGACGGACCTGTCCCCCTCCTCTGTCCGACCACACCAGACACGCAATACCAACACCTTGTGCCACACTAAAACGTCAGAGGGTGATAGGTGTGTCCGTTTCAGTCTCCCCGCAAGTACTATGTAGGATCTATCCCTTTTTCAGACACCATTCCCAAAGATGTTATTGCTCAGGATGTAGCTGACAGATACTGTTCATCCCAAGTCATGCGGTACTCGGTAGGTAGGCATGTTGGTTACAGAAAGTATGCGTAGGACTTGGATCGACAGCCAACTTCTTCTAACGGGTATGCCGATAGCCGTCTCGCGCCTCTAGTTCTTGTCTACTCTTTGTTCAACTAGACAGGAATCGGAATATTATCCTACTTGCTGAGTATAGTATTCATTCATATGTGTCTATTAGCGATCAACTCGTGGCAATATGCTGCGCACTCTCTTCGGCTCGTCGAAACCGAACCCTAATTGCGCTAGGAGACATGCCGAAAAATAGACGGCGTAAAACCTCTGATATTCCGAGATATCCGCCGAAAGGACTCTACTCCACGCTATGTGTAGAGCTCGGCATTTAGGGAAATGTAGGTAAGTAGTCGCGTAATGCGCAGCTGGCTAACCATACAGAAAACAATCGATGTAGCAGTGTAGTGAAGTGTACTACCTACTATTTAACTGGACAGGATTGCAATCATATACTACTACGTACAAATCCGATGACACCCACTTCTCGTTGTTAGCCCTGTAGGTTGCATCCGAAATTTCCGGCGATGTGGCTCCCGGCTCTCGCGGCTACGTTCAGATCGTCACCAGGATAAGAGTGGCATTTTAAGCTTGGGTGCACTAGATCACCTGCTTGCTCCCGTCCACCAAGGCGGGATTGGAAATTCACTGGCACCAAGTACACGAGAAAGGTATGATAAAGACATCGCATTATTCATTGTTTAATGGGTATTTTCTAAACCAAATATCCCTTTTCTATAGGGGGGTGTCTAAGTGTATGTAGTCTTATCTAAATATAAGTAGATGCCTCATCCGTTTCGCCATCACCTACTCATTACTCGAGGTATCCGTTCATATTCGTGTGCGCCGTCACATACCAAAGAGACCAGAAAAAACCAAAGCGCCAATTCCATGCATGTACTAGTAGAAGTCGAGATGCAAATATTCTTTACCGCGTAGTTCAGGCGCGTACCTCCGCAACAGGCACCTTGGCAGTGTAAAGGGGCACCGCATTCTTGCTCGACACGCGCCGCCAGAGGTTCGCCCGCGGGTTGAAGCGCGCCGGGAGGCCTTTGCCAGCGGTCTTCTCCTCGTCCTCCTTGCGGGTGCGCTCGATCTCGCTCTGGATGTCGGCGAACGTATCGAAAGGGATGTAAGGGATGTTGTTCTCAATGCAGTACTCCTCGAGCCGCAGACCGCGGCGGGCGAACAGCACGTCGGCTTCTCGTGCGGCAGGGAGGTCAGACACGCCGTCGCCGATGAAGACGATGAGAGGGATCGTGCCGTTGTCACATTGCATCTCGGCCTGCTTGCGCGCCTCTTGAACCGACAGCGCCTTATCGTGGCCCAGTTCAGTGTCATGGCGCCAGATTGGCTTCCATTCCGACCCGTCTTCGGCGATCTGGGCGTCGTTGGCGACGATGTTGATCTGGGCGGACTGCTCTTCGCCGAGGAAGGTGTCGAGGACCCGTCTGAGGACCGGCTTCAGACCAGCAGAGATGACGTTGAACGGTATGTTGTTGCTGATGCAGTATTCGTGGAACTTCTGGAAGTCGGGGTCAATCTCGAGCGTCTTCTCCATGACCTTGAAGCCGTCCTCGAACGGCACGTGTAGGGATCCCCACATCTCTTCCGATACATCACGGAATGAGCGCTCGCCGGTCTTTATCTGCTCATCAAGTTCGTGTCTCCGCTCGGCGCCACATCCGTGGCTATCGAAGAGGACGTGGCCGGTGTCTTGCATGAAGATCGTCCCGTCAAAGTCGGAGAAGCAGATGACCTTCCTTTTCTTATTGCCTTGTTCATTGGCAAGGCCAGCAAGGCCATTTGCCACGGGAACAGACGGCGCGCCGGAGGTGTGCATATTGATAACAATGGGCGAAGATGGAATGGAGGTGGTATTGCAGAGGGTATACAATATTGTTCTATGCTCTATCGAAGTATAGGGAAAATCTATATACTAAAATATTTTTGTCTCGACATGGCACACCGGCTGATGGTTGACACTTATAGGCGAGTCGTGGCATGGGAAAGCCATCAAGTGACATCGAGACTAGTCCCAGGCGCTAGTGGGACGTGGCAGTGCGATGATATAATTTTCAGGGCGGCATTTACGAGAGCCTAGTCACGATTGCGCAGGAAAACTATCGTGACCCTCTTAAGGTGTAGTATGACCGCACTGATAGATGGATCGAGGACCACTCAATAAGTCAGTCTTCAGTCCACAAAACACGCAATATGTGCCCCGCAGTATGCTCCCCTCTCCGATGGCAACGGCGCCCGATTATTTTACCGCTATTCCCACAATTGCCGTAGTAGCGGTAACAGGGCAGAATTGTTATCCATGCATCTCACTCTCAGACTAGGCGCGTAAGCTAGCGGTTGACACATGCGTAGTATTAAGATTGTTGGCCCGACACCAAATCCAGGAACATGAGATTCGCCTGCCAGGTTTTCACCTCTGAGTCATGTTCCTAGGTTAGGCAGGTCGCTTAGGCCGGGATAGGTCTTCGGGTTTTGAGGATTCTAGGACGTTCGAAAACTAAGGGGGGTAACTGATAGAGGTATCAGTAGGCACACCATTATCTATCTACATAGTAACCTTCTAGACCTCTTCCTTATTCAAAATTCACATACTAAACGGGCCAGATCTTCACGATCGACAGGGCGGGCCAATTTTGTTAGTATCGTGTCGCCTCAAGTGAAATCGATTTCGATCTCTCCATATTAAAAAAGAGGATAATTGCTCCTCCTATGGTATCAACAGCCCTACACTGCGAGCTTTCGACGGCAATGTACAAGAACCCAATATAGGCCAGATTAATGCTCAAGCAAGAGGCACACCGTGATGAACTAAGGTGCTATGACGAAGTTTTAGCGGTAGTAGAGTAGTATCGTGTAAGCCGCAAATAGCCTCATGCAGACTCGAAAAAAAGGAGGCTATTAAAAAGGCCCGAAGAAGATGATGACGTCACAAAACCAAACCCGCGGGTCCAGACTCTTATCTCAGTCCAAAATTGATATCCCGCTATCTACTAAGTATGCCTACGATGATGTAACCTTCTTCACCTTGATCAGATAGGTGAGCAATGACCACATCGTCGTCGTAACCGGCGGGCTAGCTATCCACAGTTTCGAACGATAACATCGCCCTTGCCCTCGCTTGCGTCGTGATTTCATACATGTTTTTACTTGCTCTTCTCTTACCTTCCCCCCACTTCTTCCTCTAGGGACCACTTACACGATGCTGACTGAGTGAGGGGCACTCTGGATTTTAACGTCAGAACCCACGGGAAGCCCTTCTTCCGCTCCCCAGATAGTAGCGCTTTTATCGAGCCTATCGGTCACATCACTGACTTTCGCGGCTGTTTTTCTAGGGTCCTCCACCAACGGAAGACGGCGATCTAATGTGTGACTTTACGTCCACATTTTAAGTTATCATCAGCATTACTCCATGAGACCTGGTATATATTCTTCCTAATATTCCAACCTAATGTTCAATGCTACTCGGCACGACAGGGTCTAGAAGCTCTGCCGAAAGCGCAAGAGAATTCTACCTGATTGCAGTTAAAAATTTGGCAAATCCCAAATCGAAAAGTGTGTCTTGACAGGTCTACGCGAATAAAATATTCGCGACTCTTGGACTGCGTCTTCGTAGCAGTGATCTTCGTTATTAAAAAACTAAGTTGCTCAGCCGCTCGAAACAAGTAGGTAGCATGTATACCTTCTTCCGAAGTCGGATTATATAGAAGCCTTATGGCTTAAATATATAGAAGTATAGTCATAGGGGCTAGATTATTTTATTTTATCAATATCAGAAAGTAATTCAGCATAGGAGTGTTAAAATCTCATTACTCTTCTATGACTCACAGCACCCCTGATGGCTACCACTCGGCTGTGTATAAACTACTGATTCGTTTGTCACAGCTAGACTTAGACTTAATGCAGCTAATTCCACGGAAGAAGCCCAACGTTCAGACCCGGCCAAAGTATATACGGCTCTATCAATTAAGTCTCAGTGATATCAATATCAACCTTCTCTGTGAAGTTCAAGCCTCCTTTAATAACTACGAGATCCTCGTTTCGAGCAATGATAACCTCTTGTTTGGAAATAGTGATTGCCATCGATCTTGAGCCTGAAAGCCACTCGGGAGGCACGAAAAAATGCCTGAAGTAAGATACCGCACCTGTGGCAAGGGCTCCCAAGTCCGCCGACGCGACCCAAGATTCATTATCAAGAAATAGAATACGGCCATTATTATCGAGTTGAATGATATGGGCTACGCTAGCTCCCAAAGCTGATATTTGAGGCCTCAGCATCGGCGCCAACCCATCTATTGCCGCTGGAGCTTCCTCGCTAGGTGAACATAATCCCCCGAACGAACTGATATCTCCACATGGTAGTCTACTGATATCAATTAGCTGTAGGCCAGAAGTCTTGGCTGACCCATTGAGCTCGGAGAGCTCTATTAGCAGCAATTGTGTTCTGTGCTTCGACACATATGCTCTAACTCCTTTTAACTGCAACCTTGAGAGACTGATGCTTATTGGTGAAGTGGCAACTTGCGCCCAGTTATTCCACGTGAATACGCGTACCGCCTCACCATCTACACAGATTAAATGTTTAGGAGACTGTGGGTGTTGCGTCCACATTCGAATGCCTTGAGAGCTGTCATATTGGCGAATCGCTTGTTCGTGGCCGTCAATACTCCAGAGGTGATCTGATTCGCGAGTACTAACGATGAAATTCCCGGTCGACTCGTTCTGAAGTACCTGAATGGTTGAACCGCTAGTTTTCAAGCGAGAGCGAAATACTAAGTTTGGGACTGTATCAATATTTTTGGGTTGATGGACTTCCATTGCCGTAATAACGTTAGAAGAATCAACGCCCATGATAGTCTGCTGCTTTTGCCACCATATTATAAATCGCACTGAAGATTTGTGCTTGTAAATTTCCCGTATCTGTGACGCAGTCTTCAGGTTGAAGAGGACAACAGACCCGTCATCCCTTCCGCAGAAGACTACGTCTTCCATAGGATTAATCGCAATGGCACTTATTTTAACACGCGACCCCGTTTTAGTCATTTCGACGACAGAGTCATTCGTTCCATCACTGCTATCGTCGCTCCCCAAGTCGCTCAGCAACACCGCAGGTTCCCATACGTTGCATTGGGGCCCGCGAATATCCAAAAGTTGCAGGCCATCTCTGCTGAATTCGAGCTGTTTAACGAATAGTTCTGATGCTTTGACTCGGTATAGTAGCTTCAATGTTTCGAATTCGTATATATGTATGAGTCCTGACCCAGCACCACCAGCTAGGAGTCGACCGTCAGGGCTAGCAGCCAAAGTATGGCAGTTGGCACGTAGTCTAGCCAACTCAAGATCACTGAAAGGGTCAATCAAGGCCAATTCGCCGTCAAGATATGACACAGCTATTAGTTCAATCGTCGAAACCGGATTAAAAGTCATTGAAGTGACCATATGTGTGCTCGTTTCACCATCGGGCATCTTTTTGCCACACGTACCGTAGCAAGAGCCTTCATCCAAATCCCAAAGGACGATAGGCATGCCACTATACGCTGCGGCCAACATGCGGTGGCTCATGGATAGCGTTATTGCGCAAGGTTGTCGCCGTATATCGCCGTTTAAGCTACTCCAAGGCCGGTCCAATTGAGGGAGGCCGTCGCTATCTATATCCCAAGACATTATTATATTCTTCGCAGATGCAACAATTAATGTGCCGCCATCAAAAATCATAGCCGTCGGTCGAGAAGGCGCTTGGGAGCTGAAGACAACGTTGCCGGTACGAATGTTCCACACGCGGATGAATTTCATGCCACAAGATGCTAATAGATCTGTTTTCGGCCGGGCATGTAAAAGTTTCACGGCTTCTCCATGCTCAAACATCTTATATTCCTGGCATGAATTAGAATGGTAGAGGTAGATCGATCCATCGGTCAAACCCACGGCAAAAAAATCGTCTCCGTGGCATACTACACTCGCTTGCCCTTGGTGGTACTCAATTGATGTTAATCGATCATCCCAGTGGAGATTCGATAATCCAATAACAGAGAGCTTGCGGCCTGTAGTTCCGACCTGATGGATTGCCGATTCACGAGGGCAGAGGGGAAGGATCAGTGAGTAGATGGCAGCTGGATATGCAATTAATACACGAGAGAACTTCGCTGCCACTCGCATTAAGTCGAAAGCCCATCCCTTGATGGAACTCATTTCCCTCTCAAGAGGTGAACGCTCAACAGTACACTTCTTATAGAAAATCTTCAGGTGTCTTGAGGCCCGTATGAGTGGCATTAGGTCGGCCTTCAAACCAACGACTTCAATCCAAGATAGAATGTTACAACTTAATAATTGGCCGACCAGAGAGTATACCTCAAGGTCTCTTGGATCAGCTTTGGAGACGTGCCAAAAGACAGAATGATATGCGTAGAATGAGAATGCGGATCTTCTTGCTATCACATCTGTACCACGCGTACGTCGGCCAGCGCGAGGAGGTTTCATCTCCTCGCCGATGAGATATACGAGGCAGACTCGCGCTAGATCCGTATGTCCACGAGTTACATCAATGGCGAACTCAGAGTTCGTACCATTAAGAAGATGTTGCTTCGCGGTTTCATGGACAATTTGCACCTTATTTAGCTTGTCGATAACGACTAGTTGTCCGCATAGTGATATTATGCTGTGCTCTAGTTGAGGGAATGTATCCAGGATATGAATTTTAAGAGCAGTCTCAAGCTCTGATATGGTTAACGGTCTCAATGCGCAAACAGTCCAAATGAGAATTGCACGCATGAGTTCTTTACCACGAATTACTCGCGTCATCGTACTGAGAGTCCTCTCGTAGAGAGGCTCCATATCTCGTGGTACCTCTTCAAGGACTTCTCTCATATCTTCTTCGCTATGAGTCGATATCAGCTCTTTTAGAACTAATGTAGTCCACAAGAAGGAGCCCATAGATTTCTCTAGGATTTTTGTGATCAATGAAGCGCGCTGATTAGGGTCCCTAAGGGGAAGGGCTTCGACTTTCGTTTCCACCAGTAATCGTATGTCTGACTGTGTGTCGCCTATCCCTATCGCTTCAGTTGTAACTCGATCACGGCCAAGTTCTAAAAAACTGTTCCTTATCTCAACCGTCTCTCTGCTGGTTATTAAAATGCGCAAGGGTATTTCGCTGCTGAGTTTGCCAAGAATTGGTTCAAAAAAGTTCTCAATATCTGCACATTCATCCAAACCATCGATGATCCAATAGTTTCTAGGAAAGGCGACCTGGAAGATGCCAGATACGAATAGCGACCGCCATATCGTTCTTGGGTTATCGGAATCCAGTTGAAGACCGTCATCCCGCAATTGTAAAATTTTCCGTCGGATCTGACTGTTCCTTCTCGCCATTTGAAAAGCGATGGATCGAAGGCAAACAGCTAATCGTTGTTTTGACTTATCGCTATGCTTGAAGAAGAAGTAACTACAATTAGCGTTGAGTCCTCGGAGATATTCAACGACGTATCCTGCAAGTATTGATTTTCCCGAAGCAGGCTTTCCGGCAAGCCAGAAAATAGAAGGAGAAAGCGAACTGGAGTCTCTCCAGTCTAGAAAGCTTTTTTTGCCGAGAACCCACTCACAGGTTCCGACAAGACGGCCATCGTTGAGACTGTTCAGGTCCTCCTCCACCGAAATCTCGGCGGCAAGATCATTGCATAGTTCCGCAAGGTGTTCGTCGGGTAATAGGGCATTTATTTTTGAAGCTACTTAAGAGATAAGCTTTGTTGCTCAACGTGACGCAGGGATTTGTCATACTTAACCCTGTCACCGCACTGACGGTAACGGCGAGTGCGTCGCGAAGGACTATATAGTTCGGGTCGGATGGAGTTGCAAACTTGCATATTGAGCGATGGTCAGCATTCATAGGTATCTGCTTCTCTTCGGGATAGCCTAGCGTGGCTGAATCAGGGTCCACGATCAACACGTTAAAGACTCTAATATTGAGTTTTTCTGTTTCGTAGAAGGACCATAATGATACATCATGAGAATACTGTCGAAATTCGTTATTGATAGATCTTAAAGCTGCAGACCCCTTCTCAAGATCTCCCACATAGTCACGCGACAAAGCGGCTGCTTGCAAGATATTCTTAAAAAGGCGAGCTGAATCAGAACCTTTGTGTGGCGTAGCGAGAAAATACATCGAACAGATTCGATGAGAGAGTTTCTCATACGTGGTATCTTGCCGCGCGAGTATATAAGCTTTCTTTATGACTAGTCCTCCCATGCTATGTCCTATGAGTAGAATAGGTGTATCGGAGCTGAGGAGCGGCGGCGAGGTGGTTAGGTGACCTAGTAAGGCTTTTCCGAAGTGGTGCAAATTCAGACAATTGTCCTTGCTTTTGGCCCAGTCAGAGTTGTATCCGAAACTCTGAATTCTGACTCTCTCAAATTTAGCATCTTTAGGAAGCCACTCTTGCGGCCAAAAATGGCTCAACGACTCGGTCTTACTCCACGTTTTCCTCGATCCTCCACCAAGACCATGCACGAAGACAATGTCAAGGATAGGTTCGGGCGGAGAATATAACAAGTTGAGCCCAAGTGGCCCTACTGGATCACTGAATATATCACCGGCAGATGTAGCCCGTGCGTTGAAGCTCTCCTCGGTGGCAGGTGTACCCGCCTTGCGTCTAATGGAAAGAGTATTCTCCTCCGTTAAATTCAAGTCTTTGCGACGCAGACTTCTGAATGACTAGAGCATCACCAGATTCAGTAACACGAATAATAGTAAGTATCGTGAGGCTTGTTGTGAAATCGGTTCGAGCGACAACATTCTCGCAATACATACCATACTGGGAACGTCTGAACCACTATTACGGCATAATGGCTGTTTTAAGGCTACGCATAGCGTCGTGATTTACACGTCTTATCGGCGACTAAGTCGACGTTCGACATCAAGTAAGGAGTTTGACTTGCTAGCACGTAGCTAATAGATCCAGAATAAAAGATTTGGTGTAAATGAATATACTGGAATGGCTGGGTGCCGTGTGCTCACTCTCGTCGTTCTTCGGTTTCTTCTGCATGAGACTGCAGGTGGGCCCTGACACCACTACAGGGGTAATAAAGCGTGTACCTACGTAGTAGGTATACTCTACGAGCCTATAGAACGCAAGATAACGAGTCCTCGAACTCTGGCGAATGAAATGTCGTCTCTAAGCGCTATCGAAAGGTTTTTTTTTGGGGGTTTTTTTTTCTCATTTCTTTTAAAAAGCCCTAGGACATCTCGCAGTATCGTCCAAGCTATTATGTACTCGCAGCCAAAGCAATTCTAGTATGGCGTCGGAGACCTCACCTTCTACGACTCATGCCGACAACCACCGTGGTTGGATGGAGTATGCCCTCGATCAAGCCCGTCTTTCGCCTCCTGCGCCAACTAAATTTTGCGTTGGAGCTGTCCTAGTCGACGTTGACAAAAACGAGGTCTTGTCTGCGGGTTATTCAATGGAACTTCCTGGAGACAGACCAGGAGATCCGGGGAACACGCATGCAGAGCACTGTTGCTTCATCAAAATCGCCGAACAATATGGGGTTCCTGAAGACAATATAGGCGAAGTGCTGCCGAAGAACACAGCCCTGTATACGACCATGGAACCATGCAACAAACGCCTAAGCGGCAACCGAACATGTGTAGACAGAATTCTGAGCCTCAACGGCGCGATCAAAACGGTCTACGTTGGGATTAGAGAGCCAGAGACATTCATTACGGAGAACGACGGGATCACCAGACTGGGAAAGGCAGGGGTCGAGGTTGTGTTGATTGACGGTATGCAGGAGCGGATTCTCGCAGTGTCCACTGCAGGGCATGAGGCTGTTCCTAGTTAAGCTGTGTTACGCACATGAGGATCCTTACCTTGTTCGCCTACGACCAACCCCAGTTAGCTGGTTAGGGTGTCTCCCACACTACAGTAAGAGCTGGGAGAAATACCTACTACGAATTGTTATTGAATACCTATTGTAGGTACCTACTACATAGTATATTGCAACTTACAGTACCTAGGCCAGCTAGCTGTCAATGCAATACCTATTGAGTAAATTTCCGCCCCTTAGAGGATCATTCCATGATGCTTGGGGTTTCTAGTGTAGTATCAAGTATTGTTCCGCCGTAACTGAAGACGGGGTATTATCTGCATGACACCATCAGTTGCTGCTAGCCTTAATGCCCACACTATTTTGTATGTAGGCATTGGGCCGCCTCGATAGTTGAACCGTGGTTAAATCTCCTCCCGAAGCACTTGTTCATTCCGTTTTCACTCACATATATTTCGACATGAACTACAGCGGAGCAGAGGGCTTGGAATTTGGTGGTGGTAACACTCTGCTAGATCCAGCTGTATTAGCAGGTGCGACAGCCCCCTAGAAGTTGGCGGTACAAGCAAATGATAGTTACTGAAGATTATAGTGTTACCTCATGGGTGTCAAGTCAACTGCACCGAGGAGCATGGCGTCAGCTTTTGGGCAAACACTGGGCGTATTGATATACAACTTGAGAATGGTAGGTCTATGTCGTTCTTCATCAAGGTCATATCAGGCGATGTTGGAAAAAGTATGACTCAAAGTGAGTTTGAGTCGATGAATTCGATTTACGAGTTGCAACCCGACTTTGCTCCAAAGCCGATTGCTTACGGCACATACGAGACAATACCAAATACTCATTTCTTCCTATGTGAGTTTCGCGAAATGAGTGAAACGATGCCCGATCCTCACAAATTTTGTGCGCGGCTTGCGGCCTTGCATCAGAGCAGCAAATCCCCCACGGGGAAATTTGGATACCATATCACCACATACAGTGGGAACCTTCCTCAAATGACAGAATGGGAAGTCAGTTGGGAGGTTTTCTTTACCAAAAACCTTAGGCGTGCCCTCGACTTGGAGATTGCGGCAAGGGGCACAAATCCCGAGTTCGACACACTACTGCCGGTTTTGTTCGACACCGTTATACCACGCCTACTCAGGCCACTAGAAAGCGAAGGTCGGTCGGTCAAACCTAGTCTCGTGCACGGAGATCTATGGTACGCCAACTCAGGAATAGATGAGAGCACTGGTGAATCGCTGATCTTCGACGCTTGTTGCTTCTATGCCCACAACGAGTGTATGCTTGAGTCCTAAAAACTAGCCTAGCTTCCAAGTTGATGACTAATGATTTTGATACCATTAAAGATGAATTCGGCCAGTGGCGCCCGGTCTGTAATCGATTTGGGGTCGAATATTTGAATGCGTATCACGATTATGTTCAAATATCAGCGCCCGAAGAAGACTACGACGGTCGACTGGACTTATATAAGCTGTGAGTCATTAAAATCTTAGCTTATAGAGTACAATACTAATAAATGGTAGGAGGTTTAATACGCATGTCTCTGCTCTGTTTTCGGATAACCAGACACTACGAGAGCAGTAAGAAAGCATCGATCTATTGATATCCTAGTTTATCATATAATAATAATAGCTATAGAATGCTTGGGGATATTCGTGATTTAGTACAGAGATACGGGAATCTGAAGCTTGAAGTTGCAGGTTATACCGGCAATAAGCTGTAATATACCATGCCACACAATGGTGGTAATATTTGCAATCAGGGGGACGCAATGTCAGGGGATTTAGTCTCGGGGTGAAGAAGGGTTACTAGTAGGTCCTCAGTAGGGAGTGTGTAGGGGTTATGACCCAATATCATTCATTTCGGAGTTCTTCCCTAATGGCTTAAGGGGGGAACTAGGCTTGTGTGTAGAGATCGATAGATTAATATAGACCCAAGATTCCATCTAACTTCTTGCGACTGTAGTCTCTGACATGTAATTTACTACTTCATCCGCTTCTAATTCGAATCTTAGAGTCTTAATAGAGCTAAGTAGACAGATGTATTATGTGAGCTTCAAAGAGAATTTTGGAAAAACTAAAATACTAAGCTCAGCCCGTATTGGTATAAGCAGGTAAAGAAACCGAAAAACACGTTCCAGCAAGGCACGCGATGCCTGGGAAGCTATGATATAGGTTATCTTCCCCTCCTTGTCGAGTATGTTGAACCCGAAATGTGAACATCGAAACGACCTAATTCCTTAATTATGCTCCCTATGGTACAACTGCTGTATCCTCCGGAGATATTCAAGAAGCTTGAGCTCTGGTTAACTCTTCAGGGTCTTTTCGGGGCTCACCCCTGTATCTGACTGTGAAGAGTTAGCAAAAAAAGGATTTCCGAGTAGCTAGAGAGTGCAATGGGTCCGATCCTTGCCTTTCCAAGGACAGCGAGATGTGTGACTTGAACACATCTTACCACCCTCGGAGATGAAACCTTGGTTGTAAGAGATTTCGAACCCAATAGTAGACTGATGCTTATATTCTCTGAAAGAAGCCTCTCGTCGAACTGTGGAGTATAGACGCCCGATTCGCAAGCATTCTCTGTAACTAAAACATTGTAAGCCTGCCCAATCAGTAACTGGAAGTTGAGGATGAGCCCTTCCGGGCTACAATCAGACGTTGGGCTTTCCTACCTATTGCTAAAGGTCGCCTTTGAGTAATTGCATATAACCATATCGATGTCATAGTAGACATAGCGAGTTTCCCAAGAGACCGAAGGGCGCTTCTATAGACTAACTATGCTGTACGATGAGAATGTCCTGGCCACTATCACCAAGGTTGGTTCCTACTCAAGATTGTCTCTTCGTCTTCCACTGCTAGGGCGAGCCACGATTGGAAGTGTTTACTTGAGTACAGTGTCGGGGGTAGCTCCGGCCAGAGGGGCCGCATATCCCCATACCGGCATCGGCTGCGCCAGCGGATCGGCACATCCTAAGAACCGCGCTTTTCACTTGAATCGTCTGAGACACGCCCAGCTCTATTGCCTGCGTCGCCCGTTGCCTATTTTATTCCCCTGCCTCCCACAGATAAAACCTCCTTCGGGTCTTCCCACGTCTCTCCTATCGAACCAAGGCGTACGTATCCCTCACGCTTTGCTGGTAGATTCATAGTCGTAAAGGCTCTGTCGTCGGGTATCCTATATTCGCCAGCTTATTATCATCTTTTAAGCTATCGCTTCTTTCTTAGGGTTCCGATGCGAACCTATAGCCTAGTATGGGCCAACTGTTATGTGACTATCGGGAAAGTAAGTTTGCCTCGCTTTCTGTTCTAGTCACCATACTGAGATCTTGTTCATTCTCACCTCTGCGTTTATTCTGAGCATTGCGTCCCACGGGGGTCGTATAATAGCCACGTTTTCGTATCCCGAATAAAACATCTATGTCGGATCGAGGGGTCACCGTCAAGATCATATAAGTCGACCATGGGAGCTGGTCTGATTTACAATCAGCTACTGACCCATGACACCGTCATAGCCTTCCGGTTTCTTGCCGATCGTGCGTGATTCGAAGAATTCTATCAAGCTTCTATCAGTGGAATACCTAAAAATCGTATGTTAGCCCGTCGCGGACATCATGGGGTAATGCCTAGCCGTACTCACAACCAAATTAACACGATATGCAACAAGATATTGCTAGCCACTACAATCCGAACAGGGAAGCAAGGACAGTAGAAGATAGAAATAAGACAATAGCTGAGTCGGCGATTACTACCAACCAGGTCTTTTTGAGCCATTGGGGGGGATGTTCATGGTGGTCGTGAAGGAAACCATTGTGGCCATGTTGCAGATCATGACATTATGTGGGTTTCGATTCTAGGGTATCGTCTCAGTCAGCTTTAACGGTCTCAGACTACCCGAGCTCTGTCGAATATTGATTCTTGCGCAGCGCGTGATTGCTATGGGTACTGTCATCCTGTACCAGGTCTCCGGAGTGCTCGCACTACCAGTATCTTCGGGAGATACGATGACAGATATAGCGATAAAATCATACGACCTAACTCGCACGTCATTCATAACATCAGCGACGATGGGCGCTATAATGATAATAATCGCGCTCATTCACGGCGCCATCGCGATTGTCAAGTTGTGTTCAAGGCGACAGGTTTGGAAAAGCGAGCGTTATGAGCTACCAAGACACCTAGCCATCTGTGAGAATAGCGCAGCAGCTCACGAAGCTCTGGGACAACATGTCTCGGACAATTCTCCTGCGCCTGGCTCTGGACGGAAGCTTTCTCCGTCAGTATCTGAGACCATCACCTCTGTGAATGCCAATGAACGAGGTTCCCTGAAGCCGAAATATGCGAGATCACAACAGCAAACAGCGCCCATGCCCGCCGAGAGAGTTTCTCGTAGTAGGGACATCATTCCATTGATCTAAAATGGATTGGTACAGATCACACCCAAGACACATTGTACACTACAGCTTGTCGCATGGATAGCCCCTGAAAGGGAACAGTGTTAGGTAGAAAATAGATGAAGATAATGAAAGTACCGTTATTATTTAATCTTAATCAAAGAGTAAGTTTAGTGACCGGAACTTCTAAGAAGAATTTTATGTGAGGCCTTAAAGTGCTGCTTGTTTTTTTTTTTTTGCAATATTAAAAACTTGGCGCAAGAGTTTATGCTAACTCATTATGCAGGTTATAGCGGTGCAGCAGCCTGAGCAAGTTATATATATATATTAGTGTTGAAAGAAAAGTCTTTTGGGGGGGGGGGGGGGGGGGGGGGGGGGGGTTATGAATTAAAAAAAAAAATGGTGGTTTTTAAAATTATTATATTTTTATATTATTTTTTTTTATTTAATTTAAGACATG
>MU380178.1:52010-139698 GCA_022495085.1 Xylaria sp. FL1042 | reverse complement strand
ACCCCCCCCCCCCCCCCCCCCCCCCCCCCCCCCCCCCCCCCCCCCCCCCCCCCGCCATATGACTTATATAAAATAATGGTGGTTTTTAAACTTAGTATATTTTTATATTCTTTTTTTTTCTTTACTTTACGACAGGAAGTAAAGGCTTAATGTTGTCGGGAGTAATCTCCGGCCTGCCAATATATTTAATCCAAGAATAAGGATCCTCCATTTCGTCACCGAGCGTCGTCGACGAATCACCTTGGTGGAACTCTGGCCACTCATCCGCGACACCGATCGAGCCAACCTCGGTCTTATACTCGTCCCAAAGGCCCAACAACTCCTTCATGAGTTCCGGAAACTGCTCCGACAGATCATTCACCTCCCCCGGATCGGCCTTCATGTCAAACAATTCCCACTTGTGCGGTCCCTTCGGCGCCGGCACGAACGTGATCTTCCAATTACCCCGACGCACCGCGCCGGAGCCCCGGATCTCGAAGCCAACAGCGTAGGTGGACGGGTGGATCTCTAATCTTTCTTTGTCGTTCTCGTTCCCGTTGGTGATGGAGGATAGGAAATCCGTCCAGCTGCGGCCGCGGAGGGGCGCGATTGCGCGACCTTGGTATGTGGCAGGGTGTTTTAGATTAGCTAGGTCGAGCACAGTGGGCACGATGTCCATTACGGTGCAGAAGGCGTGAGTTATCACGCCGCCTTTGGGGCTAGTGGTACTATTGCTGCTATCCTTAGCAATTGGTGGTCGCACCACGAGCGGTACGCGACATCCGCCTTCAGTGGAATGCATCTTGTATAGACGTGAGGGTGCCGTGGCGGCTTGCGCCCACCGGCATCCGTACCAGACGAAGCTGTTCCCGCGACCGATGTTGTCGAGGCTGTTGTCATAGTACTTGTGGACATGTTCCATGATACTCATGCCGACGATAGCCTCGGCTTCAAAGCTAGCGCCCTCGGCACCATTATCACTCATGAAGAGGACGAAAGTGTTATCGTATTCGCCGGTCTTCTTGAGGTGTTCGAGCACACGGCCTATATTCCAATCCATACGATCGACCATGGCTGCGAAGACTTCCATCGCGCGGCTGGATGATTTGCGAGTCTCTTCATCGAGGTCGTCCCAGTTCTCGGGTTTCCCGTCGACGAAGACTACGTCGTGGGCTTTGACGTGAGGTTCTACCATGCCGATTTCTTTGAGCTTGGCGATGCCTGTGCTGGCGCCGCGTCAGCTTACATGTTCAAGAAAATACGGGTATCGTAGGGCCAGGGAAGATGAGGGACTTACGTTTCTGCCGCAAAGCCTCCGGACCATCCTCATACCAGCCCCGATACTTCTCACAGACCTCGCTCGGTGCCTGTAATGGCCAATGTGGAGCACTAAAAGGTAGATACGCAAAGAAAGGCTTCCCCTTCTCTTCTTCCGTGCGATCGTTGAGATAGTTTATCATAGTGTCTGCATAAGTATCGCTACTATAAAAATCATCCGGCAGCTTGGGGATGATACGATTGTCTTCGACATGAAGTGCCCTAGTCGCCGTCTCGAAGAACTTCCCCGGCTCTGTGTGCGGATCTTGGTACTCTGGCTCGTAGGCGTAGTGGTTCGCGCAGCCCGGCAGAAGCGCAAAGGACCTTTGGAACCCGCGCTTACTCGGCCAGTGCTCGGGTTTCAGGCCCAGATGCCATTTGCCGGCCATACAGGTGAAGTAGCCGCCATCAGACAAAAGTTCTGGGAGGGCTACCACGCGCTCGTTTAGGTACCCTTCGTGGCCTGGTTTGCCGTAGTGGGCAGGTGAGGCGCGCGTGATTTCTTGGAGCTGGCCTAGACCCGCGATGTGGTGGTCGGTGCCTGTTGGGTTGCACTTTGTTAATAGGATTCCGGGTGTTTTAAGATTGTCCCATCGTATCCAAAATTTGCTTCCTACATTGCCTCATGGTTAGGGGCGAAACCCTATGCAGGTTACTTACCAGTCATCAGCATAGACCTCGTCGGCGAGCAAGCGGCGGCCACATGGTAGTTGGTGAAGCGCAAGGCATTTGCCTCCTTGGCAAGTGCATCGATGTTGGGCGTCGAGATCTCAGAACCAAAACAGCCACAGTCACTGAATCCAAGATCGTCGGCCACGATGACGAGGAAGTTAGGGCGTGTCTCTGCCATGACGGCTTGTTTTTTACTATGGTGGTTCGCACTTCGACCTCAAATGGAATCCAACTCTAATCTCCAGGAGAAAACAAAACATCCGAAAATTCCATAATCGAGACGATGACTACCTAGTTCATACACCTACCAATATGATGAGAGCACCCCGCGTTTTGGAGATGTCGCCCACTCTTGATCGCGGGGTCGTCGCGAATTAGATACTGCCCAGCCACGTCAGACCTGCATCTCAGGCGTCATATGGCGCCAGTACGCAGATCAAATTGATACGCCCTCTTTGACGATCATTCGGACCGGCTAGGTATTCCTTCTTTTAGGTGACTGTTGTAGAAATCCCATATCATAATTACCAGATTGTCAAGGAAATCAATCATTTAAAATTGTAGGTATGGTTCCCCCAATCTGCTGTATCACACAATTAGTATCACCGACGCTTACTGCTAAAATATCCCATCTCAAAAATGACCGTGGTGTCAATCACGCCACCACCCCTGTTTTCGCTGCTGCGGGGATCGTGGGCACTAGCAAGACCACATGATGTCTATGCGATGCGGGCAGGCTTGACAATAAATTTATGATTTGATGTAATACTTGCCCAGAGTTGTCGTACAAAGACAACAAACATCTCCAAGCTCGACGAGCCTCCTCAAGAAGCCGCCGTCGCGCAAAGACTCTTGAAGTTAGCACTTCTCGTGATTCTCTCAGCTTCGGCTTCGCTTCCAGGAACCAGCTTGTAGGCGGATAACAAGCCATCGACATCGCAATAAAATGCCGGGCGGCGCACCCCAGGACCCGAGTGTCGCTGACATGTCGTTGCGTCAGCGCCTGAAGCACTTCGACGGGTTCCTCGCCTTCCTGCTCGTCTTCTCGGGATTCTGCGCTTTCAACTACGGTTACGATGTACGATCATCCGCTTAAAAACTCTGTGTATGTCCTCGTCTAGGGGAGATTTACTTATCATTATTGTCCCAAAGGTCGGAACGTTTGGTGGTGTGCAGGGTCTTCCTTCTTTCACCCGAAAATTCGGCGAATGTGACGAGGATGGGGTTTGCGCTCTACCCGGCTGGCTATCGTCGGTCATGACGGCTACGCCATTCCTAGGGAAAGCTCTGGTGAGTCTGATACTACTAGAGGTTTAAGACGAGACGCAGAGTTTGAACGCCGATATTGTTAGGGATGTATTGGAGCTGGTTGGGTCGCCGAGAGATTCGGCCGTAAAGCTACATTTTATCTCCTCTGCATCGTTTCTATAGTGTGAGTATTGCCCGGAAAGGCCTCTATGGGTGTATCTATCATCCGATCTGACCGGTTGGCAACTTGAAACAGCGGCGCCACATTGCAGACAACTTCAGTCACCTCTCGAGCCCAGTTCACTCTAGGTCGTATCATCGCCTACGGGCAGACAGGCATAGCGATCGTGCTTGTCCCGATCTATCAAGCCGAAACCACACCCAGAGAGCTTCGCGGCATGTTCGCCTCGACCATCCAGCTGATGATCGTGTTCGGACAAGTAGTCTCATCGCTCGTCACCTACGGCACGAAAAGCATTTCGAGCACCGCCGGTTGGAGGATCCCTATTGGGCTACAACTAGTCTCACCAGGAATCCTCCTTCTCTTACTTATATTTGTTCCAGAATCCCCTCGCTGGCTGCTCGACCGCCAGCGAGACGATGAAGCGTTCAACAGCCTGCGGAAGTTGAGAAAACACTCTAGCGATGAGGACATAAATTTGGAGATTGAGTCGTTGAAATACGCTTGTGCTCACGAGGATAAGGGGACATGGGCGGAGGTGTTTGACAAAACCAACAGGGTACGTCACACCTTGCATAGTGTTAATCCAACACTCATGACAGCTTCTCATATCATCCCACCATGTCCTAGGTTCGCACAAGTATTGCCGTAGTTGCCATGTTCGGTCAACAAATCACTGGTCAGGCTTTTCCCAGCCAATATGGCGTCATCTTCTATCAAACCCAAGGATTTGGACAGAAAGCCTTTCTGTACAACGTTATTGGGAACCTAGTCGCCCTTGTCGCTTGTTTTTTTACGTGGGGCTATGTCGATCAGGTTGGCCGTCGGCCCCTACTCATGCTTGGGGGCTTCTTTATGGGCGTCTGGCTCTTTGTTCTTGGCGGTCTAGGCACGATAAAAACCGAGGATTTCACCCCGGCCACCTCAAATCTCCTAGTCGCATCGCTGCAGCTCTTCAGCGTTTTTTATAACTTATCGTGGGCGCCTATGTAAGTTGGCCTATTGACACTCCCTCTCTTACTTTCAACATAAAGCTCGACAACTAGCTAACTCATTCCAGCTCCTACGTCGTTGTCTCCGAAGCCGCGACCCTGCGTCTCAAAGAAAAGACCAACCTTGTCGCCAGCGTCTTTTCTGTGTTCACGACCTTTGTCATCAGCTTCACGACCCCGTACCTCATCAACGCCAAGTACGCCAACCTCGGAGGCAAAGTCGGTTTCATCTACGGCAGCTTTAACTTTGCCATGGTCGTCGTGACGTTCTTCGTGATCCCCGAGATGAAGGGCCGGACACTCGAGGAGATCGATCAGCTCTTCGCATCGGGCGTCTTGCTGCGCAAGTTTGGAGACGTCAAGACTAGAACTGCACAGGAGTTATATGAGTCTGAGATTAATAAGAAGGCAGACAATCAAGAAGATGATCCAAATAGGGCTATTAGCGTTCGGACGGCTGAGGTGGCTTAATAATACTAAAGGAATCATTATATAAGCATTTATCTATGTATATACACTATACTAGCAGTGGTGGGTTAATCAGGTTGAAGAACGTATACCTTTCGCCCAATAAAATTACATACATAGAGGTAAGTCAACTGGTCATTTGCGACATGTCAATACCCCACATAGAGGGTAGGCTTTGGCTTGGAGTTCACATGGGTATTTACATGGTTAAGGCACATTTATACTACGTACATCTGCCCCTTGATTTTGCTTCTGCCTGTAAAGGCGGTTCCCAATCCCTAGTGCCACTCTTAGGAGCACTTTGTGACCGAAGGCACATTTGTGCATTTACTGTATGTCGTACCTCCAGTGACAGCAACATTCGACCACGTCCAGCCCGAGCACGCGCCACTTCCACAAGTGATGACAACATCATAACCGCTGCTTGAGACAGCTCCAGTCCCGACAATATTCTTTACGGTCAAGTCCGTGACTGTGGATTGTGAGGTTAGTAATGACAATCTTGGACAGGGTTGAAAATGTGCTTACTGGGAATACCGCTAGAAGCAGTACCACCGTCGAGGTCACCGCCGTCATAGTTCTGCTCAATGAGGATACCATACTTGCTGATGTTGGAAAGAGTGATATCGTCGTATTCTACATTCGAGATTGATCCAGTGTCACCTTCAGTCGCCTTGATACGGATGCCTGGGTATACGTCAGCACGCGATTGTTGAGACCGAATTATTCGAAATCCCTAGGAGCAGCTCACCGTTTACCGAGTTGGTAACCGTTGATGTAATAATGCTGACATCGCTGACCGTGTTGTCGTCTCGACCACCAACAGACCCAATGGACAATCCGTGTCCACCTGAGCAGTAGCCGTTTTTAAAAGTGATACCCTGATAGAGCTTGTTAGTGGCAGTATCCAGAGGGATTTTGGGATTGGGGGGATCTTTGACTAACCGTCCCTGAATTAATTGCTATACAATCATCCTGGTTGTAAACAGTAGCGTACTCTGCTTCTCATCAGCTGCGGTGCACATCCTCATTGGAAAGATATAGAAGAGACCGGAAATATCGAATAGTGATATATGTATAGAGCGGGAGAGAACATACCGATGAGAACGTCTGTTGAAGCGCCAATGTCGAATCCGTCGGTATTGTGACCAAGAGCGCCCGCGTCACCAGCAGAAGCATCAATGGTGATATAGGCTAACTCGAGGTTGGATACACCATTAATGCTAAAGACTTGGACGGGCGGGTTGAGAATTTCCAGGTTTTCAATGAGTGAGTCGGTGAGATCGTGAGCTTGAAAGAACTTGGGCTTCGTCTTCCCGCCATTGCCACCCTCACCATCCCAATAAGAAGGACCATTGCCGTTCAGGATAGATCCGCCCGAGGCCTCACCAGCTACCTTAACGTTGGTGCCACTGACCGCGAAGAGCGGACCTTCCCACTCCTCGTACTCGAACGTCGTCTCACCCTGGAAGATAACCACTGTCTCATCAGGCAGATCGGTCATGTCCAGCGTGACACCACCCGGAACAGTTAAGGCGTCGAGGATGATAGTCGAGCAGGAAGCCTTGGACTTGCTAGCTGACGAATAGCCCGCCGTGCCGGTAAACTTGCAGGTCTCGGCCCGCTTGGCAATAGCTCGCTCAACGGCTTCTGGGCTGGGGGCAGCAGTGGGCGCAGGGGCGGGAGCTGGGATCGCCAGTACAGGAGCGGCTGCTGCCGACAGCAGTATTGCTGCCAAGTTCTGGGAAAAATACATCCTAGGCAAGATCTTCGAGACAAGAGAAGAGAGTGCAGTGCTGATCACTGTGGCCAAGAGCCGCCAAGTCGGGGAGGCCAAGAGGCCAAGATGTGAGTTAAATATCAGTCGGACGTTTCGCTATTCCATTTTCACGATCTGGATCCTGTCCCTTTTTGCGGCGTCGCGCTCCGTGAATTCCTAATTATCTTTGAATTAATGCATTTTCGCACCACTCAGCGTACTATAGTCTATCAGCCCGAGAACACATGATCCTGCTCGCTCTTGCTTCAGGCGCCTGTCAGGGATAATTACGCCGAAGCTGTCATGGTCACGGTGAAGATGAAATTCCTCCAATTGCATTAATGCATTAATCCTAGAGACCTGGTATGCCTAGTGCGGAATGAATGTGGAGATAGGGTTGGACATGAACTTGACCCGATGGCCATCCACTGCAAAGGTGCTCTCGCACGCCAAGAGTGCTTTTATCTAGACAAAGCGGTAAGGCACAAACGCTTAGTGGTGGGCTTCCATCTTCCATGACTTTTTTTTGTTTTACTGTACTCACCTGCTATCTGACGATACATCAAGCTATTCTCGCGTATCTACACAGGCATCTAGTTTTGACACAGATCTTGAAGGATTTTGAATTCTCCTGTAATTAATCCGCCCAATTAAGTATTCTCTGTCTCTTATTTAGGCATGCTCCTCTTATACTACATCAATTGCCACTCTCATGTCAAAGAATCACCGCGTCACTATCGCAACGCGCCGTTTTAGTCTAGACTCGGCGCTACATGTGGGGAAAAATCAGTCGAGGGATGTTAAGTAATCAGCAGGGAATAGCCGAATTACATCTGCAATTGGGACTGCCGCAGGGCTCCGGATCCTTCCCTCCTATTTTCCTTCGACGCCTCAGTACCAATGATAAAATAAAGGTCTATGCTAGTCTACGGAAAGGAAAATACCTAAACTTTGACTAGGCGTACAGAGACAATTCATCCTAGAAAGTCCTTCACTAACGGTATCCCATTATCCTCCCAGCGTGCTTCGGCATACGTTGTGTCACGACTAGCTACAACAAAGAGGTTCATAGAGGCTGAAGTTAGTCGACTCATGTGAAACGTGGTCACATGAGTGTATTGGCGCTAGTATTTATCCGTACATAGCTATTGTACTCTGTTGTGGTCTATGTAATGAAGTAGAAGGAAGTGGGAAAGGTGGCTTAGTCACCAATTTGACTACATATATCGGCTTGCACAAGGGATTTAAGCATGAGGGACTACTGAATAGTTGACTAGAACACACACAACCAGTCGCGAAGATTTTATTAGTTAACTGAATTGAATTGCATACCTTTTGATCACTAAGTTCCCCATAGATTTAAGCCTGTGAAGGTCCTAGGAAGTGTCGGTTCGGCCCATCTCCCTAGAGACTTGTGTATCCGGCGGCGCAACCCCGCAGGGCTCACCTCCTACTTCCTAAATACGAAGTCATCTCATCTAGAGACATATCATATGAACTCATATTATACAGGTTTCGGGCCCGATTGAGACTGTCTCAGGGAGATTATACATTCAGCTCTCGTCAGTCTTAGACCTTCTGGGACCTAGGGCAGACGCTAAAAGGTAAAAACTATATTGTCTTAGATCTACGCAAGGCTATATAGGAGCTTTCTGAATGGTTAACGGACCTTGTTGTCATGAGATATTATCTATCGTATCGAGACTATGCCCGAGCCCCATATCCATTGTGATAACTAGCGTAGATAGCTAGAACCTTACCTCCCTGTATAACAATAGTCAAACTATAAATACCAACAATACGAATTGTGACAGAACAGGCCCTGCCTCGCGCTTCAACACGTCATAAGTGCTAAAAGTCAATTTTGTGTTCATTGTATTAAAAAGTAAACCTAATTAAACAGTTGATTCCACCGACAAACCGCCTGAAAATATAAACTAAAGCTAATTAAGCAGTTCGAATTCTGCCGTTTGCCGCTCCTTTTGAAGTTCACTTAAGTTCTGTCCACCCCATTGGGTCGAATCAAGAGTCCACAGAGCATAGAAATTGATCGCCCCATGGATGTAGCTGAACAAGATTGAGAGTGGGATGAACTTCATGTCGGAAGGGTACTTCCAGAAGTGTGGGATTAGCTTCATGATCTTAGTGAAGAAAATCCATGCCACAAGGACGGCATATGCAAGAATGGCAGTACCAGATGAAGCACCCTCCAGGGCAAGTGAGAGAAACATAAGCAACAAAACGTCAATTAAGATAGCCGGGCTTTGAAACTGACCTACATAAATGTAGTAAAATCCCCAGAGGTACCGTGGGGAGTACCAGTAAGATTCAGTGCTCATTACAGAAAAATTGCCTTGCCAATGGCCACGAGACCACCTTAAGCATTGGTGGAGATATTTTCGATTAGACTCGACTGTCGTCTCGATAGTTGCACGGGGTTCAGACTGAATGACGATCTTCCAGCCTTGGGAGTATACATAGCGCGTGAGGCACTTGTCATCTCCGATATGAATTTTCTTGCCTCGCCAAGAGTCATTCATAAAATATTCCGAAAATTCATCAGTCTGGAGAATTTCGGTGCGGTAGGCCGCGGTCCTTCCCGACAAGGTGCTGATAGATCCATCAACACCATTGGTGGCCAGGTTATTGAAACCCCGGCGTTCAAGGTAACCAATACCCAAGAAGTTCCAGCCGCTTGGGTTTGCCTGGCGTTTGACTCGTTGGAGCGAACCACCTGCACCGACTTTTGGATCTTCGAAAACCGCAAGGAGGTAATCTAAGAATCTCTCAGGCCAGAAGACATCATCATCTGCTAGTACGGTGATAGGGGTCTTCACAAGTGGCATAGCTTTGAGGATCTGTGCCCTCTTGTTCAACTTCTCAACCCCTAAGACTATAACATCAAAGGCGTTTTCAAGACAGTGGCTAGAGAGAAGCTCAACATTTGCGTTGCTAGTGACGATAATGATAGCGGACGGAGAGCATGCTGTAACTGAGTGTAAGCACTCAACAAGCTCTGATGGAGATTTAAAGGTAGTTGGAATGACTACCGTAACGTTCTTTCCGGAATACTTGGGCGGGTTTTGGATAGGCTTTGGTTTGGCTAAAAGATAGACGAAAAGACCCACGATCGTTCTTACATATCGAAAGGCGAAGAAAGCGAAAAAGAGGCACATACTTAGAGACAGCATGGTTACAGGAGGAATTGTCGTTCGCTCGCTGGGTGATTGAGCAGAGCTGGATGGTTGAGTAGGGCTTATGGTGAGGGGACTGTGTTCTTAATGATGATCAACAGAAACGAAACTCCTCATGAGAGCTTTCTGCCAGCTTAAATACCCGCGCAAGAATACCATCCTCATCCTCGACCACACAAGCATCACTGGCATGAAATGTATTTTACTTTTGTTTCTTCGGCCAGTCCCGAGGCCATGGAGTCAAGAAGACAATATGATTGCTGCAAATCCAGAAGAATTAGTTACCGCCGACTCCACACTGTATTTTCTACGCTCGGCCGTAGTGGCCTCGAAGACAGGCCTGTTTGTTGCTTCTGCTACGAATGCATAAAGGACAATGCTGTCCTACCTTAAATATAGCACTAGCGCGAATGAAGATGTTACTCGGGGTCTTGGACGAGTCCGTCGTGCTTGCGCTTGACTCTTTCACTTGGGGGCGAATGTGGGATCACCATAGGCGGACTCGCCTTAGCATGCATTATTAAGGGAGTTACACGAGCCATAAAGACAACAACACCAAATCTAACCTTAAAGATCGCCAAGAACAAACTACAGGAAATTACAATGAAGATATCCTTACCAGGGAGAGTCGTAGAGGTACCGGGAGGTCATGAACAGCTGGAGGCGCCGATGGGCTGATCTTGATCCCCCTTAGAAAATGTTTTGGCTACCTCTTTCTTTACCTGTCTCTGACCTATATTGATAGAGACCACCTAGTATAGTTGACGGGACGACGAAATAGTTACAAGTGTCCTAGGTTATAGCATTGAAGGAGCTTCGTATAGAATTATACTTCCAACTCATTTTTTTTAAGTAACAATACGAGCAACAAGCTTCACTGTCAGCGTATCTAAGTCGCTCAATATCTGTGAAGGTAATCCTGAATACCACCGCGCGATACTATCCTATTTTGCAGCAGCCCAGCCAAGAGCGGCAGCAAATGGTGGAGGAAGTACACCTGGTCCTCCGCCATCGGGCGTAACGATCTATCCTGCAACATAGCCATCCTCATCTCCAGCAACTTTTGAACATCCGGGCTAGGCCCCATGTTAATCATTTGGCCCGCCATCAAAATTGCACGGGGCCCGTGGAACTGGCTGGAGTCCCCATTGGTAAGCATAACGCTAGCAACGTGTAAGCCGCGGGGTTCGAGGACCTGCTTCCGCAGCTCTCTGTAGCAACGATCCCAATCGGAGGGAGTGCCCACGGCCGGACGGACAGAAACCAATGGCGTGCGTAACGTGTCGTGAGTCCAGAATGCTGGAAATACCAGGTGAGGCTTCAAGTTCTCGTCAAAGGAGATCGAGGCGAAACGATACGAGATCCGGTTTCTCATTTCGTGCTTCCCTACATTAGTGCCGGAGAAGAGTTCATGGTAGACAAGTTCCTGTATTTGTTTCTGGATCTCGGCCGAAGGGACCCAGAGATAGGGATTTGGGTCCGGCGTCGGCCGATTCGCGTAATTGATCGCTCTGTATGGCCCTGGTGGATGATTGCTCATGACGGAAATATCAATTGGTCTCAGTTGTCCCGGCTATTCTAGTCTGGTTCATATAAAAAAGGGAAAGAGAAAGAAAAAGAAAGAAAGCAAAAGGCGATAAAGGTAGATACTGCAGTCTAGAGAGGGCGTGCTGTAGATTGTGAACAATAAAGTGAGAACGTCTAGAGATAGATAGGCCTGCCAAATATATCTTAAATACTCCCTATTGCTAGACTTGTAGATATAAGTCTGGCATACTGAAACGAGGCTCATGCGATAGTACCTGAGGTTGACTGCGCGTCCAATTGGGGTGTAACCAACAAGTCACGCCTTCTCCTCTTACTCTCCAAGCGCAACCGTAAAATGTTCCAAACACGTGAGCATCTTCCAGCACTCTAATAGCTGCCCTCTGAAGCCTAACCTCTGACAAGAACTTGCACGGGAGTCGTATGAGCATGCTTCGAACTAGACAGTCTGACGCAATTGTTTGCTATACAAGGAGGCTGAAGGGATATTCCAGACGTCCAGCTCAGCTTCATCCCTGCGGGGACCTTTGTGTCGTGAGCGGGAACCATGAAGACCACTCAATGCCTCTTTCTATGTTCTAAGCTCTCTATAAATCGCGCAGTTAAAATGTAAAAACCTGTTTGAACACAGTATAATATTAGCTAAGGGGTAGATGCAAAGTCTATTAGAAGGTCGTACATGTGTGGCAAATTCAGTCTACTTACCGTTTCAGTAACGGCCTTATTATCATTACACAAGGGAGAAAGAGTTTTACATTGCTGTGATAAACCCGATATAACCGAGGGAGCTTCTTCTTGTAAACACTAGATAATTAGACGGCTCCCTGTTCCTACCCGGTTACACACATAGAACCTCCAGGTTTTTATATTGAAGCACCGAGTAAGTGAAAAGAGAAGATTGGTCTAGGCCATCAACTAACTAAGCCAGCAAACTCCAAAAGGTCCCGTCCGCTTTTTGTTCAGATCTAGATATTCTTGCCATAGAAAGCGTCCTATATGTATACACCTAAGACCAAAAAGAAGATATTATATTTTAGAAGTGTTCATATTTTATACAGTGACGTTTTCTTCAACCGTTTAGGTAAAGATTGGGCATAAAATGTACTTTCGGTGCCGAAGGTGTGTCTTGGCTTTCGAAAAAAGCAGGGAGGACGTTTTGAGAGCTACTGTAAGCAACAAATGTTCATTAGATACCTAGTCAACGCACACGGCGCAGGGAGCAAGGATTCTTACGAATTAGGCAAGTTAATTGAATTGCGTTTCTTTCGATCGCGATCTTCCCTATAAATTTAATAATATAATTGGCCTAGGATGTGTATGATCGGCCTACCCCCCAGAAACTTGATATCGAAAGAGCTCACTTCAATGTGGGGTTCACCTCATTGTTTAATATCGCGGGGTTTGCCTCATTGTTCGACATCGCATGACTAGACTTGTCTTCGGCGTGAAAACAAGAAAGATGAAGTAAAACAGTGTAATCTCTCATTCCAAAGGTAAGATACCTAGTTAGTGCATGAGATATCAGTGAATAGTATGATACTCATACCAAAGGAGCGTAATCTCCTCCTCTCTTCCCTCCAAAGTACTCATACTTCTAGGAATGAGAATGCCATTTTGCACCGCGTTACTAAAGCTATTAGTTGATCTCCTCGCTCTCCGCTGTGCCTTCGCTTCATTAATCTCACATTCGTTTCCTTTACCATGTTCTTCAGTGCCCTGGAGTCTCTGACCCTTTCTCTAATGATGTCTGCGGCGGCCTCGAGTGTTGAAAGACTCCGTGTCAGAATAGTCAGTGCCGGGGTGTATTGAGTCCGGATACTCGTCGTCCTCAAATTTGAGTCTCGGCATGGGCACCAACACTCTCCTATGGTCGCGTTCCTTAACCGGGATCCTCGACACCGGAACCACTTCCTTCCCGTGCCCTCGCTCCTCATTTTCTGAATTAGAACTACCGGGGCGATCGCCCGCAAACCCCGCCATAAGCGTGCTCTTGCTAATCTCGGGCGGGTAGAACGCGGAGATGGTACCATAGCCGCCCAATGAAGTGAACTCAACAGCAGCATCCAGCAGATCATGCTTAGAAAGGGTACTCTGCCGAAGTTCCTTGGCGATGTCTCCCCATTCCTCAACATGCGGACCGCCAGGCATAAACTCTACCTGGAAAAAGTGCGCGAAGACTAGTCTGTCTGGGTCAAAGTACATCGGATGACCAGGCATACGTATCGCCCATTTCTCATCGACGGGAAGGACGGCGCTTATATATTTCAACTTGAAGTTCGGTTGATCGGTTCTGTCACGTCTGTCACGTCTGTTGCTAGACGCACCGGAGAGTCTGCTGCGGAAGAAGTTCTCTATCTCATCTAAGACGGGGGGGAGTGGATTTTTTCGGACCAAACGGAGAGGCGAGAGCCCTCTGCGGCGATGCAATTGTGGTTCATGCCGACGTTCACCTTCGACTTGGCTCATGGCGAAGCTATTCTAAGGTCGGTTGATAATAAGTAAGGCCAGGGTCCCTGGGAAGAGTGATAGGATTGTGAAGTAGAGATCTAAGGTCTCGGATAACTAACTATCAAGATGATTATAAAATACGCGTCGCTATCATTGTAATTCACAATTCACTTTACCTATGGCGGAAACTAATAGATCGAAGAAGAGTGACCACAGGTCTCAGGAAGACTTACTGGCTATCGCGCTCCGATAGCTCGTGATACCTACCTTGGGCAGGAGTGGTGACTCCTCAGTTTGGTCGCTTATGCTATCTGGAAGAAAGCAAGGAGGTAAGGGAGGCGAGTTGAGGCGATATAAAGGGATTGTACGCCCAGCGTATCACATGACTATTTGCAAAGCCGTACACCCGATTCCATAGATGGTTTGCCAATGATGGCTTATCCCTAGATTGCGAGGACAAACAACAAAAGGCGCGCTACACCAATCAAGGATTCTGTATGTCAACGATTGGGCAGCTGAGCCCTAGATGACCATCGCTCACGAGTTTATTGCTGAGATGTGTGAGCAACATCATCTGTTCTCTTTCTGTCTCTGTTGACATCATCGCAGGAAATAGGAGGTAAGGGTTGAATTCTCAATAAAAATGATAAATAAATAGAATTCGAGAAGACAGATATTTTCATACTCATATCTATGCAAGATAGCGCCGGATACCTATTTGATATACAAAAGCCAGGTGGGAATTCGCGTCGAGGCGAGATTTGTTTGCTGAATTCAGCTGGAGAGGGAAGAATGCTGCCCGCTAGGTTGAGTTAGACGCCTCAACAAAATGCTGAAACTCGTCTCAGCGGCTACAGCAGGTGGATCCGTCGCTACACGGCCGCCCTGACAAGCGCCGCCACAACCACCCAACACCCCGGCGGACCAGGTCAACAGCGTGCTTAGCGCCCGCCGTCTCAGCGATCGAGTCTCCCCAGCCAGTCGTCCATGCCCCATGGTCGGCGTCTATAACAGAGCCCCACACTCCACTTAGGGACCACCACAAATACCATAACCCCGGACAGTGCTGGGAGAGCTAGCTGCTTTCTTTCAATTGCTTGGCTGGGAGAGCCTCATTTCCTGTTCACCTTACAACCTCCTTTGTCTCGATGGGCGGGGGAAACAAGGCCGTTGCCCTCAGTCTTTGTCGCCCTCTAGACCCAGGGTTGAACAATATCCCGGTTCTATGAACTCGGCGCTTGTTATGAAGCCACGGTCAAGTTTAGGTCAACCTAATTTTGACCTTGGACCCGACCCTTTGTTCATTTATTGTCTTGGTCATTTAAATATCTACCAAGCCTCCTCTTCTCGTCTTGTCTCGCCATCTTTCTAGCCTTTCTCCTAGTCCAGTTCTCATCATTCTCACCTATTCACTACTTTTTTTTTTCACTTCGACCTCGTCGACACTGGTTGTCACCATCGGTTCAATAGATTTGAATAATCGATACTCCATTCGCTCTTCTACACGTTTTCACTTAGATACCTTTTTCCCTTCATTAGACTAAATCTCTGTGTCTGCGCAAGCATTAGCTACATAATCAACCGCATATCAACCTACACACACATTCACTACCCTATATATCATCACAATCAACCATGGCACTCGGATCAATCGCCTCGAAGTTCGGCAAGGGCGCCATAGCCAAGTCCCTCTACATCTACGAGACCTGGCTCCGTCTCGCGGGCCGCTCTCTCCAGCTGATCTTCGCCCTCGTGGTGGTAGGGCTCTACGGCTCGCGCGTGAGCTCCGATCACACCAACGACAGGTCACAAGCCGTCCAGTGGGTGTTCGCGCTGATCGTGTCCTCGCTGAGCGCTATAACCTCGGTGCTCTTCGCGATCCCGCAGCCCTTCGTCAGGACGGCCCGCCTCTTCGCGTGGGACTTCACCCTCTTCATCCTCTGGATCGCCGTCTTCGGCACCTTCGCCGTCATCTTCCTGCGCATGCCCGACGACGACGCCCACAAGTGGTACCACAACACGCGCGTGAGCGTCATGCGCCACGCCGTCTGGATCGATCTCGTCAACGCCGTCTTCTGGCTGCTGACGGGCGCCTACGGCTGCTTCCGCACCTTCGTCTCGCGCAAGGTCGACGAGAAGATCGACAGCAAGCTCGGCCAGCTCGAGGACAAGGTCTCCGGCAAGCTCGAGGAGTCCGGCCTCGGGGCCAAGCTCGGCCAGGCGTCCAAGGTGGCCTCCGTCGCTAGCAAAGTCGCTCCTGTCGTCGCCCCCAAGTTCGCTCCTAAGTTGAGCAAGTTTACAGAGTCGAACGCGGTGTAGACAAATCCTTTTCTAAGTTATAAATACAAGGAAATAAGACAGCGAGGGGGGAAAAGAAGACGTAGTAATAGATGGGTTTAATTAACGGCTTTTTGGAATACAACACCATATCATCTTTCCGCGCATTTAATTAGGCGTTTGGGCGACATAGCATATCAATTGGTTTTGTTGCGTATCCTGTACCATAAGTTAGCATACTCCTTTGATAGAGTCGCTGTGTCTAGATAGACAGACAGCAAGTAGTCTCATAACAACCAATGCATTTTGAATACACAACAAACCAGAAGATTTATGATGCTTCCACTCGTGATATAATGGTAACCGCAGCGAAGCGCCGCTCAGATAATTCACTGCTGCCCTTCATGAAACAGGCACATAGCAGTCCCCAGTGCTCAAATGTAATAAAATGTGGCCGACTCTAGGCCAACAGAACAAAACCTGTCTATTCTCGATATTTTCGCTCTTTTCTTCTGTCACTGTAGACTCGCAGCCCGTAATGCATTCATTCAATCATTATCGAGGGATCCAACCTCTAGCAAAAGAAATCCAACGCCATAGCCATCTATGTGCACTCCTTCTCCCTTCCAAAAACACAATCCAAAAAAATTTAACATGCTCATGATTCACGCCATCGCAACAGCTCCCCAGCCTCCAAAACACCAATAACCTCTCCCCTCGTATCCACAATAGCTAGTATCGAGTCCTCACCGCACGCCGCCTCGCCGTAGTCTGGCGCAATGAGTAGATCCCGGATCCAGCGCGCAGCCTGTGCGACGCGCGTGTCGGCGCCGATGCTAATCCATTCGCTCCTGGGCACGAGCAAGTCCGGGATGTCAGACAATGCGCGGGCCATGAGCTTGGTGTCAAGGCGGCGGATACGAGAGGGACAGGCGAGGGCATCACCTACGCTGACCCAGCCCGACGGGGATTCGTAACCAGCCTTGAGGACGTCGGCGCCGACGAGGACGCTCTCACTGGAGACGGCAGCGGGGGGGTTAATGGAGGCGATCTTATCGACGCAAAAGGCAAGATCGCGTATCGAGAGTACCTTATTGGCGCTGGCATTGGCTGGTTTATTGTTGCTGTTGTTGAATGCGGAGCCGATGGCGCCGCCTGGATGGTTGCGTGCGAAGACGGAGGAAACACTGGCGTGAAGCTCCTGCGAGACCACGACGGCGAGAGCGTCACCTAGCGCGAGGGCTACGGTGGTGGAGGTGGTCGGGGCCGAGATGCCGAAGGAGACAGTCTCAGACTCGTGAATGGGTGCCGGCAGGAGGATGGCGCCGGGGCGATGGCAGATGAGCTCACAGTCGGCGGGCTGCAAATGCGCCGTTAGGACGATGACGGGGAGGCTTGGGTCTACGTGTGGGAGCAAGGCTAGGAGTTCGGACGTCTTGCCGGAGAAGGTGATGAAGAGGACAGCGTCGTGGCCACCGATTTTCCCCAGGTCGCCGTGCAGAGCTTCCGTGGGATGCAGGAACGTCGAATGCAGGCCTAGACTATTGAACGTCGCCACGAGCTTTTTCCCAATGTGCCCAGACTTGCCTACGCCCGTGACAACCAGCTTCCCCCTTTCGCGGCATTGCTGAACTATAGCTTCCACTGCCGCGTCGAAGCCTTCTGCTGCCGTCGCATCGGACTTATACAGCTGGGTTAAACTCCGGAGAGCGGTGGCCTCGGTGCTGAGAACATGGATTGCGCCAGTGACGCGTCGTCTTGCGACGGAATTTGCGTCTTCGACGTCTGTAGCGGTCCCTGTACCGTCTAGGCAGAGAGGCTCGATGGGCGTATTGGACCCAGCATCTGTGGGAGTCAGAGGCGATGGAGGAGACGGCGGGGGTACGGAGGGGCGAGGGGCTAATCCTAATAGAAAAACCTCGCTATTGTGAACAGGGTGGTGTTCGACCATTATAAGTCGTTTATGAGCTTAGCCGTGCGGGCAAGACTGGTATAAGGTTAAGACAACGAAAGTAACCTTGTTTGGTGGCGGCCACGTATAGCGGGACGGTCCGATAAACATGGCATTTGGCCTTGATCGACACGACGCAACTCAAGAGTTCATTGCCATCTGGTTCGACGAGTAAAGTGTAATCCTGAAGAGGAGAGAATCGCCCGCTGGATCCCTTATTACAAGATGACGGGATACAGGACAAGCGGAGGATCCTGAGTAGATATAAGTCGACCGACAGTGTTATCTCTAGTCGAGTCTAAGGGAGACAGATAAAATTAGTCTAGAGGGGTCAAACAAAAAGATATGGGGCGATTTAGTCCATATATACAATTGATATACAGGTACTATGTTTACTTAGTCCCGTCTAAGTTCGCTTCTAGCCGGGAGCTGTTGATAAGCAGCATCTACTCGTATCTACATTGGATTATCAAGACACACGAAGGTAGGCAGAGTTTGCCCGGTATATGCGGTTGTTTTGAATGCAAGGAGGGCCGATTATCTGATGAATCATTACCGAATACGGCCAATGGTGCGTATGCGGCATGCAGGATCGCCTAGGAGAGTCCAGAGGGACCATTGGCCCGCCCATATCGGATTGAATAATGACGCTTAGAATAGCGTGCCTTGCGTGCTCTGTCTTTGCTAGTTAGACCATGGCCCTTCGAATTATATCGAGCGAACCAGGGCCGTGCTCGGAAGGATTGGATGTCGTTAGAATGCCGGAACTACCGGGCGGTCTGCGACAAGGGTCTGAGTGTTCCTGAGACCTAGCAGTCCTGTGATAAATGAGTTATGTGTGCAAGCGCAGCAGAGATGTATGTAAGTGGGATGATGTGCATACTAACAAAGCTAGGTCTCAACTGGTTAGCGAATCGCACGAAACCGATGTCTACCACCTACCGTATTAGCTGTCATCTTAGCAGCTTATCCACACCCTTATCCAATATTTTTTCCTGGTTCTTAACCAAGTTGAAACAAGCCTGCATCCCTGCGGATGCCACACCGCGGGGTTTCCCCTCGTAGCGGATCGAATATTATAGCAGCCGATATTCGCGACTAATAAGACGGCTTCGCCAAAAGATTGTAATTTAGATAAATAGATGATGCGTAATACTACGTATGTAGTGCTAGATGTTCGGTAAGACTAACTACTTAGTTAGTATTTATCCATTATGAGACGAACGTGGGGGATGTAATAGGTGATCTCTCGATTACCTAAGCCGTATTATACATGTGGCATATAGCAAGGTCCAGAACGGGGTTGGAGGCTTGGTAGTATTATGCGTACTTACCATTCCAAAATCTTGCAATCTCGTGCGCCATCTTTAGTATTTCAACGGCAGTGAGCTTCTTTCTCCCTACCTATGTTTATAAAGAAGTTACCTAACAATTTCCGAACTAACAAATAGGCCAGGCATCAGGCCTTAGCATACTGGTATCTTCGGTGACGAACAGCGCATGACTTATGCCCTCATATGATTGTTAATAAACATCTTGGTGCATCAGCAAATGGCCTCTTCCACATTGCGGCCAGGCTTGTCTGCGCCTGGCCGTTCACGTGGAGGATCCCTATTCTTCGATAGACGACCCCCTTTCCTTCAGAAGCGTCCTCTAGGATGAGAGCGCAAAAATGACCGAGATATATGCAGATGACCTCTTTCAACTTCAGATCATCATCATCAATCCAGACATGGCTCGTAGATATAGGCCGTAAGTTATCCCAGAATATCAATACATGACTTTGTTCTGGATTGTACTGTTGCTCCGTGGGCGTTCGCATTACTATACCACGGCATATGAGACGGCCAAATAGTTTCAAGAACCCACCACTCACGGCGCCGAATTGATTATGCTGGTCAGCGTCCACTTCTACAGCAATGATTGAGGCGTCGAAACTAACCCTTTCATAGCCGAGACGTAAGAAATAAGAAATAGCCGAGTCCTGAGAAGCCCAAGACCAAGACGGGCATCGATAGCTTAATGTTTTCTTCCCAGGTCCCTTTCGACCCCACAAAAGACCGACCATAAGGGAATCGCGCCAAAGCCCAGCGATGTATTTTGCTCCGCTGTTTAGGCTTACCGCTTCAGCAAGGGCACTGATCGCAACGAGCTTATCACTACCACGTGCAAGCTGACGCGTAGCATATTGTGGTACCAACACTCTATACCACAAGTCCACTCTCTGTTGTGTCGTCAGAGCGGGTGCTCCGCCTTGTGGCATTTTAATTTCATTGGTAACACCAAGAGGCAGCAATGGAAGCCGGTCCTCTCGTTCGCTTAAGTGATTGCAACGCCAAAGAAGCTGAGATTGGGTATAGTATAATATGCGTGAAGATAAAAGAGTCTCTTGTAGACACCAGGCTCGGGTAGACAGCGGGCCATGCAAGACATGCCGTCTGTACGGGTCATTGTTATCGTTTATGTACTTGTCAAAGTATAATGTGCTATGTCGTCCATCGGAGAGTTGGCTATCAAGGCGCACAAGATCGACGTAAACTTCCAGGTGCGATGTAGACTGCTCGTTGAAAGCGCCTTCTGTAGACGAGTGACCCAAAGCAACAGCAATAGTAAGCTGAGAGCCTCTATAAATACCAGCCATCTTTGATCCTTCACGAACCCAATCGTCATTGTCGTCTTGCACAATGCATATAGCATCGATCCAAATGTACCGCAGTCCTAGCTGCTGCGCAATAAAAGTTGCGTCGTACAGCGTAGGTGGTAGTTCGGAGCGGTCGAACCCGACTTGTCGGTGCTGAAGATTACTTTTTGTCGTAATCCAGCTTGGATCTATCTGTTTGCCCCAACAATAGCTCAAAGTGCAATAGGTATAAGATTTGGACTTGATAGTTTGTGTATCTTTTAATGCAAGTTGTTCTGGGCTGCCATGGACCGACCCAAGGTCGATCAGCCTCGTTGGAAACTGATGGTATAAATGGCTGGCAGATTGCTTTTGTCCCTTGGTCGTATCGGATATTACATGACTCCCTTGATTCGCGCAGCAGTCAGTGAGCCATGATCGTGCCACATCAAACGAGGCATTTGATCGTGTGTCAGTTAAACGGCGCCTCCAAGGAACTCCTAGATCTGTGGCCGGGTCAAGCTCGTCTGTGAAATATGACAAGTTCCTGTAGTTTAGAATCAGTACCCTACAGCGGAGGCAAGACAGCATATCACAGAGGAGTGCTAAGATCATAACCCACCTTGTCTGTGCTACTAAATGCTGGTTCATGAGCTTGGTGACGAGAATCTGCTGGCCCTTCAAATAAATTCTCAGTTTGTTAGACCATTGAATTTCAGCTTTGGCAAGGTGAAGTTTCTTCCGCAAGATGTAACAGAAATGGCAGCTCCGTGAAGACTTTTTGAGATCAGCAAGTGGTAAGTGACGATAGCCAGTCTTGGAAATAATTCTTTCGGCATTAACCATTCTACACGTTTGGCAAAGGGCGTCGTCGGGAGCAATGTTATTTATGTAACATTGCATAGGCTCGCGCCAGACTGAAGGCGATGTAGTTGGAGGCTTCACAGTCATAGTCGAAAAAGACTTTCTGCGTTGCTCTTCTCCCTTAGAGGAACAAACTCTCCTATCCCTAGTCGACTTCAGCGGCATATCAAGGTAAATGTCGTGATAAAGATCCTGCTCCTCGTCCGAGTGAGGTTTCCGGACCCCCCAATTAGTTTCTTCCATCCAATGCGTCCGAGGCGATAATGACCTCGCTCGGCCGCGAAGATGCGAGACGGGGCGATTATATCTTTCACGCCGATCGCGTCTTTGTGAGCGCGGCGGGCGTCTGGAATACTCATCCCAGGACTTCAATTGGAACTCGTGCCATAATATGTTAGATTAGTGCTTCCTGGACGGGCAACATCCTCTCTAGCCTTAACACTTACATCGAGTTCGTCAGAGGAATCCGAACTCTCATCGGACCGGGTCTTGCTTCTTCGGTGCCCAACGCCACGTATTCGTGAGATTGGGCCAGACACCAATGAGGTCGCATGGATGCCTCGTTGGGGAAAGTGACCAATGTCTAACAGTTTGCGACTGAGTTGCTGGAGTCGTGACTTTGCTTTGTGTCGAAAAGAAGGCCGAGGGTTTGATCCCCCCCCTTCTAAGAGGGAAGTAATGGTCATTTTCTAAGTTTCGGAAGGATGGTGGGTAGATCTTAAGAGTAATGGTGTGTTGCTACTAGGTAGGTACTTCATCATAATTGAAGTTCTAATAAGACTGTGAGTTGACTCTGTAATACCTACCAAGGTACTTAAGTAGTGAGAGAAAGAGTCTACTAAGTAGTCTAGAGGGAATTGACATGCAACCGTGGCGAGGGGTATCCTCATACGCTACACTATCCTTCGTACTTTCCCACAACTGTGGAAATTTTGGTTAAGGCTGGTGAGATCAGCTGCCACCACCTCATCACACGCATGATGTCACCCTGGTAAGCGACTTCCTCTTTCTATATACCTAAGTAGGTATATTCTGCTAAATACAACTATCCTTATAACCTCATATGATTCCCGCCGGTCGCTCTACTGCTTACTGCTTAGGTACCTTCTAGTTAGTAGGTAGGTACCTACTTACTTAGGTAAACATACTCAATAGATACCTACCTTACTTATAGGTACCTGTAGGCAAACAGATATTAATTCTCACCAACAGTTGTCCACCCTTTGACCCTATTAAAATCCATGACCTCTCCTTGCGCGCCCCATCGACCCTGGACATCCCACCAATTCCTACCCATGGCTATCTCTGGCCGCCATCGAAATGCCCGCCGCGTCTTCTCATCTACCTTGCCCTCGAGAAATGCAAGCACCACTTGCCCCATGGCCGGCATTGTCTTGAAACAGTGCCCGCTACCGCCAACCGCCAACAGGAACCGTCCTCCTTCAACACTATTACTGCCTCCGGCATCTCCCTGTTCACTACCGTCAAGCTTATACCAATCAATGAGAGGCATACGATCGACCGTGTCTGCATCCCAGCATATGCGCGCGAAGCTAAAGGGCCGCGTAGCAAGATGCGGCATCGTTTCCTTTAAGAAGCCCCTTACGCGATCCTCCGATTCGAGGGGAATTTGTTGTCGAGAAAAGGGTTTAGACCCCACGATGACCCTCCCATCCTTGGTTGATCTATCTGCAGGTCCTTGGGTTAGAAGTTGATCCTCAGGTAAAGTTTCGTGAAAAATGGGATTAATGTAGCCCGGATGCTCATCGCAGATCTTCAGCTCATGAGTCTCAGCTGACGGCTCCATGAAAAATCCCTTCTCAATGTTGAACAAGACCGGGAGGTCTTTATACAGCTCTGCTTCAGTTGGCGTCATCTTGATATGGGCTAATGTCCAAGCTGTCGGCCGGAGCTGATGTTTCAAGTCTATTAGGCTATCGGCGTGGGCTCCATTAGCAAGAATAGTTGTGGTGGCTTGATAGACCGTCCCACCAGCGGTCTTTACACCTCGCAGGGTGTTTCTCTCCAGAATGTCGTCATTCTTGCCATGCTCGGCCTTGTTCGAAAATAGTAATTCAGTGACTAAACCGTGTTGACCGGTGATGAACCGAACACCCAGTCTCTCTGCTTCCTGCTTGGCTGCGACGATGGCCCCGCGAGCGAAAACCCATCCTGCGCTGCTGGCTTTCGCGAATCCTCTCCAGCCTATGAAGTCGCCTGTGAGGACACCCTCCGGCATGGTGTTTCTGAATTTCTCAGCAGATGCGACCTTCTGGTATTCATTTTCATGTCCGCTGATATCTTTGAGTAAAGCCTCGTAGGCGGCATCGGAAGAGGCTGCCATGACATAGCCTGTGCGATGATAGTAAGGTTTGTATACTGGGTCGTTAAGCCATGCTGCAGTACATAAATCATGAAGGCGATTCCACGCATATGCAGCGTCAGTATCGTCTTCAGACTGGGAGCCTGGAATGATTAGTACTTTCGCATGATGGGCAGAATGGCAAAGGGAACATATGAGATGCATACCTTCTTCCATGATCTTGTTGAGGTCATTCCCGGCTGCGATGCTGCTAGGCACATCCTCTCCGTCGAGGACCGTTACATTGCTGTAGCCATTTCTCGCGAGTTCCAGCGCAATGCTGCACCCCCAAGTTCCACCCCCAATGATCAGGACGGAGTTGCTTTTATCTACTGCCATGATCGTATATGAAATTTGGCGAAGTAATAAGATTAACGAGACAATGGCATGAAGAAGCAAATTCAAAGATTAAAAGGACGGTTCAATTTGCCTAATGGTCTTGTCGAGGGGGATGGTCAGTGTAGTGGGAGAGTATCCGCCCACTAACACTGATGCGAATCTCTTGTCTATAATGTTAGTCAATTACTCCAACGGTTTTACGTCCCACCTACAACTAGATCATCAAGCAGCATTATTTCATCATAATCGTATCGGGTATTAGATGGACGAACACACAGGAATGACAATGCGCAGGAACTATTTTGAAAGAGATTCTTAGATCTCATCAGTGCAATCTTTCTTTTACAAGGCTCTCCGCGCAAGCTAGCCAACTAGGACCATACCAACCCTAGAAGTCGCAAGCTGCGCATATTTAGCTAAGGCGGCAGGACAGCAAACTTATCGAAAAGCAAGCTGCGGGCTAGCTAAAGCCTTAGAGCCCCTTGACAGAAAGACGTGCATATATCCATTCATTCTATTACAATCACACAGGGTCCCGTCATGTCCTCTCTATGTCCATCAACGCCTAGGCCTTCTTTGGAAATGTTCTATATCAAATTCATACACGGAGACTGCTCAAATCATCTTTCGCTGCTTGATGTGCACCTGTAGCGGTGGCTTTACCCACAGCGCGAGAATCTTCTGGTCGTGCCAGTTCTTGGAGCTCTCGTCAAGCGTCAGATCGAAGTTCCATAGGACCTTGGCCAGGATGGATCGCATCTCGTCTATTGGGAAATCGTTAGTTAATGCCTTATTTTCATAGAGATACCCAAGGGACGTTCTGGTATCGTGTAAAGCGAAGTCGACTGCGGGGCCATGCTGAGCAGGTGTATGGCCCTTTACACATGACATCCTAGATAGATAGAGAGAGCGATAGAGAGAAATAGATATTACTTACGCATTGCGAGATTTTGACCAATGCAGTCTCGTCGCCCCACGCTGAACGGCTTGTGAATTTCTCGTCTATCATTAAAGAATGGAGAGCTAGGATTGGATATCGATTCAGGAAGCCATCGCTCCGGGAGGAATTCTTCCGGCCGATGATAATTTCTCGGGGAGTGGAAGGCTGCTAGCTGGGGTACGCTGACTTGTGTCTAGGCGTTATATTAGTTCCAAGTGCAGAGGGTAGACTGATAAAAAAATGTAACTGACCTTTGGAGGAATCGTGACGCCCGCAATCTGGACCGGAGGGCCATCAGGAACAATACGTAGCATACCCAAAGGAAGAGGAGGAAAGATGCGAAGTCCTTCTTGGAGACAGGCCATCATGTAGGGAAGTTTCGTTCTGGTTTCGTCGAAAGTAATCTCTTCGTCGGATTTAAAGGTTTCGCGGACTTCCCGTGTAACTCTTTCGAGGGCATGAGGTGTCTTCAACAGCCAGTAGGTGACACCACTCAGCAGCGTTGCCGTAGTCTCGGACCCAGCAAGCATGATCAGATCAGCGTTGCTAGCGAGCTCGTCGTCCTTCATCTCGTGGTCCTGTCCTCGAGATCGTAGCATGAAATCCATGAAATCGCCGCGGTCAGGCTGCTTCTTGTTGTATATCCGATCCATGGTCATCTTAGACGCGAAGGCGTAGTGTCTCTTCTCGGCATTGCGGATCTGGGGCCCCGCAAGAAACTTCAACGCGTTGCCTACCAGTGGGAACATGCTGCCGAAGGCCATGATGGGCAACAGCTTGATGATGTTGCCGATGTTATCCAGCCACGCATTACTCTTCCCTTCCGCCAGCCCCTGCAACGGAGTCCCGTAGGCAAGATCCGCGATCAGATCGAAAGTCGTGAAGTTGTACCATCTCACCATGTTGACAGGTTCACCAAGCGCCGACTTCTCTCGCAGCCTTGTTATGAGAAGATCGATGTACACGCGAATAAGAGGTTCCTGTAAACGCAAGGCCTTATCCGAGAAAGCCGGCAACATAGCCCGTCGATACCGGAAGTGATCTTTGGTGCTAGAGAATACAATCTTCTTGGTGTCCAATTTGAGACCGGGGAAGTGCTTTGGGAACTCGGCATGTCCATGACCGTAAATATCCTTCCAGGCCTCGGGGCGGATGAAAGCTACTTCGTCGGCGTTGACTCGAACCACCTCGCCATATTTCTCGTGGAACTCAGCATACTTGAACTCTAGCTTCCCGCGCATTTTGTAGAGCGATCTAAACCCGTGGATCGCAATCCATAGCGGTGGTCCCGGGATGTGCCTAAGCGGGTGGAAGTAAAGGTTATACACCGCGACGACGCATAGGCGCATAAAGAAGAAAGCGACGAGCGCCAGCGCCAGGCGACCGGCACCCTGCCATGACGTGAGGTCGAACTGACCGAATGTGCGGGCGATTGGCCCCGGGAAGTCGGCCATCTCGAATGAGACCCTAGTACAACAACACGACACGACACAAGTGATGAACGACTCTGAGAAGCTTCACGTGTAGTCTAGAGCTCGAAATGCTTGTACCTGACCTATATATATGAACCTGCTTAGTGTAGGCATTGGCATGCTACCACGCTTACCCCTCACGTCAACTATGACAAATTCGCTGCTTGGTCCCCTGGTAGTGGCGCCTGTGTATCCCATTCACCAGGATTACGCAGATACGTAGGTCGTACTACCTACCATATGTTGTTCATTTCAAATTCTAGTGTACTGCACACTTTCCGGCGTCCGACGCCCATATAGCTTTTGGTGGACTTGTAAGCTGACCATTATGCATTTACCTGTTGACTGTACGGGTATAAAATGCGTTAGCAAAGAACCGCGCTTAGGGATCGTGCACTAGCCTAGACACCAGGCACCCGAAGGATTACACGATCTGCCGTATCCATAGTGTAGTGTAGAAATAAAATAATTCGCCTATTTTTAATAGGAATTGGCCCATCGACTAAAATCCCCGGTCGGTACACGTAAATATGTCCTCTAGCTACGGTAGTTCCACATGTCAAATATTTCACAACATACGATTCCCATGATACACGATATTGTAGCTTTTCGTTGCCAAGCTATCTCATTACTACACCAATGACAGTGAAGCGAATATGATAAGAAATCGACACATATTTGGATGGTCACTACATATACGCTTCGATGTTAATGTAACACCAAACTACCTACCGTAAATGTTAGCCGTCATTATACGATTAGTGCATTTACATACAGATCTATACGAACCTTGCAGGCGCTAAGATGCAATGCCTCATCATGCCTACATTTTTAGGTGCATTATATAATCACCTTAAACCTAATATTCGTAGCGAATGCCTAGAGTAACCTTATCTAGAGCGGTGCCCAGCTTTGCCTAGTCCTTTTATCTACTGAACCCTTACTATCGATACTTAGGCTCGCCGTTGTATTGCACAGCACTTAGCCTTCAAGCTAACTCGTATATCTATCAAGACTTCATATATATGGAAATACCCAAGGCCAGGGCTTGCCGACGATGAACCGGCTTACGAATGAGATACTGTGCGAGAGGTGTTGCGTAGCTCAACTTGAAATCGACCCCGAAGGGCCATCTCAATCTATTGGCATTAAGTCGTCTATTCGTCTATGAAAATCCACGGCACGAACACCGCATTCGCTGAACACGAATCGTCCTCGGCCAAATCCAGAACGAACAAGTGTTAGACAAAGAAGAGGATCCAAAGAGGGTGTTGGTTTGCGCAAACCACCAAGTTGTTCCGAATTCCCAGCCACGAAGCCTTGAGAGATGTAGTATCGCTCGCCTTGCTCTATCTGAAGAGCGTACAGCTGAATAACCGCCCCTTCGCCCTCGGCCTACACGACGCTTCATTGGTTATGTCCTCGCTTCGTGTGATCGTTAATCGTTAATTTTGGCGTAAAGGGTAAAGTTTCGGTTGTTTTTTCGTTACTCTGTTGTCATCTTGCTCGTTGATTATAGGCAGAGCTGTTGGAAGCAGGCTTGCGCCTCGTTCCAGTCCAGGATGGCGCACTGAAGCAGGTTATCCTCGGTGCAATCGTCTCCCTGGCGCTTTGTTACTGTCTCTAGCGGTCTGCCCGCGCAGAGATGACCGAAACATGCTGAGCTGTCCTGCCCAGTAGACGTGACACAGGCGTCAATGGTGTCCTTGTTGCAACCGGTGTCTCGAAGCATGATAGGTTTGGCGGGGCTAACATCCTCTCTAATGGCCAGCGCAATGGCAGGAGAAGCGCTCACAGCCAAAGCCATGGCAGTCTGAAAGAAGGTCGAGACTTTCATCTTGATATAAGTTCGAGTATACGCAGACACTTACAGAGATATGTATGTGTCTACGATGGGAAGAATCCAGAAACTTAGTAAGGAGTGAAGAAAGGTGGGCGAAACTGGTTGGCTGGATGTTTTCAAGATTTTCAGTCCGTGATCTGCGACGAGCAACGATCTACCAAAGCCCTTTATATAAGGAATTGCGAAAACCATGCTGCTTATCGTCTTGACTAGAGCTGCCCAGCATCCGTAAAGGGGTTGGGGTCCCCGTCGCAGCGGGTGAGGGTCCAAAGTCGTGTTCTGAAACCGCACCACCCCCGGCTACCCAACCCGAGTGCCAAGATCATGCGACACGTGCAAGATCCCCTGTGAAAGTTCTCAAACTGACTTGTTTGAAGATATCTACGTCAGCCTATCTCAATGATCTGACTGCGGCCCCATAGCGATCATCGAAACGCATTCATTGCTGGTAAAACTAGGCATAGTCTACATAAAACAGTGGCATCTCGCTCAAGTACATGATTTAGATTTGTCCTACGGGAGCATTTCAGGATATATATCCCTTCCCGTATCTCTAGACTACTAGCCCATTAGTCTCACGGCTCTAATTCAGGCTCACGCAACCTCGAGTGACTGCGTGTCAGAAGATCTGCAACCAGGATCTGAAGCATGGCATCTGTTACAGCTATTAGACCTGCACTCCATGTCATCTAACCAAGCTATCTTCATTCGTCAGACTCTCCGTCTCGGCATCCAAGCCACCTACCCTGTCGCATCCCATCTGCACTCTGGGGTTCATCCGATTAGGATGCCGAATTGCAGTGAAATTAACAGTTGGGTTGACCAGCCCTGTCCGTCTCAGGAATTCATAAAACGTCCAGTCTCATCCCCCGTACCGATGGCTGGGTGTATCAGAAAAACCCATGCATCCCAGGAATACGGTGATAGAGAGCTCCTAACTTATATCTAGGTCCGACCACAGCCAACATAAATTACATTTCCTCGGTTCACATACTCCCGGGTGATATCACGCCATGAGTCAGAACTTACGAGAACGGCTGACCCGGCTATTCAGGGTGAAGTGCGTGATATAACTAATAGGCAAGAACTTATATCATCCCTTCATCCGCGTTTCTCTATGTCACTATCATTTTTTAAACTTTCTCCATGGAAACAGACTCCACTCAATCAACTCAATTAGTGTCATGGAATAATGGGCACATTCTCATCCGATTTCAATGATAGGCAGCATCAAACTCTTGAAGCCTATCAATATAGTCCTCAGATATGCAGTAAGTCACAATTGACCTCATGTCTACGATAAGGAAAGACGATGTGTGGAAACACGTTTGTCTGGTTTATATTGAGTTATGAGTCGTCATAGGCCTGTGCAGGTAGGAAATGATACACCAAGGGACAGGCTGTGATGCCACGAAAACCCATTGCCATAATAGGGATGTGGACTTCATTGGGCAACCAAGATCTATACTACTTCTGACCCCCTACTCTTTTGACCCCACTGAAGCCTCTGAATACTCAGGCAAGAGACCAGCCCGTCTTTTGGTTAGTTATGTCTTATCTATTCTAGAATTTGGTGGTAGCCTAGGGATACACAACATCCCAGCAGTTTAGCTAGCCTCTGTTTTCCTGTCATTAGATCTGAGTCTGTAAAGTGCATATTATAGCTAGCGGGGCATCGTCTTTCCACAATAGCAAAACGGGATTCGCGTTGGATGCATGGCCAGCTCTGATAATATTGGTAGCTTAGGTATATAGCCCAACAACGGTCAAGTATCAGACAGTGAATTTTGCAAATATATAGGGTTACTAGTGATTTCGAGGGAAGTCTAATAATCCTATTGACTTAGGTAACTTATACTCCACTATCTAGAACAGATATTTTTGTTCAACACTTACCAACTTGACCAATAGATATATTCTACTACTTACCATATATGGTAACTCCATATAAATAAGGTCTTGATATGACCCTCAATTAGAGAAGTATTAATTCTCCAGAAACGTCATTTGCCTAGCCAAGCCTCTCCACTTTAGCGCACCCGTTCAAGAGCATCATAGTCTCAACTTGACAATTAGGCAAGTATTAGGTATGGCAAAGGTGAAATCAAAATCACAGGTGTATCGGCTCATGTTAGAATAGGTACTTTTTTTTTTTGTGAAGTAGATTTCATGCTGCATGGCTATGTGAATGTTCAGACCTACCATTCCAAGTCTCAATGGATATAGCGGTACTTAACAGGCACGGGGTTTACACCTATCACTGAGGTACCAACCTATCTATATGTACCTGTTTCCGCCCGACTAAGTACATGTTCTCGGTAAGGTGCTTGGATGTACTAAATCCGGTCGGTACCGGCGCGCTGGTCATAGCTGTAAGCTAGTAGTGGAGGCAGCTGTGGTCATGTACGGTGGTCCATCGCGCCCAGTGACAGCCTTACTTGCTACTACAGTAGGTACATACCTAATGCAAGATTTGCCTTGGCATTCAGCATTTCACATCTCATTTCACCATTCGCCGCCGCCTTTCACCTCCTCACATCATCAGCCTTACGCCCTACAACGGCCAACCTCAATTCGACGTTCCACCGTTCCTCCTAGGTCTTCCTTCTCCGCTCGGCCGATAGCTGTCTTTACCTAGCGAGCTGTATTTGTGCTGTGCTAACTTCGACGACCGAAACCCTCCCGAGTCGGCTGCGTGCCCACCTATTTATTCTATCCTCTCTATCTCAACCTTGGAGAGTAGGCAGCAGGTAATAAATATAAACACCTACTTGTACACATACGCCCAGGTAAGCAATCTTCACGCCTTTCTTTCTCTCCTTTCTCCCACGTCCTCCAATCATGTCTACTCTCTTCTCCAGTTCTACAGTAATACGTACATAACAACACGCGTCTCGTCCCAAAGTTCACACAGCCTGGAGCCCAAAGTCGAGATTGTCCTAGCGTCTCAATATCTAATCATTGCGCGCAGTTATAGTATATATCCTTGGTCATGTCCGACACCGCCAATAAGGACCGCGATGTCGCTACCGAAGACCCTCTTGTCGCAGAAGAGGGCAACGATGAGGTGCGCCCTCCCCTGTGGCCCCGTGGTAGTCTAGCTAGGAACTCTGGACACCTCGAGCTCAAGAACAAGTGCACGCGATCTGGTTAGCTAACGCTCGATTGATGATCAAACAGGAAGAGATATCAGCCATGAAACGCCGTGTTGCCGAGATGGAGCAGGAGGCTGCCAAGCTGCGCGAGATGCACGCCGCCCTCGAAGAAAAGAACCAGGAAGCGTCAGACGACCGTAACGATGTCGATAGTCGCAGCATCTTCGTCGGCAACGTCGACTACTCCGTCTCCCCCGAGGAGATCCAAGCCCACTTTCAGAGCTGTGGCTCCATAAACCGAGTGACTATTCTGCTAGATAAGTTCACTGGCCAGCCCAAAGGGTACTACTCCCTCTCTCTCCCTTCTTTTTGCTTTTTTGCATTTCTCTCTCCCTTCCCTTCCCACTTATCCCTAGCTTCCGAGTGATTGCCAGTAGCATGTACCACAAACTACGTTAGCGGTACTAACCATTAACGATAGGTACGCCTATGTCGAGTTTACTGAGCCCAGTCTCGTGGCGCAAGCTCTAGTTCTCAACGATAGTGTGCTCAAGGGCAGAAATATCAAGGTTACGCCAAAGCGCACCAATATACCCGGCATGAGCCGTGGCCGCGGACGTGGAAGAGGAGGTTTTGGGAGAGGTTTCTATGGCGGAAGAGGTGGTTATATGCCCCGAGGCGGATATCGTGGAGGATACCGGGGAAGAGGCCACGGCGGCTTCGCACCGTACTAATCTATAAGAGCCTTTGCAAGCAAGGTGTGGTCCTTCCAGATCTTGACCATCCACCTTCGCTAGGCTTTGCTATATTATCGAGTGTACTATCAGAACAAGACATTATCGGAACGACTTAGTACATCGTTTCCGCGGAACTACGACCATGGGCATGCTACTGCTTGTTACATCTTATTTTCGCGCGGTTTCTCACGTTTCTTATGGCATGCTCCAAAAATACTACATCGTCATGCGAATACGAACATCCGGTTTCAGCTGACCCAACATCGTGGATAGACAGGATTTCGCGTCAGTGTCAGTGTCTGCTGCCTATCTCCATATCCCACCTCTAACAGACACTACCTCTCACTTAAACACCGTAGATATCACGGAGATCAACAGAACGGCGCCCAGATACTCCGTGGTCACTTGAGGGTGCATAGTGCAGATCTCGATTTTCGCTCTACCGCAACTCAACTCTTCGCCCTATCAACCTTTGCGTTGGTGGTATAATTGATAGAGGTTGTGGTACTTTTTAATTTCTCATCATAGAAAGCAAGGATGCTTGCTTTGGAGACCAAAGCCATGGCGAGAGAAGTGTGTAATACATGGGAAGCAGCTGGGTTACTGAATCTACAATTCATCTGAGAGGTGCGTCAGATCAGGTGGACTTCCTGTCTGCCAGTTTATCTCAACAGACGAGTGGACGGCTTGTTCTAATTGAGTATCAACGCGCCAAAATCTGTGCATGATAGGAGTAGTGGTTTCCGGAGTACTGGACGGTATGACAATGGTATTAAAGTAGTTCTAACCAAATATCAATACTCAATCACACAGCACGGTGCCCGCAGCAGCCAATTATCTGTGAAATTTGACTAACTACTTAGAATTCTCACAGCTTCCAAATTCTCAGCTTAAATGCATCTTATAATTTGTTTGCCACCTTTGTTACCTGGGCAAGGTCCGATTTGCAATACACCCCTGAACAGAATGTTTACTCCATACACAAGATGATAGGCAGTCCACCATACATGACTCTTCAACGCCTATGCACCGTGAGAGCGCAAACCTAGGTAGTGTCTGAGTTTAGGGGTTGCTATGTTGGAATCCTTCATTCGAGAAACAGTTTAGTGACGAATGCGCGAGACGAAGGTGAGCTTGCTTCGAATCAAAAAGTTATACAGTACTAACCAGCCAAGAAGTTATTAGGAAAGAGTATCCTAGGAGATGAGTTTGACTGCCCCAAGTTGAAAACAGCTATCATCAATCATCGTGGACAATGCTAGGTAAGTTCCCTCTGTTGAATGGCCATTGCGAGTCACCATTGGGCATCAAGGTTTCTAGAAGAGTCGATTAGATACAGTAACCAGGGTATTGTAGGCGCTTTCCTATGTCAAGCTAACCTTTTAAAAGTGAAGGAAGGATGAATACAGATATTTATTTCAGCCTTAAGTTTGTTATTCTTCTCGAGGAAGTAAACAAATTGGCCCAGAGATAAACAACCCCAGTTCACTCTGGAATACTGCTGAACTATCTAGCAATTCATTGGATCAAACAGTCATACATAAAACAGCTTCATCGCACGCCTCCCAGGCTTCCCAAGATCACTTATTTTCTACCTTTCTCCCGCAGAAGCGAGTTAAACAATAATCTTATACCCCTAATTCCAACGTCATACAACATCGTCATTTTGTCAGGCGCCAGAGGTCACTGGCTCCAGTCCCCCGTCAAGGGGTCCAAATTAATGACCATTTACATGTTAAGCCTCACCTCCTTACTCTCACCTCCGTAAGCTATCCATCTTACCTCCTTAATATTTCTCAATAATAGGTACTTATCCACTATTTATCACATGTTTATCTCCGAGACTATTATAATGTTTATCATAATATTATTTGATATACTAGAATCTCCCGTATTATAACATTACTAATTTATATAAATAGGACCGGGCGTTGTTATCTCAGCGTTATTACCCACCGGAAGACCATTTACTTCCTATATCTTTCACAACTCATCCTAGCAACCAATCTTAGCCTCCCGGCCAGAAATAGCCACCCTTTTCCTTGCCATGGAAGTAACTAGGAGGGTGTCAAGAGCAGCAAGAGAAGATGTAGGCAATACAACGGATATCAAGATGGCATCACAATCAAAGCTAGATAAGCCAGATAATAAAGAAAAAGATGGGTCAAAGAGAATTCCAACGACCTAGCAGACGCTCATCTCTTAGTATGTACTGCTTTCCGCAGCCTCAATGCTAGGACAAGTACCAACAGCTAGACTAAGTTGCAACCGGAGATTATTGCGCATTTATCGCATGTTTATCCAGCCGGCCTATTAAAACCAGTTTTTTAACATCCTCTACCTTAACAACTATATCAGGTTATCCTGACGATATTGATTATTCGACGATTATTTCGGAGCTGTGGTTATGTCTAACAACGCGTCAATATCTCATGAATGGCTCTCCCCGCTACTGTTAAATGCCGGGCTATGGCCCTTGCTAGTGCCAAGGACATGATAACGGCGTCATTTAGAGTTTCTATCAGTATTACATTCAAAAGGGACAGTGGAACAGATTCTCAGCTTCTGTTAGCGCGAGCGAGCTGGTTGAAGTAGGTGACAGGCGGTACCTCGGGTGCCACTTCTTGTCTGTTGATGAGGCGGAGCAGGCGATGGAGGCTATTCACGAGTTTAAGGAGCAAACGGACCTCTCTTTTGCCGAGAAGGTAGTCTCCCGTCCAGAAAGTAATCCGAAGCAACGGCAATAAACTCCCCATTCATTGACGGTCGAGCCAACTCCCTGAACTCTAGAGCTGTATGTAGTTGTGCTTGCTGTTGGGGGTAGTGTCGGTGGGATAGGTAGGCTTTATAGTTTTTTACCAGATAGAACGTAAAGGTCTCGAAAGATCATTTGACCCAACCAGTGTCAATGAGCTAATGCTACACCACTAGTACTAGACCTATATTAAGCGCGAAGTAATCACGTTGAGTTTGAATTTGGAATATTATGACCCGACTATACAATTATATACCCTGATTATACAATCATTTATTCTGATCACAGCTCTATAAGGAGGGACAAATCCGCCAAATATTGGATTAAAGATATAATGGAGACTTGAATGGACTGCCCGTGTCGTCAGGCATGGGCAGCGCGGACGTAGCAAAACCCCGTTAGAAAGATGAGGTAAGTAAGTACGCATTGCAACTGACGCTGGTACTTACCTGGAGATTGAGACACTTTATTGTGCGCCAGTTTCAAGGTTTTAATGGTTTACCTCGTGTAAGCGAGCATCCAAAGCCATGATAGCGATCCACTTGGACGATCATCAAGTGAGTAGTCGATGAATTACTTACTACATGGGGAAAAGATGCGGGTCGATGACCATGGGGAGGTAGAATCTCATGCACGGTATTACTATTGTTACATTGATTCCCCTCATATGTCTGACGCCCGTTTGATACCCGTCCGTACCTCGGGCAGTAGTCACTCCAAATAAAGACCACACACATCACCCCGACCCCTATATTCAATCACTTATAACGCAACCCGAAGAAATTGAGAAAAAAACAGAAAACTTATATGGTTTATAGAGGCAAAGATTCTGAACATAACTATATATATTTAATTATGCAAAGCCTTATCTTCGGCGAGTTTTTATAGTTCTAGAGCTTTGGTGGAAAGCCATTGTGTGGTCTTTATTTGGAGTGACTACAGCTCGGGACGCGAGAAACAGTGGCAACCGTGGGGAAAGGATGGAAGACACGGGCCACACAGAGGGTTGAAGTTCTCCCAAGTCCTCGTTCCCCAACCAAGAGGACCGGAGATAAAGGGGAATTGTTTACGGCGCCCCGCTCGCGCGGATAGGTATCCATTGCTACTCCCGTCGATAGCGATTGTTTCGCACTAGGCGCGTTAATAAATATATACGCTGATAAAGCCCTCGGTAAGTAAGCGAGTAATCTACAGATGCGTGATATGACAGTAGCACATACTGCTCCGTCTTCGACGTAGAAGTATGCGTGTTAATGGATTGACCTGTGTCTCTCTGGCCGAGCACCAGACCTACATTTCGGTTTTCGACCTTCTCGGTATCTTCCGGCCGTTTCGGCCAGATACTACTGTATAGTTCGGTATTAGGACGCCACGGCCAGGCGAGCGTTGCCATGGCGAGTAGCGAACGAGCTTATCTCGTCACATCTTCTCAGGCGTAAGTCCACGTGCCAAATGTGCCGGGTAAAAAGCTCCTTTATCTCAAGCGGGCGTTCATCAAGTGTCCTCGAGAATAACGGTGAATGCCAAGGTCTGAGATATGTATGGTTGCGCCTATCTAGATTGGAATTGCCTTTTCGTTGATTTGTCGGTCAGTACGAATACAAATTAGCAGCGTAGGATTCCAAGTTCGTGTACTCAGTATACCAGTAGTATACCTACATAATACTGATACATGAACCTATGCTGCAGCCACAACGAGAAATTGTCTTACTGTTCGTTAGATGCACGACCTTTAGAAAAGTAGAAAGTCGCTTATCTCCCGCTCTGTCCCCCTTGCCCGATGGATTGAAATCTTCCACAATCGTCAAAGTGGTGAAAGCTCGCGTGACCACTTACATGATATATGCACGGGGTTTCCCTCTGCGTCTACACTACCTTGTCAAATTACCAACCAGTCGTCCATTGAATCCATGCATGCATAACCCTCCGTCTGCCAAGACTCTACCCACCGCGCGCGGAGAAGCTCCGGACCCCTACCTTGGAGCCCAAGCACAGAGAGAGCGGGGCGTCGCCAAGATACTCACTTGCTGTTGTGTACAGATTACACAATAATAATAATTGGATATGGGTTTCCTTGATATAACTTGGGGAGGAGAGAAGCTCAATGCTGAGGTAGTGATTAGTTCTCCTTGTATTTAATCGTGAACAAATGGCTTTATTTCTGTGAGAGGGGGTGAGTTGAGCAGCCAAAATTTGGTTGGTAATACCTAGGTAGGCAGGGGAATAGGTTCGTTGGCATATTTAGTGTGCTGCTCCGAGACATAAGTCCTTGAACCCCTAAATCCGTAGCTCGGCAGTACTATCGAGATGTGTAGTGTGGTATGGCTACACAAACTTTGACGAGACGTACCCTCATTTTTTTTTTTTCTTATAAAACAATCCTCTCCGAATGAGGGGCTTATATGCTGACATGGGTGGGAATCGCTGAGATCGTAGTGGTCGGACTTACTAGAGCGGCATGTTACGCAAAACTCTCAGTTAAGCATGTTCGCGGGAGCATCCGGTGGAATATACCCTAGCCTAAAGATCCCTTAACGTCATCATGATGGTGTAAGAAAGACGAGTGTAAGTTCTCAGCAACATTGACAACTATATGTTCGCAGCCAGTGTATAGGGTCATGAGCTGAACTGATGTTTTTATTTTCATGGACGATCGTACCGACACTTTACGTCTATCCTGGAGATAGGATATGCTCAGATCTTGAGCGACTACACTATCAATTATGAGCACTACACTTATCAGACAAGAGAATGGAGGCTATAGCCGAAGTCCTTCTATACCCTCCGACAGGTGATTTACCATTCTAATAACCATCGGATTTCGATACTCTAGGGAATTTGCCGGTATCGGACACGCTGTATCACCCTCCTCAATCTCGATGCGTTTTACGATATTTGAGATGCCTACCTTCAGGCGCTCTACGCGACCCTTATAATGGCTCTCCTCGGAGACAGCGAGAAAACAGAGAATCCCACCGGGGCGAGAATGACTTGACTCTCGCAATGTCGGAAATAACCCGGCGGTCCGTCTGCCTAAGCTCCAATAATGTATATGCTGATATGAGGCAAGGGCTTGAGCATGGCATATGGCGAATAACTGGCCGGATTGAGTGAGACAGGCGCGAAGCAATGGCCCAATCATAGCATGCAGCTCTTCGCGACACAGACCAGAGGCACTTCCTCTGCGGGTTTCGAGCAAGGGTAGGCAGTTAGGATAGCTACTTGCGAGCCGCACTTGGTTGCGCCATATCCTGGTGCGGGCTATTCGGGCCACAGTGAGGGTTGCATGGACGTTTCAACGTCTCTGTCTTTCGCGAGGAGGCGACGTTGAAAGTTGGGGGAACATGGCACATCGTTCTATTATTCGAGAACAGACAGCCCAGGTCCAAACTCGGCGTAAAACAAAGCACATCGCACATCGCACATTGCACATCGCACATCGTTCCCAGACCGACCGTTGTGAGGGGGCAATGCATGACAGCCCTTGCAAATGCAGATGTACGAACTGCAGGGATGATTAAGTACGGTATTGATGGATACCAGATAGGAGTCCTGAGTAGGGCACAGCCCATTTGAGGTGTTCAAGACATTAGTAAGTGAATAGGCATGCTAACAGGAACGGTGGTCGTCGTAGTAGGTGTCTCGACATACAAATGCCCGAGGCGAGCTAGAAGGAGTTCTATTGTCGAATTATTCTATTCACCATGGAAAAGAAAGCAATTGACTGTGTTGGAGCCCAAAAGAACCAACACCAACCAGAGAACGTTAGAAGAGCGCCACACTGCATGCATACCTCCTGGGTAAATATACGCACATTGTATCTTAAGTACTGAGTACCTAGTAAGTATCTATAGGTAGTACCTAACACATTACGGTTCTCAGCATATCACATGGCAGAGTACAGGGGTCGCAGTTTCTCAATGTATGTGAGTATACCTACCAAGTACCTACAGAGTACTGTAATAGCCGAGATAGGAAAGAGGTCGCGCGATCATGGGCTTGAGTACTTGCTATTTCCCTAGCGCAGACAGTAGGTCAGGTAGGAAGCCATGATATGATTGGTCAATTGCTTCCGGATATGTAGGGCAGGTACGAGGGACAGTGTATGAGATGACCCCTCACGGTGGATGCCATGTCAATTACTCCATTACTCCTACAACATCAATACCACTTTTGAACCCAACAGATAGGGAACTCTCTGTAGGCACCTAACCTAGTATACAGTCTTTGTTAGTACCGTAATACTACCGCTCCGAACCGGCAAACCTGAGGAGGGTTCGACCGATACCTTGCGCTTCGGCCAGTCTAGAATGCCGGTACCAGACTGACACTGCTGCAATAACTGTGTCCGCAGATGCCGTTGCTCCTCTATCTACATATGTCTTTGGGTCCTACTTGCCTCGAGCTGTACATAGGTAACTACTTACATAGTACACCTAGGTATTACAGGCCGTGGAACCTACATGAAGTGATCAGTCTCCTTTCTCCTTATATATATACGACCTCTCTGCTCCTCTTACAAATTCGGCACAACACATCACATGTGTGTACCTAGATTCCTTTTATATCTATCATATAGTCTACCACACTTTTCCTACCTGACACCACAAGATCCGAATAGTGTTGCCTCTCCACACCACATTGTACTAGCGTCTATGGATCCCTGGATCAGTACTATATAATTATCCCACGACACCCATCCACACTCGCATTAGCAAAGTGCTTCGTACCTTAGGGTGTGCCGTTCGAGACCAGGCGCAGACCAGGCGCAGACCAGGCGCAGACCGAAACTAGCCAAGATCCGTGTCAAGAGCCGTCGTACTTAGCAGCCTCATTGACCGCGGGACACTAGAAGACGAGTCATTGCGACCGACCGGTACTTCACTTTGCATATTTTTTCTACTAGTTTTTTCTGCTGCTTTTGCTCTAGCTTTAGTAGTATATACCTCTAAAGCTTTCCAAAGGTTATCTTGGGGAGACGGGAGTTGGTAAGTCGGTGTTTATTTGCTAGGTACCGGGTTCCCTCTCAATCGTCAGATTGCGGGAGATCCGGCTTTACTAGTGTAGATTCGTCAGCTCGTCGGCACGTATCTCAATCAAGCCCCATCACTGTCATCATCGTCGTCATTATCAGCACTTTTACCACAAGCAAGGGTTTCGGCTCCACCGCCAGCTTCAGCAAACGCATCCAGGTACAGGAACACCCCACCCCCAGTACTGAGACTACCTACCATACATCCGAAACTTAACACCAACCCACCGACGCCAACAGCTCAACTTTGACTTGACCTTTGTTTCTCGTAACAAAAACACACAAAAAAGACACCAATCGCTCAATCGCAAGATCAGTCAAAGAGAAAAGGTCGCCGGGACAGATTGTCTCCTAGACGAGCCTCCTGGATAAAAGAGAAACCGCCGCGCTGTCTCTGACTGACACCACTATGCGCACAGCACGACGATGAAATTCGGACAGCGACTCGACGAGGCTTCAGTGCCTGGTTGGAGTCTACACAATGTCGACTATAACTCGCTCAAGCACCAGATCAAGGTGCACACCACCAAGGACCAGGCCACCACCGCCATCGCCATCCCGGGCCACCAAGATCATGCCCTGACGAGGTTCGAAGACGCCTTCTACCTCGAGCTGTGCTCCCAGCATGGCCGCGTCGGCCTGTTCGTCACCAGCAAGGCCGACGAGATCTCGCGCCGCTTACGTATGTTCTTTTCTTAATTACCTCTTCCCATCCCCGTGCCTACGCTTCGAAGTGCAGTGGCATGGTTTGTATATTCAATTGATGTTGATTTGTTCTAGGCCATCTCTCGGGCCTCGTGCACCAATTGATGCTCAAATGCGCCGACGCTCGTGGCTTGTCGCCTAAGCGCCGGCGGCGATTTGTCAAGTACTACACTCAAATTCAAGAATGTGGCCAGGACATCAAAGCACTTGGTCGGTTCGTCGACGCTCAGGTTACCGCCTTTCAGAAGATCCTCAAGAAGTACAAGGTATGCCGTGCATACGCGCGTTCTCATGATACTTACAACACTAGGGTCGCCGGTTACAGTGCCATGACACCGCCACACACATAAGCCGTGTACCCTACACTAGCCTGTCTAAATAACGTCATTTGTCTATCAATGCAAGCCACCCCGCGTGGCAGATCTGGGCTTGCGCTGACATGTGATTGCAACACTTAAACAGAAATGGACCGGGTCGACAACCTTAGGTAGTCGCTTCAAGGAGAACGTCCTCGACCATCCTAAGAGCTTCACACACTACAACCTCGCCCCGCTCCAAGTACAGTTCCAGGAACTGCGCGCTACCCTCGAAGCCGCCTTACCTACCGATACGAATGTCCCCGAGCTACCGACCCCCACCGAATCGCACAATTCCTCGGATCGCAGAGCCCGGCGCGATTCTCGCCGCTCGTCGCATAGTGTCGCAACCATGGTGCCCTCGACGTACTGGAACGAGTATGACCATGGTAGCGAGGCCGGCGACCAAGAAGACGATTACGTCATCTATGTCGACCCGAACGCCGCCGACGGTTTCCCCGGCCTAGCATACGTGAAAAACATGTTTGTCGGCCCCGTTGACTCGGTGCGGCACTGGCTGCAATCGCAGAAATCTAAAGATACAGCTACAGTAGCTGCAGTGTCCTCACCATCAGAGACACAGTCGCTTCTCGGTCGCGGGCCGAGCACAAGCAGTGGCGCTCCGACAGATTACTTCGGCATTGCGACGCAACGCACTACGGACGAACCGGCGACAGATGACGAATACCTCTCTTCACAGGAATGCGAAACGCGTCTCGCGCACGGCCATGGCTTCTCCTCGCACTCATCCTTCTCCTCGCTTGATGTAAAAATGGGCCAGTACCAAGACAGGATGTTAACACGGGCAATTATTGTCGCTTTTATGGCGGCTTTCGTGCTGTTAGGCGTCTCGGGCCTCTTGGTCGTGACGGGTCGGCGGCGCCTTCGCCTCGAGGTAGACGCTGGCGCCGCTGTGGGCTCCGTTGCCAGCCTTTTCTGCGCCTGTATGGGCCTTGGCGCCATGCTCTATCGCCAATACCCCGGCGGCCGCCTGTACACTCTTGTTGTCTGGACCACCTTCATTACCGTGTGCGTGCTTAATGGCATTTTGCTTGTGCTTGTTGCTGGTAGTAGTGGGTTGTGAAACCTCTTTCTGTTCCCTTCTCTCACTACTTATCTTATACCCCTACTCTTCGAGAAGGGAACAGATGGCAGGAAGACAATCGTCCTGAACTAATATTTCTAATGTGTTATATGCTGGTCATGTCTCTCTGTCCTTTATAGAGTGGATCGGAGCAGGTTTGCTTCGGGGCAACAACGGACGGATGGACAAACAAAATGGGATGGAGCATAGCGTATGATATTTTTGATATTTTTTTCTCTCCCTCTAGGGTTCACTATATATAGGGAAACGACACCGTTCTCGTATCTACTAACCATTTAGATATTCGAGACCATTGGGGTGGACGACATGTGCTTAATCTCCGGAACGACAGGATCGATGATGGGTGGCATACGTCTTGCATGACCTACAAGTACACAGTACACCCTCGCATTTGTACATCGACAGACATGGGGAAATGGGAGAAATGAATCCTTTGGAGAATTTTTGTTTAATTAGTTCCACGATAAGATAGATTAGTTACTGTGAAATATTATATCGCGTCGTATCGTACCTGTCATGTTATATTGTATAAGAGTCCTTGGTTGAGAACTCGATGGGCTTGGTCGATCATATTGTCTGTACTCTGGAAATTGACTGCGTGAAATATGAATTGAGGACTTCTTTGTCTAAGCATGTCTCCCTCCCACAGTGTAGCAACATGAAAACCCCGATCAGGTATTGTTCTGTTTATTACTCTGGATATATGCAGGGGCTGGGAAGGACCTCCTCCCGCTTTTTCTTTATCTTCCTTCTCCTGCCTCATGCACCTCATCTGCTATATATATATAAATGCACGTGTATATGTATATGTATGTGTATGTGCGCGTGTGCATTCGCATTTCTATTTTGCTAATATCGCATTTTTCGCTACTCTCTCTGCTGTTTTACCTCGTTTGACTTTGGGCAAGAAAAGAAATAAATCACTTAGGTAAGTAAGTATCGACGAGTGACAAATCTAATTCTCGATCGCTATATATGCACCTATATAATCGATGGGGGTGGAATAAGAGATGGATAGATAGATGGGTAGTTAGTTGGTACATAATTAGGTCTATGCTACTCATTAGCTGAATTGCTTGTCTAGGTAGTATTTGAATAGTCGTTCTCGTGACGATATCGTTGTCTATAGATATGTATTACAGTAGTACTTCTTGGTCTTAATTCCAGGTTTTTAGTAGATACATATATATTTTGATAAACAATAGACCAAAACCTAGCTTGCTAAGGTAGGTAGGCAGACAGGCTTATACATAGACAGCTATAGGACGCAAGTAAGTAAGTAGGTAGGTAGGTAGGTATACAAGTATACAGGCAGTAGGTATGTAGATAGGTATATACTGGAAGAAGTGCAATTCCCCTCCCTAAGAAAATCCTAGTGTTTTTTTACCGCAGAAGAAAGAAAGACTGATTCCGCATTTCGAGGGTTTTACTTCTTTCTTTCTTGCTTGCTCTCGTGACTCGTTAGACCTCCCATACCATGCCTTCTGCCTATCCAATCGAGACACAGACAAGCCAGGCTGTCTTTTCGTTACTTATTTTTACCTCCCCTTAACCCGCCGGGTTCCTAACTCCATGGGTTTGTTAAACGTTGAGTATCGAATGGGTATATAAGAAATAGTTCTTCGCATGTTCGAGTCGTTATATCTTGTTCGAGAATAGGAAGCTTTCCCAGTGATGGTGTCATTCTTCGTATTGTCGTGGTGGATCCATCTCGAGTCCCTTTTTCAACTTTTGAGTCATGCATGGCGATGCAAAATGTCTCAGCGACGACGTGGTTTCGTTTGATCATTCGTTCGTTCGTTCGTCCTTTCATTGCTTCCATGTGTCTATGTTCTGGCTGGTCCATCAAGGAAACCCCATCGTCGGGGGTACGGGAGTGGCGTAAGTTCGTGTCAGGGTTATTTAGGGACCGGTATAATATACTAATTTTATCGCACATCGTATCCCCTGGTATTATACCTACCGGAGTTTGACCAGGCGCTATTACCACGGGACCTAGAGGAGGGAGGCAGATGACCTAGGAAGATGGCGAAAGCGGGCTTCGTATGCCGCGGGCAGAGAGAACTTGACGGGAGAGAGGGGCCCTCGACTTGGATGGCCCTTTCAGAAAACTCATACTCTCTCTTAAAATAGACAGCCGACCCATCTCATTTCTCCCCCTCTTTGCCTCGCGTCTAGGTTCCTAACGTGCGCCACCACCCCTGAAATTGCGAACCTTATGCTATACCTTGGAGGATTGAATGGTGAGCGAAAGCTATTGGTTAACTGTGGTTATGGCATCATCAAAGACGACGGCAGCGGAGTATCAGCACGTATAGGCGTGTGGGAATGTTCCATCTCGAACGATGATGGTGTTGATAGTGAAGCAGTTGCCCTTCAAGCTTATTGTGGGAACTCATAGCCCAGGCCTATCGCTCGTGGGTGGATAGTTGTGTTTTTTAGATAATGCTTGCGGTCTACTATAGGGCGAGAACAGAGAGGTCAGTAAATGAAAAATGCCCCCTTGATACAGGTTGAGCTCAAACAAACAGCAAGCAAACGTCCGCTTTAACACTCTCGCATCAACCGTAATAGGGAGAAAATCATGGGCTTTTGGAATAATCACTTACTTCCCGTCCTATATTCAAGTTGTCTCATCATTTTCTCTATAGTCCTCATTGTTAGTTTACTCCCCGTTATGCAGTACAGAAAAACGATGGAAGACCAGATACAGCATGGCAAGAGCAGATAGATCGAATAAATAGATAAGACGTACCAGCAAACCCCCACCGAAAACTAAACAACCAGAGACTCTCAAACTTCTCCGTAATAGCCTTCTGGCACGCATCGTGCTCCTCGGGGAAGATGCGCGAGATGCACGCATACGCAAGAATGACCCTGTAGCACGACGCGCCGGCTGGGGCACATAATACAGCAGGCGAGCGCGAAGGCGCCTCGAAGTCCGTGTTGATCTTGCACGAGATCTCGGTGGACATCTTGCACGCGAACCGGAGCGCCGTCAGCGCGACCGTCAGCTCGGGGTCTGACTCGATGGCCGCTGGCGTGCTGTGCTCTAGGATAGCGAGAAATGGGGTGTAGAGGACGAAGAGGGCGCTGTTGCCGTGTTAGTAGTCAGTAAGAACGGGTTCGAGTTGCCGCGTATAATAGTATCTATAATTGTCCCCATCTGTCCCGATTCTTCGAGATAGAAGGTTATAGTGAGGAATGGTAGAATTTGTATACGTACCCTATAAGCATCGCAAAACAATCGAGCTTCGTTTCCCAATCTAAGCTCTGCTCTAGGAGATTCTTCGTCGCTATCCTGATCTCGCTATCTAGCTCGTTGAAGGCGCTCACAAGTGGTTTCTCGTTCGGCCACTTGCGCCTCTCCTTGTCGATCCACAATGCTCTGTGGAAGATACTGGCTGCCTTGGCTGAGAGCTGGAAAGAGCCCAGTTTCTGCGATCCGACTTCCACATCCGTCGTCAGCAGACGCGCGCTCGGGAGCGTCGGGCGCGCTGGGGCCAGCGAAGGTGTCGGGAGAAGCGGTGTTGGAGAGCCGAGGGTAGGAGTCATGACTTGTGATTCGGGGAGTAGAGTCGTCCGGCTTGGACTCTCGAAGACGAAGGGTAAGTGCCGCATAGCATCGTCTTGCAGGATGAACCTAGCAGATTATTAGCAAATCCATTCCGGGGTCGGGCTAGAGTTAGTGTGATCAACAACTTTGAAAATCCATGTTACGCCATCTAATGTTCCAGGATAGGGGGAGACTGAATGCATATGCATATATAAAGTTACGACTCAAAGATAAGCATAAACTCACTGTTCGAGAATAAACAACCCCCACCACAAGCAATTCCGCTGCTCCTCTTCGAGAGTAAGCGGTACGTCGTCAATCCCGCTATCCCCCTTCTGTGTCGCCGAAATGCCAAGAACCCGAGCTACGGCGGCAGTTTGGCTGAGGGTCTGGTACGCCGTCTCTATCTCGCCGTGACCATATTCATATAAGGCCATCAGCGCACCACATTGGACAAGCTCGACAGTCGGGTGGGGGCCGTCAGCGCATACCATGAGGAGCAGGGCAAGTATACGCTTGACAGTCCGGTACGTCTCGTCGAACATGTGCTGCTCGCCCGCATCGGTGAGGCGCATGCGGATTGTGAGGTTCATGAGGACCACCAGCAGGGCGAATTCTTTAGATGCCAATTCCGGGCTCCCGGTGTGGCTGGACTGGCTCCTTTGCCCCGTGACCTGGTGGTCCGCAGTACCATGGGAAAACGGCGACGATTCCATGTCTGGCGGGGAGCGCGACTCGCCTGCCGCAAGCACGCTCGGCAGCTGCCGGTAGAATAAGATGGGGTGAACGACTCCATACCAGGAATGGATGAAGCTGAAATAAAGCGTGATGGAGTGACGGTAATCATGCTGCGTCCCTGCCGAGGGTGTGTCTATTGAGACCAGAGATAGAATCTGCGAGGCGGAGATGCCTTCCAGAGGCTCGGCGCCACGGAAGAGAATGTCACTCGCCAGGGAATGAGCCTGCTGCAGGAAGACAACTTGCGCGCCACCGTTGGGGTTCGAATTGGTGAAATTCGGGTCTTGCACGTAGTGGCATTTTGCATTTAACCTGATGGCGGTAATTAGTCTCGGCAATTCAGAACAGCTACGGACATACGATTTAAACGACGAATAGGGACAACGATGGGGTTCTCGTCTCCGTGCCCTGAAAGGCAGAGATAGGGAGGGAGAGAGCAGTAAACCGCGAGTAGTACAATGTTTGATACTCATCGAGCGAGGGAAAGAAAAAAAAAATGACGGAAGGCGATTCAAGATGAGCTTACCTCCTACACCTATCACAAGATGGTAACTTTTTGTCACATTTTCTCTTAGATGCCCTGCACTTCTCACAAGCCCGCGGAGCCTGTGCCTCCTGGGCGTAATGTGCGTCTGTCATGGTAGCATCGCTGCTGCTGACAGAGCCACCAGACCGGCCATTCTGCAGCGGCCGCGGCACAGGCGATCGACTAGGCGAAGAGATGGAAACCGAGGTCGACTCGGACACGGGGGAATACCCCATCATGATGTCGGCCGTCTGCATCTTCTTTGCGCCACGCACAGTTGGTAACTGCGGCGGATGCGGCGGCGAGCTAGGCTGAAGCCAAGCCTAGACTGATGAACGACCAGACAAACCCTGAAGACTACTGAGTAGGGAACAGAGGGAAAGACTAGCGGCAAACGCTTGAAACTCTGTGAGGGTGTTTGTTGTGGAGAGCTCTAGTATGTAGTACAGTACTGTCTCTCACTCTCTCTTGTCCAGCAGATGCGGTGTTGACGGCGACGGTGGCGATTAAATGTATATACGTAAGTAGGTGCCGGTAAGGGTCTACGGTCAACGCTAGACAGCCTTGCTTATAGCTAAGGACCTAGCTATACGTTATACGGCGCAACACAGACGGTGTGTGCGCCAATAGGTGGCGGTGGTGAGTGAGTGAGTGAGTGAGTGTCTGAGCTGCAGGCGATCGATCCACCGACTAATAGGGAAAGATGATTACAAAGAAGCTCAATTCTTTTTTTGAAATTTGCCCAGCGAGTCGGTTGGCTGACGGGACATGGGCAGCGATTTAGCTGGGAGACGGGCGCTGCTCCGGTGTCTACTCAGTAAGTACAGTAGGTATTCTATACTAGATAGAGAGATTGAGGCGAGGCGGGTAAAATAGAAGAAGAGGGCAAGAAGAATGGGGTCATGAGGCCAGATTATCAAATCTGCAATCTGGTAGCTAAGTAAGTAAGGTAAGGTAAGGTGATTGATTAAGTATATACTGAGTACGTACTTAGATGTATACCAATTGCGACAACTGGGTCCTTTTTCAAAGCTCGGTACCGCAGTCATCCAAGGTAAGGAGGTGATAGTAGTAGTACCGCGGCCGCCGTTGAGAGGTCGGACCGTGTGACGATTCACAGAAACGGAGGTTGCGGAAATGCTGGTATGGGGTTACTGGCTGGTAGCTAGAAGAATAAGAAGAATTCGAATGACTTGGTAACAACGGCAGCAGCGGCAGTAGTTGTGGTAGTAAGGTAGTGTAGGTAGGTAGGTAGGTAAGTAGGTAGTTTCGATCACTGATGCGGCGCATTGCACATGGCCAGCGAAGGTTTATTAGGGCTGGCGCGATGGGTGGCCAACGAACAGCTGATGACGATGGGGTCTGTTCTAGAGCTTAGCTCCCTTAGTATAGGTAGGTAAGAGGTACCTACTTAGGTATCCTATTACATGCACCACGCTACACTACACTACACCACACTACACTAACAGCTTAGTGACAGTAGCTTAGCTTCTGCCAAACGCACATAGGGGTAATTCATGCGAGAGACAGGTACACTACCTGGTAACCTTAGAGCAGGTCTTGTGGTGCAAGTGTACTTGTTAGTATAATATGGGAAAAATACGAATTATACAGACTTATATAATGGATAGGTAATAAGGAACTTTTGATAGGGCTAGGTACCTTACTACGTAGTAAGTAGTGGGTTCTATAGGCAGCAGGGAAAGTCGGTAACATACTACTTACATACTATAGCGTGATCGTCTCGGTAGCTCTTCATTGCCCGTCTAGGGAAGAAATGGGTATTTCGAACAATGCACAATGCAATGCAATGCCTCGCTCACTCACTGTACGTACTGTACACTAAAAGCCGATCGTGGTACAAAAAAAAAGAAAAAAACTGGAGAATGAATGGAGTGACGGGACTGGGGGAACCAGTCGCCCCAGAAAGCGAAACGTGAATCACTATCACGACAACATCCCGGCCGCCAATCAACGATTCATGTGGCTTGACACTTTAAAGCATGCCATCATATAATATCCTTTCTATATACTATGTACATACTTATACGTCGTACTGTAGTGTAGTATTTCTTCCTTGCCAATTGGAGAGGGGGGATTAATAAAGAGGCAGGGAAAAAAGCGTGCGTTTCTCAGTACGGTATCTGACCAGTTTTGGATCCTGTTCTTGGCACCGAAGTAATTCCACATGGTAGTACGGAGTACATACCTACACTGCAGACAGCAAAGGGCATGAGTCAGCTCCCCTATGTATAGCCCATGGGGAACCTTCAATTAACAGTAATATGCTACCAAACAAACAAGCTGCCATTCCTGCCCAATCTGGTGCTTGCTCGTTCGTGAGGGAAGGTGGCTTTCGTGTAGAATGGGGGACGGAGGCTCAGGCTGCCAGGAACCAGGGTTAAAGATCAGGCCACAAGGGGTCCTGTCTGTCTATACGTAGTGTATACGGAGTATGTAGTGTATAAGTAGTGTAAAAGAAATCGAACGGTGCCATACTATGTATATACATACCTAGGTATTAAGTAGACTAGACTAAAACATCGAGCGAATGGCGGCCGCGATAATAATAAACACCAGGTTCCTTCACGGCACTACGGGGCTCTGATCGTCCACTAGACAGGCAGGTAAGGCAGGTAGCGTGGGTTACGATCTCGGGATGCGAAGCGGATGGAGGAGGAAGAAGAGAAGAGGTGAGGGAAGAGGGGCGGAATGTTTTCGTCTTAGCCCTATTGAGACCAAGCTCTCTCGGTTGCGAGCGTTTTAGTGTAATGTCAGCTGATTGACATTTACCTATAAGGTAATATAGATTTGGGAACATTGTATACGTACTCCGTATATACTAGGCTAAGAAGGTAGGTTACGCATACTTATAGGTAGCAGGAGAGAAGCAGGGGTCCAGCGAAAACCACGCACATTGCACGTTACAAGGGATAGCTAACTACACTACGCTAACCACGATGCTTCCTTTTATTCTAAAAAGAGTAGCTATAGGGTACAGAAGCTAACGATATCATCTACAGTGCAATTGAATTAGGATAGATAAAATATATATTTAGCTTACAACCTGATGGGTTAAAGCAAAAAGTGAATAGCGGTAACGACTCGAAGCCAGTCATGCATTGCACAATATGGCTGCTTACTATATTTCCCAAACGCCATGTATAACGCACATTAGCTTCGAAATAAAGAAAACGGTAAAGGCTATTTCAAGTAACAGGGACCCAGTTAGGCGGGGGAGAAACTGGATCACAAAACGCAGCTTTTTAGATGACGATATCGAGAAGTATCGATGAACGCATTTCATATTATTCTCCAAGTATCTCGCAACGCCGTCCGCCGTTTTACACAGAGTGGCGAAAAAAGGGGTATCAAACTACCAAACAAAATCCCAACCCGAATCTACCAAGGCCGAATTCATTCATACCCGTCCATTCATTACACTATCCGTCCCGACGAAACCCCAAATTCCCAGTCTATAGTATTTATCCAATCCTCTCTTCAGCTTTCTATCTACACTAAATCGACAACACGCCATGCAGGGGTAGTTTTCGACTGCTAGATCCCACAAAGACTTGATAATCGCCCCGCTGGAGCGACCACTTCTGCGCGACGACGTCCCAGACGCTCAGATCGCGTCTGTTGAGGTCGAAGCCAACGGTAGCTGACAATGAGACGTTGACGAAAGGCTTCTCGAAGCCGCGGAGCTGCCTGACCGGCGCCCCAGGGATGCCGACGTAAAGCTGCACGACCTCGGCGCCATCCACGGCTCCCGTATTCGTAACTGTCGCGTTAACGGTCGCCACGACGTCCCAAAGATCGGTCTGCCCGCCCTCGAGAATGGGCCCGGTGGGGAACTGGTCAGTGTTGGTAGATTGGTTCTTAGTGATCTGTAGATCGGAATAGTTGAATGTCGTGTACGAGAGTCCGAAGCCGAACTCGTATCGCGGCGTAATATTCTTGGCGTCGAAGTGTCGGTAATCGATGTACACGCCTTCTGTGGAGAAGTTTGACTGCGGAAACTTCTCGAACTCACCCTCGGGAAAATCGGGGGACAACAGGTGCTCGTAATCGCTTTCATTCCTCGCTACCGTGTATGGGAGCTTGCCCGAAGGATTCGACTGGCCATATAGAAGTGATACGAGGGCTGCCCCCGACGCCTCTCCAGGCAGGTGAGCGAACATGAGGGCTGTGACATTAGGATGATCGATCCATTGGTCAACTAACCGAATCCCGGCATTATGGAAGATGACAATTGTGTTGTTGCACCGGTCAGCCACGTGGCGGATCAGTCCGTCTGTGTAATCATCCCGAATCCCGGGTCGATCGAATCCTTCCGAAGCAAAGGCATTCACAATGACGAGACAGGCGTCAGATGTGCTGGCAACATCTGGCTCGGGGCTGTAGTAATCCCACATGAGGGCGGTACCATCGCCAAATGCTTGTTGCACGAGAGCATCATAGGGTGCGACGACCGAGGCAGGGGTTACGGATCCTGATCCTCCACCGCTGAAAAGAGTTCCATTGGGAGCGATCTGTGTGAAATCGGCATCAACTACGCCGGCAAAGCCGGCATTGGTGTCCCGTCCCATGTATGCTGATTCTCCGCCGAAAGTCCAAGCGCCAACGCCGCTATTTGATTGATAGTTCCATTGATCAGGGCTTCGAACTGAATATCCGAAGATCGACAACATTCTTGGTTCATTCAACGGGAGAGCGTTGTTGACGTTTTTCAGAAGGACATGTCCCTCAATAGCGCCGTCCATAAGGACTTTCCGTGATGATATGTTCCGCGCGTCAATGATTCGGTGTGGTTTTGTGAGATCAGGTGCGATGCCCACGCCAGGTTCTGGGAAACCTTGATCCTGTTTCATTTGATACCAAGACGCGATCACCCTCGTCGCCATATCATCCAGTCGACTTTCGGGTATAGAACCGTTCTTTACTGCTTTGACGAGCTCATTGCCCCAGACATTAGAATTTGGCATCACCATGTCCATGCCAGCTAGGGAAGTGGCAACACCAGCGTGCTGTGCACCCCAGTCTGAGGTAATTGCGCCTTGGAACCCCAGCTCAGTCTTCAAAAGTCCGTTCTGTGTCTTGGAGTTGGCGCAGCCATATGAGTTGTTGACACGATTATAGGAGCACATGACATTGCCTGTTCCTGCATACACCGCGTCTTGAAAGGGCCTAATAACTGGTCAACGATCAAGTCAACAAGAATGCCAACAAACTCTTTCTTACCATAGGTACAGCTCATGCATTGTCTTATCATCAATATTAGCTGAAACAGATTCAACATTGCCTTGAGTAGGGTTACGATAGGATTCCTGCTCATTGCCGATAAAGTGCTTCAACCCCTCAAGTTAGTAAATCATTTCAACCTGGGCGACCGTATACATGCCTTTGTGCTGGTGATAACACCCTGAGATTGGACACCTTTTACGGTTTGGGCTGCAAGTGCGCCACAGAGATACGGGTCGACTGAGAAGCCCTCCCAATTCCTGCCGCCGCGAACTACCCGACCAAGAGGCCCTACGACTGGACCGAGAGCGATATTTGCTCCCTTCACACGGAATTCCAAGCCCATGCTCTCTGCACGACTGCGGGCCAATGCTTTATTCCAGCTAGCGCCTACGTGAATGCCACTTGGGAATCCGCTGACGAAATCAGTGGCTCGGACACCTTGGCCAGCATCTGTGAGACATAGACCCGTAAAGTTTAGGCGGTCAATAGAACCAATGTTTCCAGAGCAGCCATTTAGTGTGCCTGTGGTTCCTGTAGAGGACGCAACACCAGTGGCCAGCAACGCCTGTCTCGTACGTCAATATACAGATTTGCGACCTCTAGATGGGTTTCATACCTTCTCGTCCATGGTGAGCTGGCTAACAAATTTGACTGCTTTATCGTATGCATCGGCCCACGCCCCTGTGCCCGTTGTTGGGGCTACAGACATTAAGATTAGCTAATAGGTCTTGATCTCGCATAGACATCCCTATCTCCACAAAATGCAAAAGTTTTGAGGCTGAGGATGCCATCGAAATAAACACTTACGAGAGGGGTAGACAGGCTCAGATTTGCCATAGAAGTATGAATCATCATTTATAACTCCATTCCCGTTCCCCGGTGTACCGCTACCACCAGCAGAGCCGCCATGCCGATTGCGCAGAGCAAGCAAGCCTAGGAGGCCAAACAGCGGTAGAATCGCGAGGAAAACGACGAAAGCTACACCACGTTTCTTTTGGAGGATAGGAAAGCGCTGCTTTAAGCCCCTGGGCCGAACAGCTGGGACAGAGTTAACGGCTTTTGTGTCCAACATTGTGAATATTGGCCGTGAAAGGTCAAGAGCTTGATATGTTCAAGCCTGTTGCATTTAATAACTAGCCGTATATATATAGCTCAGTGTTATTACTTAGTTATTAGGCTATGCAAGTGCGTATTAACCTTGCTCCAGAGCCAAAGAAAATTCTTTATTTCCTGTGAACTTGGAGATGTTAGTTAGTCTCAGATATGGGTTGATGCACAGGTATAGAATAAAGGAGCCACTTACCAAGATAGGGAGGGCGTTAAGATGAGTAGAAGGGCTATTAAGTAGTGACGAGGTTATCCATATACAACTGATGATATGTATTCAGTTTCTCATTAAGAAAACTGTTGAAATAGATATCTCAGCACGCCTATTCTATCGCGATTGGATAAGCAACAATATCATACTAGCCGAAGTGATCAATTAGAGCATCGATGGGCAAAAGTAAATACAAGGTTGCTGATTGTTCTCAACAGCGATATGCAACGTGTGTGGAATGCGGCTGTGATCGATTACCCAAGGGAGGAGATTGAACGCGCCGGGCTGGAAGATACGGTGGGTTCGGTGTCTGTATAATTTCCGAAGAATGAATGTGTACCTGAAAAGAAAAGAAAAAGCTGGGAACAAAAATCTATTTACACCTGACAATGCGTTGCCGGGCTATTGGATGATCTACAGATGCAGCTCTCTTTGGTTGGAGATAGATATTATTGACTGATGTCAACATCCAATCCCTATGGGTCGTTGTTGCCAGGCCACTAGATGCGCTAACTCGCCCCCACCTCATGTTAGGTAGGTATCGCCCAGCCCTCCCGCTGCCAATCCCGCTCCACCCCCTGGCTGAGCCAAGCTCAATCCAAGCAAGCCCCTGAACCAAATCTGATGTGATGCCGATACCAGTACACTACATTCAAAAGGAATGAATGGATGAGTCAATCAATCAATCATACATAGTACACGTTCCTTAGTATCTCAGTCAATATACGCAATAATCGACTTCCATCAACTCTGTACCATACATGTACATTTTTTCATGTAACATTTATATACTTGTGGAAGGAACACATAATTAAATATTTGCATTCCTGTTGATGAAGCAAGAGCGTTGTTGTAATTTTCTTCCCTATTTGATCATAGTGCTGTAGCCATGCATTTCCGTGCAATGCGCATAGAGACCTTTGCCCTAGGTTGACCTAGATGAGTAGAGATATAAATATATGCTATAAAGTTCAAGTCTAGATAGCTGAGAATGTCGTATCTACGCTCTTTCGTTATGAGAAAATAACTCTTCTGTGACTTCCAACAGCATCTATTGGGCACGATAGTCATATATATAACATGTGTGAGGGCAACAACTCTGCAGTAACCCCGCAGCGGCCTCAAAGAGCTGTTGTCATCACCTTTCACCTCTGAACATCCCCCCTCCCCCCACTCCTAACTTTAAACTCGCTCTCGAGCCAAACTTTAGTATAGGTATCCACAGTTCATAAGCAATAGCCGTGACGTATCGAGACAATAAAGAAAAAAAACAATATCCAACCCGCCCAATGCCAGCAATGGTCGTCGGAGTACTCCAGGCGGCAGCGTTCCCCCCTGGTCGTCCTCCGGCTTGACGGCAACGTTACCGTGGTGTTGCGAGCGGCTCCGGCGCTCTGGTATAATATCCCCCGCGATTCCGGTGTCAAACGTGTCGATGCCGTATATTTTTCGTCCTTCGTTGGGTTCTTCATGATACACATTACGGACAAGAAAGTGGTGTGGTGTGGTGTGATGTGATGTGATGTGGTGACGGTGGTGATGGTGGTGGTGGTGCTAGTGGAAGCTCCGGTCTCGTCTTGTCAGAATATATGTGTTCGACCAGGCGACTGCGTCGGTTCCATCAAGTTCGGTACACAGTATACACTCGGGCTCAACGGTATTGGTAGACGCGATGATAACACAATCCTTTAGGTGATACTATATGCTCCAGAAAGTTCAGCCGTAGGTACTCGCACGTGTTGGAACGTGGTAGTGTGCAGAAACCCCGCGACAAGCATACGCCCTTACGGAACCCCGAACGACGGGGTATGGCAGGGAGTGGTTATACCTGGGCGGGTTGCGGGAGAATGCAGAAAAACACACTCGGGGTGTTGCGGAACCAGGTGACTCACAGGATCAACTGCTTCAGGTTCCGTTGTATAATCATGTCCTGTACGGATGTCATGGTAATCTTCAGCAGATTCGTATCGGTGGCATTCGTAAAGTGTCCATAGATTTCTTTCTCGGGATTCCGGTTCAGGGCCTTGAATTTGTCCATAAAGTACTTGCTTGCCTGCTTATGGTCGTCGGATGGGCCACGGTAATCGGTGAAGCCATAGGCCGTGATGGGACTGGAAGTCAACTTCTCCCTGAAGAGGTCCATCTTATTCAGGAAGAGAATAAGCGCTGACTTGGCAAACCAGTGGGAGTTTGCGATTGATTCCCAAAGCATAAGGGCTTCGTTCATTTGGTTCTGCACCAACATGTTAACCAACCTAATTTCAACATGACCGGCTAGGAGAACAACAGGAAATCTTCAACTTACGCCATCTTTGTCTTCTACCAGACATTGATCATAACCGCTGATGGCAACCAGGAACAGCAGGCAGTTGACGTTCTCGAAGCAATGAATCCACTTCTTTCGTTCGGACCTTTGCCCACCGACGTCGAACATCCGGTATGTCAGTTGCCCTAGATCGAATACAGTCTCCGTAATGCCAGTTGTTCTTAATCGGGTTCGCAAGAGATCTTGGTCGGTTGGTATATAGTTCTTGTCCCATAGGCGGTCTACATCGTCGCAGAAACTTCGAAAGTGCGTTAGAAATAGAAGCGAAGCGCACTGGGGGGAGGTAGACATACTATGCGATATTGTCATGAAGAGCATATTCGTTGCCCTTCAGAATGGCCTTCTGGACTCCGGCATCCGACCAAAGTGACTTGATCGGTTGAAGATAGTCCGGAGGTAACGGATCCTCCGGACCTATCTCTACGTCGACAAGTACTAACTCTTTGTTTTTCTGTTGGTTGCGACCCATCAGCCTCCTGCGACAAGGCCACTTTTCCGATGATACCATCGAAGGACCACTAGTGAAGGTATGACACGGTGCAGCGACCATGTTACTTGAGTCGGACTTACCTCGTTCTCCCTTTTCTCGAACTCAATTGAGTAATCTTCCATAGCTTCGAAGATGAGGCGAAGAGATTGGATGACATTAATTAGTACGACTGGTTTCCATTCTAGTTTCTCTGTTTTACTGAAGCCTTGGGCATATATCAATTTCATCTGCTTAAGAACGGTCGACTTGCCCGACTCGCCGGCACCTGAACAAATAGAACGAAGTTAGAGGATGCAATAACACCAAGTGTAACATTGGGCATCGGGTATTGGGGCAGCAGCAGGGCGCTTGGGAGCCTGGAGAAGTACGCACCGAGAAGAAGCAGTTTGACCTCCTTAGCCATGCGCTTCTCATCCGCCTTGATGACCTTGTCGAGCTCGCGCGAGCGAGCATCGCCGGCCTCGTCCGTCTTCCTGCTGCCAAAGCACATTTTTTCTAGATCCAGGGCGATCGGATTCGCGGTGTCGCGGATATCAGGGGTTTGGCGATAAAGTCTATGCGTGTCTAAGGGCTCAGTGGAGCAAGCACTTTGAGTTGAGTTGAGTTGACTTTGAGCTGACCAAACTTAAATTGATCCAATTTCAATTGGTAATCCTCAAAGGTCCTTCTTTCGCAACTATGACGGGATGGCCGAGTTGATATTGCAGCTGACAGCGGAGGGAGGGTGCCTCAGTCGGGTCGAGCGGGAGCGATAAGGTTCAAGCTCTCGCACGAAAAGGGAAACGTGCAAAGGGTCGGAGAGGTCGAGAGTTGGGATACCCAGGCGAAGGAGGCCACGACAGGAACCGGTGCTGGAGCTGAAGCTGGGGAACCAGGGAGAGCGGCAGCAAACAGCAAACAGCACAAACAGCAGCAACAGCAGCAACAGCAGCAGCAGCAGTGCTAGGGGTTGGTTCGGGGTTGGTTGGATGGGATGGGCTTTGAGGTGGTTTAGATGAAAGATAGGTGATAGAAAGCCAGGTGGCTGGGTGGGTTTAGGGGAGGCCGAGTCGAGTCGATAGCCCCAAGACAGTCCCTAGAGACCCGCGGGATAAAAAGGCTATAGGCGACCGGCCTGGTGTTAGTCGCAGCCTTTAGTCCCTCACGAACCGTCTCTCTTTGTTGCTCGGTCAGGGTACCGGGGTGTTGATCTCGACAGCCAAGCAGGTCATCCGATTGGATTGGTTGGAATGGAATGGATTTTTCGAAAACCTTGAACGTCTGAATACTTACGCTACGATGCCCAAAATCAAACAAATCAGTTGGTTAGTCAGTCAGTCAGTCAGTCAGTCAGTCAGTCAACCAGTCAGTCCTGCTTTCAGCGCTCTGCTCTCTCTCTCTCTCTCTCTCAAGACGAGTGCTGCTGCGGATGGCAAGGCTCGTAAGAATAGGATGAGCGAGCGAGCGAGCGATTAGCGAAAGAGGAAGCTCTCAAGAGGAGGTACTAGGCGCAGCGGAGGGGTGGGTAACTTGTGAGGTGATAAATACCGTACCTTAGGTAAGGGTTAGGTAGGGAGATAAGGTACTCTAGGTACCATCTAGGTGCCGCGGTACAGTATAACAGCTGTAGGAGCGGTACTTCTTGCAGCTACAGGAGTCAAGCAGCAGTGCTGCCCGTAGGTGATTAGCAGGTGCTTTCGCACTCCACTAGACCGTGTCTGCCTACCCGTGCAGATACGTGAATACCTGAATAGACACCTAGGTACCCGAGGTAGGGTACCCACCGCCCATCTCCCTACCTTCTAGTGTAGTGGAGTCCCGCACGCTTCAGAGTTATTTTAAGCAATACACCTGCTACGCTAAGTACACATTCGGCATTTCCAACACCCAACCTAACGACATTGGGCCGTAAATCCTACCTATGTGGAAGATGAAGCTGACTCTGAACCATCTCCCAGCAAGGCCGTAAGTACCTCCTACTGCTTGGGTAGATAGTTCGAGTCCTACTCTTGTGACAGGTGCATTTTTCACCCATGACTGTGAGCAATTCAAATTATACCTAGGTATACTTACCTAGGTTAGGTAGGTAGGTACGTAGTAGTGTAGTACAAGTGGAGTATTAGACACACTGCAAAGTCATCCAAGTGGCCGTGGATATAGTGTACTGCGGAATCAAAAACTTATAGTTAGAAGCGATATTTGTATATAGATAAAATATTACTACCTTTAGCCATCCTTTAAGCCACGTAAGTATACTAGTAAGTATGTCAGATATGCGTAGGTTATCGGTAGTGTGTGTCTACTTACTTAGTACCTTAGTATGTACTAAGTAGTACCCAGTGGTGTGTGTAAGATACACATGGCCGCTCGCTTCAGACCAACCAACCAGAGGTGGGGCATTCGCAGGCTGTTTTACCTGCCCAGGTGGTGTACAGTAGGTGCTACTCGGCCAATATTCTCAGGGGCCTCTATTGGCAAGCGGCTTATCATACAGTACCTTGGTAGGGGGCATCACAGCCAGTGTGAGAGGCCATCTCAAATACTATTCTCCGAGGTTAGGTCGGCCGTGTCTTGCAATGTTTCAGTAAGGCACGGCACTATGACGAATGCTCGAAAGCACCGGGATCCATATTACAGTAGTGCAGATGTACACCGTGCAGGCTCTCTCTCTCTCCCTGCTCCCTGGTGTTTGCGCCGCTGCTGCACAGGATTCAGCATGAAATACAATCCTTGGCAAGCCGGGTTTCTTATACCACCCCTGCTCGTTGCTTAAAGCCGACCTCATCCTCGTCACCCCGTCGCCGAGACTCCTACTATGTAGGCTCCGATGAGTAGTACATCGTCCGGCAGTGCAGCTGGAGAGTGCACTAGGCACTAGGAGAGCTATAAGGTATCAAGCAAGAGGTGGCTGATTTATATTTTATCAGCCTTGCAGTACAAAGCAATGAGGCTATTATAGAGAGAACCCGTGCATCGTTTTCCCGTCATCTAATCAAGTACCCCCTCGAAGAGCGGTGATAATCCCTAGTCTAGATAGCAGTATCTGCCTTAGGCTGCCACTACCTCGACTTTTTACTCGAACTTCTGTATATATATTGTGCATGCGAGACTGTTTACTTTTTATAGTGTTAAAAATCGAAATGCGAGTTAGATGAGTTCCCGACCGAATGAGTAAGCCAACTACTTGGGCCGATTCCTGTGTGCCTTGTCCGTGGTAATATACATATAAGCTCGTACGGCATACGCCAACTGACATGCTCATCTTTAAACGTTCACAAGAGCCTCAATCTACGGGTCGAGGACCACTAAATACCAAGTACATATGTAGTATGTATATGTAGACTATTCAAACTCGACATCAGAACAATCTACACTACAGAAATCTAGGACAAGGCGCAGCTTATAGGGGTCCCATGTACGAGTGAGATTCTAATGCAGTATTACACAAGTACTAGTCAACCTTGGGCTGTCTGATTAAGCTAAAGTGCCATGCCGTTAGATAATACGCAATATGCCCTTTGGCCTCTTCCGTGGAGGACCCCTACTCCGAGGAACCTCACTACGTCTACATATAAGTATTGCTTCACAATTCCGATTCAGCACAAATCCCCGTCGCCGCATTATATGGGATGGGCTGCAGCATGGCCGAGGTTTGTTTGAGGACTATGCAAGATTGTCCGTATTATATGCTGTAGCAGGAGGGGGCGGCACAATTGACATCTCAACACACCTTCACGTAGCCCCTGAATCATGCTTAGGCGAGGTGACTTTGTTAAAGCTGCCGTATAACTTTGCTTGTAATACGGAGGTTTCGAAAGGGCGGGGCATGAAGGAACAAAAAATATAGATTGAAAATCCGAAAAATTCGGTGAACTAGCCAATATGGTTGAAAGGATTAAGGAATAATACTGACTGCATTACAAAACCTACACCAGAAGAGACCACTCGGAGGGTGAGGGGAGAGGGTGAGAAAGAGAGAGACACAGTGAGAGAGAGAGAGAGAGAGAGCTAGGGAGAACGCCTGGTGATGAACCCTGACCCCAAGTTGCACGCATGCTACCCTGACGTCGCATCATCTCGACTCTAGCCCAAGTTGTGTCCACTCCCCCTCCGCCCCAGAAATTGGCACGATGCCTGTTGTGCGGAGACAAGAGACGAAGGAGGCTGGTCTCTGGTCTTGTGCTGTCAGCGCCGCACCAATTCACCCGAACGATGCGCCTCTTTCGACCCGGCCGTCTTTTTTGCGAAGAGGTATTGGCTAGAAGCTCAATAGAACGCACCTTGACTTACGCACATCACCTACACCACCTACCAATATATATATATATATATATATATATATACTTAGTATATATACTATATGGACCCCTTCATCCCCATGGTTATCTGTCGGTGTCAGATCCTCACCCTATATAAAGTGCAGTAGGTATATCCTAGTTGCATGCTACACTACTGCGCATAGCCACGCTATATAAACAGATTATGTAGTGTAGATAGCCCCCTCCAGAAACAGCAAGCTCAACAACCTTTGATACACCATACGGCGTAGGGAATTGGCCCGCAAGGTTGTGATCGCTACGCAACGTAGTATATATATTGCCTGGTACAGCACTACTGCAGCACACTAACGCTCGGTACTTCAAATCTCATGCCTATCACACCAGGTGCAAAAGTACACTTCCAGGGTCCCTGGCTAAAACGAGGTTGTGGAGGAATGCCTACGTACTATGTAATGTACACTGCACCTACATACTTATGTACCTATTTAGTTAGACGCACAGTACTCACCTACATACTTAGTAGTACATACATACCCCTAGCGTACATGTGTGTGCACATACCATACAGTAGCAAGGACATGGCATGGTGGCTCGCCGCTAGATAGATCTCGAGTTAGAAAAACGTGGCCGATCATATTGCGTGATTTTATTGGCACCTCGTGGGAAGTATTTAAACAAGATCCGATAACATGATGGAGAAACGCAGTTGCTACATACACTACACTACATACACATTACACATTGCACTAATGTATCCATTTTCATGTCAGCTTACATATCAGCTCCACCATACAACTACTGAGTACCTTCACTACCTTATAGTAGACTAGTGTGTACGCAGAGGACGGGAGATGAAATAATGTCTGCCATATACCTACGTATAACAGCATAGCGTAGCCGACGACAGGTTGACACCGCCTTGACGATCACTCACTCGCTCACAAGAAAAGAAAGATACCAAGAAACCCAAAGAAAGGGATGAATGGGGACGACCACCCACCGCCCGGGAAAACATGCCAATCCATATACATACAACAGGCCTCCCACATGGCATGCAGAAAATGTGGTCAGAGCCACGCTGACAGGCTTTGCTTTGCATGTGGCATACTACTCGGTATGTACGTAGTATACCAAGTACTAGTATAGAAGCAGGGTAACATGAGCCTATCACCAATAGCCTATGATACAATGGATCTAGTCTCGGCAGATTGGACTTTTGGGAATCCCACGAAATTCAATCCTTCATTCCTTCTATCTGTCTCTTTTTTTTTTTTTTTTTTTTTGGCTCATCTCTTTCCCTCAATATACACTATACTCAGGACGTATACCTACAACGTACATCGATAGTTACCTATTAGAAATTACTCACATGACTCCAATACATCCGCCAACCGCCACTGTCTCGGAGAGGAGGAGGGGAGGGGGAAAAACCGAAGAGGGAAAAAAAAGGGTTAAAAAAAAAATAGCTACCACGTCTTTTTTTCAGCACACATACAGTACAGTAGTAGAAGGAAGAATAAACGTTGAAAAGGCGTTGAAACTGTGCGACGGTGACAACATCAACATCTGGAGACAAGGAATAAATAAGCGTAGGGATGAACGGATTGAATCGCCGCCGCCGCCGCCACACACGGCCGTATCCTTCCGCGGTTTGTGCTGGCTTGCTGTCCATCCATCCATCATCATCCATACCTCGTGCCCCCCTGCGGTCCTACATAACCACGCGAAACTGGCGGTAACGATGATTTATTTATTACCATGTAGTGTAGATATCATCCCAGGTCAGAGAGGATCCTTTCCCTTTTGCATGCCGGACCGGACTTTGAATACTGGTCCAAGAAGAAGTTTAGCGGATCTGCAAGGATTCGTTGAACGGACTTCAGCCAATAGCTAACCACAGTCCATACAATACCCGGCCAATATTCCCGTCCCGAACCCTCTCAATGCATATACTACACTAGTATAATACAGTACTGGTGTAGCGTGGTGGACATACGTATACGTAGTAGACGGAATAGATAGACTTATCCACCTACGTACATACATACATACTTGTACATACCGCCACGAGAAAAATGCGCCCCTCCACCCAGGAGAAAGAAGGTGACGGAAAAGAATCACCAGGATAGGAATGGATCAGTGGATGGGCTAGCGCCGCCGCGTTTGCAGTGCCGCACACCTACACAACCGCCCGTCCCGTTATGCTACTATGCTAACCCACAGGAGGTAGCTTACATAGTAGGAGACAAGCAACGGAAAGAAAGGCAACCCAGCAGGCAAATTTTAGTGTGCAGCAAAACATCCTCCCGCCTATCTCATCTCATCTCAGTCAGTCAGTCAGTCCGGTCGTCCATGACCAACGAATACCACCGTGACATCAGCAGCCATCGTGTAAGTAACTACTAATAAGCAGCAGTCCAAACAAGGGAATAAAAACCCGCCGTGGTGTTCCCCGGTTCCTCTCGAATCAGCCTTTGAGTAGGTCCTGGCTCCCGTTCCTCCACCACCACGTTTTTCTCCTTCTCGGTTTTTTTCTTCTTCTGCTATTTCTTACATTAGACACATGCTTCGTCTCCATTCGTGATACAACCTTTCAGTATGCCCAATGAGATGAAGGAGTTATATACTACAACCTATTGTAACCCCCCTTTTCCCCCTCACACCCCTCCCCCTCTCTCCTACTACACTACATACTACGTACTGTAAGTGCTAATAATATAATAATAGGTGATAATAATACGACTGTGCATACAGATGGAGACTTGCGTGCGAACGCGCATAAACGGTCCTGTAATAGAATATAGGTAGGCAGGTTGGCAGTAGATAGCTACGGTGTAGTACACTGTCTATGTACCTATTAGCAGCAGGCAGCCTGACATCTACACATTCCCCCGTGCGGCTCTCTGAGCATCGCGACAATAATACCATCACAGCAATACTTCTATCTTATAAACTACACTACGTTCCTTCTCTTTCTTTTCCCGCCTCCCCCCGCAAAATTACGCGAGTAAGAGACATACATAGTCTGCCTGCCAGGCAGGCGGATAGGCAGGCAGGCAGACAGACAGGCGGATGTAGGGGACTTTGCTGCAGCGCATAGCATAGCCCTACGAAAAAGGACCTGCCACATCTAGCGTCGAGACCGTTCTCCGGCGCGGAGGTATCCGCGTCCGCGGGCCCCAATTGCCAGAAAATCTATATACGCATACTAGGTATGCTAATGGCGTATTGCTATGTTTCAGCCCCCAAGGGAAGACCTAGCTTGGATTCTTCGGGGTTCGGTTGACCTCTTTCTTATATATATATAGCGTAGGAGACAAGTAATAGTAAGTGAGTAAGTGAGTAAGTAGGCGAAGAGTCCTAAGACGAAATGGCCTCAAAACATCGGGTCTACATGCTACATGCTTGCTCGCTCGCTACAACCCAACAAAAAAGAAGCACCGAAGAACCCCAAAAAGCTAATCTTGCTTTCGGCCCTTAGAATTTTTCAGCTCGATGGAGCAAGCAAGATGCGCAAGAATGAAATACGACGATACGGCACGTTGCAACGCAGCAACAAGATGTGGTAATCTAGGTAGCACAGCACATGTTGTACGAAGGAAGAGAAAGAAAAAAAAAGTTCCCACTCTCCATATCAGGCTGGCCTATGAAACGCTGCTTGCTACCTAACTTAACACACAGTACATACGTACATGTACCCAACTTATAGTCTTGCATGCTGTACGTAAGAGGTATCAGATATCCCACCGGGCACGCGGGCGGGCAGACGACTTGGCGCTTTTATACTAAATATAAACATACATACGTATATACGTACATAACATACATAAACATATACATCTTATATTCTTATATAACCCCGGCTTCATGACTCATGGCTTGAATAGATGGCACTCTGTTTCTATGGGTATTAAGGATTGGTCTCCCATGGTATTGATGATCCCAAACGAGGAAGGCTGGCAGGAAAGAAGGAAAGAAAGGCGTCCAGTTGAACCTTTTCCAAAGTTATTCCTTATCTAACCTAACCTCATGTGGGAATCGACGGCCGTGGGAAGCCAAGAAGCCTATCCGCACAAGCCTTGTTGGTCCAGCTTATGTTGTCAACCACGTGATCGTTTGCACCAACATACATACCTCTCTACTACGTCAGGTAGGTCAGTAAGGTAGGTTGGGATTCGAAAGTCTCTTCAATTTAATATTGGCCTATGATACTTATCCCACTATTTCCATACTTTTTCATATTTATATACATCCCAAGGATATGCCTACCCACGCCTACCATGCTAAATTGTCACCGTTCCGCACATTCTGGATTTACCTTCCAACGTTCTTTGATAGCCTCTTCTCTTCAATCTGCTCAAGATCCTTCTTCTTGTGGAAATGAGGCGCGACTTCATTCAGCCACTGCGGACGGATGGGCATACAACTCCGCATGTACTCCTTATTTGTCAAGACTAGTTCATAGTAAATGACTGTCTTCTCGGGCGGATCTGACTTCATAAGGACAGAGCTAGGATGGATATAAACAGTGGTATTATTCTTGAGCGTCCGGTAACTGTCGCCGCCGCGCTGCAATCGAGCAGCGTTAGGGAAGAATCCTGCTGTTAAAGCCTTTTGGATAGGCTCAAGGTTGGAAGCGCCGCAAGATGAAGGAGCTACCTCGACGCGCTCACACAATTTGGCGAGCTGATCTCGAACATCACGCGCACGGGTAAGGGAACGTTGCTGCAAGAAGTTTTCCCGTGACCAGACTGGCGAAAAATCGCTGTCGACCCACTGATTCCAGATATTTAACAGAGTCACATGGTCGCCCCCATCCTTGACAGTGAATCGATTCCGCGCACTATCGGCATGGATCTTCTTATCCTTTGGTCGGAAGAAGAGCGCGGAAGCTTCACTGAGCATAGCGACGATGGATAGAACTTCATCAACACACTTGAATTTGTCGGCGGCCAGAACAGCTTTAGCCAGCATGGGGTCGGTGGGGAACTCGGCCATTTGGCGACCAACCTTGGTAAGCTCACCCTTATGGTTTAGAGCCTGAAGTGCAAATAGCTGGTTCAAAGCTCCTATTAGAGATTCGGTAGGGGGCGGATCCATGAACTCAAACTCCAGAAGCTGATTGATACCAAGCGATTTTAATTGTAGAACCACCCCATTGAGGTTGGTCCTTTGGATCTCGGGCGTTGTCGACTCGTCCATTTCATTCATATATGCGTACCTGGTATAAAGTCGAAAGCATTTTCCGGGACCCACGCGTCCCGCGCGGCCGCTTCGCTGATTCGCAGAGGCCCGCGAGCAAGGAACAACGACAAGATTCGACATACCAGTCGCTGGGTTATATACGTTTTCCTTGACATAACCAGGATCGATGACATAGGTGATACCATCGATGGTCAAACTTGTTTCCGCAATGTTCGTTGCGAGCACGACCTTGCGGGCTCCCTCGGGGGTTGGCTCAAAGATCTTGGACTGCAGATCTGAAGGAAGATTGGCATAAATGGGACAAATAATGAGCTCCTTTACACGATTTCCGAGTTTTCTCGCAGTATCAGTTAATTGCTGTTCGGCTGCTTCGATCTCGTCCTGACCAGTCAGAAACACTAAGATATCTCCTTTCCCTTGACTTGTGTGGATCTGAAAGATGGTTGTGATTGCCGCTGTTAGATAATTTGCTTCGGGGGCTGGTGTGTAGTAGATATCGACGGGATATCGCCGACCCGGAATATTAAAAATGGGGGCGTCGTCAAAGTACTTCGCAAATTTCTCGGCATTCATGGTAGCTGAAGAAATGAGAAGTTTTAGATCCGGTCTTTCTCTTGCCAGGTCTTTTACCAGGGCTAGTAGGATATCGGTATGAACTGTCCGTTCGTGGGCCTCGTCAATCATAAGAGCTGAGTATCCGGCAAGATCTGGTTCTGTCATGAACTCTCGTAGCAACATGCCGTCAGTCATGTACTTTAATATAGTCTTGTCGCTGGTGTTATCCTCAAATCGTATCGAATAACCCACTTCATTCCCAACCTTGACTCCCATCTCCTCAGCTACACGCGCTGCTACACTCATTGCAGCAACTCGCCTAGGCTGTGTGCACCCAACTTTGAGGCCGTCCTTTGTATATCCCGCCTCGTGGAGGTATTGAGGTAGCTGTGTAGTTTTACCGCTACCAGTTTCACCGACGAGAACTAGGATTTGATATTGCTCGATAGCCGCAATGAATTCGTCCCGGTATTTGTATATGGGAAGGCTCTTACGCGTCTCCTGTATTGACAAGGCCTTCTTTTCCGCTGCCTCAATCTGTGCCTCAAGAAACCTTTGTTCCTGGGTCAATTGTTTCCCTTCACCGGCCAATGTTGATCCTAGGTTCCATTGTATGTACTGCTCCGGATCGAGGACCGGGGCATAATCACCCTCGTACTCACGCTCAGCTCTGTTGATCTGGGCTTTCGCCTTCTGGGTCTGTTCTCGCTCCCATTCGTCATGTTCTGTGACAAACTTCTCCTGTCCGTATTCATCCCTCTCGACGTAGCGCTTGTATAAGGCCTCCTCCTTTCTCTTCTTATCGATCTTGCCCTTCTCTGTGATATAGTCTTCAGGCATGTAATAACCATCTCGGTGATCATCGATTCGCAAGCGCTCTTCTGCAAGCCGCAGAATTTCACGATTCTTTGCGAATTCAGCCTTCTCCCTTTCTGACAGTCGGACGCCACTTCGCAATTCAGCAGTTTCTTCAGCTACTTGCTTGCGCAACAGGGCGAGTCGTTCCGTCTCTCGCTTTTTTAGGTATTCTTGTCGGGAGCGCTCTCGTAGATCGGGCATGGCCGCTCGGTTGGCGGCTATCTCATCAGCCAAACGCTGGCGCTCTCTTTCAGCCCTACCCTCGGCCTTATTAGATTTTCCCTGATCGCGTTCTTTCAGCCGTCGCGAGAATGCTTCTCTTTCAGCCCTATCTTTAGCTGCTTCGGAATCCGCCCCATCCTCGTCTTCCCCTCCGTCATCGTGGCTCAGTTTGACCCGTTTCGGGGTAGACTCTTGAAATTCCGGCTCGTCTGTGCGCTCATCTCCGGAGGGGGTGGGCTCCGGCTCCTCGTCACCCCAGCGATCGTCATAGTTGCCGTCGTCATGCTTCCGTATTGACTTGGACTTCTTCTTGTGTGTGTCTCTGCGCGGCGAACGGTTGTGGCTCTGACTTCGGCTCCGGCTAGGGCTTCGGTGGCGACGGCGATGGGATCGGTCACGATCGCGCTCATCACGTCGCCGGGATTTGGACTTGGCTTCGACCTTCTGTGGGCCAACTTCCTCTTCGTCCATAGGGACGAAAGCATATCGCTTGCTCATCGCTACAATCTGCTGCTGACGGCGAAAGCGAAGATCGAGGGGTTCAGTCTGCTGTAATTCTAAATATATGCGCCGACTAGACTGTTTGTTTCATTCCCGGCCAACTGAGAAACCTAGCGCAAGGATACTCATGCCAGTCTATATCGGATACCTCTTGGTGCAGTTTTGGCGTCAGTCCAGAACAAATAGGTGGACAAATAGTGAGGGAGGTATCCAGATGCCGAGGCCGCTAGAGAGCTGCGATAGAATCCGCAGATAGTTTTAGTGAAGATATCTTGAAAACACTTCGAAGAACTGAGCCATGATCATTGCCCCAGGCATCTCTCTGGGCTGATGGAGACTGTTAGCAAGGATACTGGCACCCTAGTCTCACGCTAGAGCACACAAGCCAATCAGAGATAGGAAAGCTACCAACATGGAGTTGGTGCCTCTTAGCGCGGAATCTCTTATCTTATCTCAACTCAATTCTGGAGCTCAGGTCTCAGGTACAGCAGGCATTGTGCATTTTAACACGTTGACATGGTGGTATTCTAGTTCAGCTACAGAACTAACAAGTATTCAAGTTCTATTCTCTTGCAGACGATATAAGTTGCAACCATCTACCATTGGATTTGATTGTGCATTTGACAACAAGCTGTTCGAATCTTGAGATTTCTGCTTTTGCTTATTTTGTCTATATAGACACGCATTCCAAAGCCTCGTCTATTTATATTTATAAGAAAGAACATAATATAACTAGCACGTCGCAACCCTCAAGGATTACTTAGGTCCGTGGTTGTTGGTTGTTGCTCATCCACCACTATGCTCCTTCATGGGGCAGCTCTTCTGCTGCTCTGTCTTTTTGCACAGATAATATTATGTGCCGAAGATTTTTATAAGGTATGCATGGCTGTCTCCCCATTTCTGCATGTTTCTTTCCTAGGAATTAGCCACGTTAACCACTATATCTCGGGTAGGTCCTGGGCATAGATCGCCATGCAAATGATAAGCAGATCAAGTCGGCGTATCGGCAACTCAGCAAGAAATTCCACCCAGACAAGAACCCGTATGTTCTCACACCATGTCTCTCGCGCCCTGTTTACTCGTTGGTCATTTTCTAACATGTCCTCGCAGTGGCGACCCCACAGCGCAAGGCAAGTTCGTCGAGGTGTCGGAAGCCTACGAAGCCCTCATCGATCCCGAGTCGCGCAAGATCTACGACCAATATGGACACGAAGGGTTAAAACAGCGCCAGCAAGGAGGCGGCGGTCACCACGACCCCTTTGATCTCTTCAGTCACTTCTTCGGTGGAGGTGGCCGTTATCAGCGGGGACAGCCACGCGGCCACAACATTGAGATCAAGATTGGACTTGCTCTTCGAGACTTCTACAACGGTCGCGAGACCGAGTTCCAATGGGAAAAGCAGCAGATATGCGAGGAGTGCGACGGCACCGGCGCTGCTGATGGTATCGTCGACACATGTCCCCGGTGTCAAGGCCACGGTGTGCGCATTGTCAAGCACCAGCTCGCGCCGGGCATGTTCCAGCAGGTCCAGACACAATGCGACGCCTGTGGTGGTCGGGGCAAGTCGATCAAGCACAAATGCCCAGTCTGCCAAGGCAACCGAGTCGTTCGCAAGCCCACCACGGTCACGCTCAACGTCGGGCGCGGGGCGGCCAGGGACAGCAAGGTTGTGTATGAGAACGAGGCGGACGCGAGTCCGGATTATGTTGCTGGCGATCTCATAGTAACTCTTGTCGAGAAAGAGCCCGATATGGAGTCAGAAAACCCAGATCATGTCGACGGCACGTTCTTCCGACGGAAAGGTGACGATCTTTTCTGGACAGAAGTTCTCTCGCTGCGCGAAGCTTGGATGGGTGATTGGACTCGAAATATCACACACTTGGATGGCCACGTAGTGCGACTTGGACGGAAACGGGGTGAGGTAGTACAGCCGGGCCATATCGAGACTATTCAAGGCGAGGGAATGCCTGTGTGGAGCGAAGAAGGCGACTCAGTCTACCACGAGTATCAGTTTGGCAAATTATACATCCAATATGTTGTGGTTCTCCCCGACCAGATGGAATCGGGCATGGAGAAGGAATTCTGGTCTGTGTGGCAGAAATGGAGGGGGAAGATCGGTGTGGACCTGCATAAAGACAGTGGACGACCGGATGAGCCTATAGTAGCATCTAGGCATGATGAGTTATGAATGTGATAGTAGACGCACGATAGAATGGAATTGAAAAAAAAAGATCTCAAGATCTGCCCCCCTTTTTGCCTTGAGGTTGAGATTGTGGTAGAATGTCAGCTCTTAGCAAGCATTCTGCTAGATATGCCCTTTCAAACAGATCATGAGTAATGTGAGTAAATGTGATTGCCAGTCTCATACTACACTCAGAGAATATTTGTTGACTTGGCTTACAGGATTTACACACGCAGGCCGGTCTGCGGAGAATACGTGGAGCGTGGAGCTAGCAGACGCGGTCGAAAATGTTCCCGAGCTCCTTTGCGCGGAGCTTCATATGAGGAGGACCAGCTGTATCAGGATGTGGAACTACAGCACAACCTCACGGGAAAGGGGTAATCAGCCAGGTACTGCCTCGCATAGCCGCCTTCAAGAACACCCAACGCGTGCGCAAGGTCAAGTCCCTCATGCTATCATGTTAGGAGTAGTAATATTGATAATGCATTTGAGTCATTCCCTGCCATACCATACCACATGGGACCCGACCCGAGCCGACCCCAGAGCACGGCCAGCCAGCCAGCCAGCCAGTTAGTCCCAACTTGCTTCCTTCCCGATTATGTAATATCACAGGGCCCTTTTTCCTATAAGTAGGGCAGAACAATACTTCTCTACCCCCTTTACTACCTTTTCCTCCTCTTCTCCTACGGTATTCCCAGCTTGGGGCGATTTCGTTGATTTTAACCTGAAATCTCCATGCCCTAACGGAAAAAAGTGCCCCAGTCCCCTTTTCAGACTCTACCCATCTCACCCCCCAAAACCAAACATACTCCCCTTCTTCCCCCTTATCACACTCACCCTACCACGCTGTCGCTCCCCCTCCCCCCCTTTTCCCCAAGCATCAACTTCCTTTCTCCCAAGCGCCAAAATCAGAAACAATGAGCACCCCAAGCTTCACAGACCGCACAGTCGAAGCCTTCTGGGGCCTCGTGAACCCCTGGCTCTTCCTCCAGCTCTCCGCGAGCTACCTCCCGCGCACCATCCGCCAGCTCTTCGCGACGCACTCCTTCTTTTCGGCCCTGCACATCCTCTTCTTCTCCCCCTCTCGCTTCCGCGAGCTCTGGTTCGGGAACTTCTGGGCCTTCGCGGGACCCCAGGTGCGCGAGGGCGCGGCGCCCAAGGTCCTGCCCCTACTCGACGGCCGCACCTCGCAGGGCCGCATCCTACAGACCCCCGCGGGCCCGGGCGTCGGCGGCGTCGTCATCGAGATTGGCGCGGGCTCGGGACTGTGGGTGGAGGTCTTCTCCGATAAATATCTGTACGAGGACTTCGACGCCGCCAAGAAGCCCGCGCTGCTGAAGAAGAGGGCGGATACCGCCCGCGAAAAAATCACGCGCGTCTATGGCGTCGAGCCGAACCCTGCGCATCACCCTGCGCTGCGTCGCGCCGTCGAGGCCGCGGGGCTGCAGGGTGTGTATGAGATTGTGCCGGTGGGCATCGAGGATTTGTGCTCCTCTTCTTCTTCTTCATCCTCGGAGAATGGAGGCAAGAAGAAGAAATGGGACGGCAATATCGAGCCTGCGTCTATCGATTGCATCGTCTCTGTGCTCTGTCTGTGCAGCATTCCCGACCCGCAGCGGCACATCCACGAGCTGTACGAGCTCTTGCGTCCCGGCGGTCGATGGTACGTCTATGAGCATGTGAAGGCTAAATATAGTTGGTATATTCGGCTGTATCAGCGTAAGTTTTGTTGTCACTCCTATTTATGCATCCCTTTTCTTTCCCTAAGACATACGGCGTCGCTTGTGCCTCTTTCCTTTTCCACTCGCTGTTTCTCCTCTTCCACACCCCACAAGAAAACCTCTATGCCTCTGCTCTTGCTAACTGCTATTCTTACGATAGGTGTCATCAACGTGTTTTGGCCGCGTTTCATCGGCGGATGCGAGTTGTGTCGGCCGACAGAGAAAACAATAAGGGAGACGGGTCCGTGGACCAAGATCGATGTTGGGCGACCGGTAGATGAAATGTGGTTTGGTACAGTGCCTCACATCCTTGGTGTTTTCACAAAGTAGGCCGATTGTTGTTGTATTACGCTTTAGTCCGCTGGTCATATACGAAATTAGTACCCCCCAAAGCTGAATCTACATCGAGATTCTTACACATAAGATATACGAAGGAATATGCAGAGACGAAAGACAAAAGTATGATGAGCTGAGTTGATGGTTAGGTATTTTTCATAGCAATAAAAGGTCATTTATCATGACACCGAAGAATATCTCTCGATCAGATTGATTGTAACAATGTTCGATTGTAAGAAAACTTATGATACATTAATTATTGACGTTTTGTGTCAATGTAAGACTAATCATAACTCATTCATGTCCTCGTAATTTTACAGCCCCCGGTGCGTCTCCTGCGATGTCTTCAAACTATGCCGACGCTCATGTCCATGGTGAACATCATCGTGCTCAATAGAGGGCCCACCAATAGCCTGCTGCATTGTCGAAGGTGGCACCTGAGCAGCATCCGTAGGGTCCTTGTTCATCGCTGATGATGAATTTCTGGTGACATGTTAGCACAACTGTTGCTAGTATTCGATCTATGGCGAAGCATCATACAACTTACGACCCGTATGTCTTGTTCCCTCCAACCGTTCGGCTGCCGTCAAGGTCAGAGTCGACACGAGGGTCGGCCTTGTTCAGGGCATCGGACTTGTGAGGTCCTGCCGTGTTGGGAGCTGGGCCGGGAGCATAGTTGCCGCCAAGCTGCGCAGTACCGTGTGTGGTACCATGAGTGCCGTGGGCTCCAGTGGTACCGTGGGTACCGGAGCTACCGTAGGTGTTGCCTACAGTTCGGCTGGCATCGCGGTCACTGTCAACGCGGGGGTCGACAGCGTTGGCCATGCGAGAGTTGTGTGGGCCGTGGACACCCTCAGCACCGCTGCCAAATCGGTCACCAGCGGTGTTGCCGAAGCGTTGACCACTTCGGTCGGAATCAATTCGGGGGTCCTATAGTTACGTTAGAAATCGAGGTGACATTCTATTTGACTCAAGGTTCCAAAACTCACCATCTTGTTAGCCATGTTGGAGTTGTGAGGGCCCTCGCGGGTGGTGCCAGTGGTGCCCGTGGGAGCGAAGCCACTAGTAGCGCCGGTGGTACCGGTTGTGCCATAGCCACCAGTGGTACCTGGGGCACCGTAGGCTCCTGTTGTACCAGTGTGGGCGTAGTTGTCGCCAGTGGTGTACTCATGAGTGCCACCGACTGTTGAGCCAGGGGCAGCACGGTGGTCACGGTCAGAGTCGATTCTGGGGTCGGCAGCGTTGGCTACGCGGCTGTTGTGGGTACCGTGGGTGCCCTCAGGGGCAGAAGAAGTAGAGTGGTGGCCGGAAACGGCGTCTTTGACTTTGTTGACGATGCTAGACATTTTGGATAGATGTAGGTTGTGTGTGATTAATTCTTCTTGTGTTAAGGATATAGGGATGATCGAGGATTGTTTGTTGTAGTTGTTGTTTTGGTATTGTGTTGATGGTTGTATGATTCTGATGATAGAAGAAAAGAAGCCCTCCTCAGGCCCGGAACACGAGCATTATATAGACATGCCGGAGGATACTGAAGCTTGGCTGTTCCCTTGTACAACAGGAGAAGCAGTTTCGCATCATGAACGATGTCATCATAGGTGGGTCTTGATGTCTTGCTTGCGCCTAGTCTGCCCCAGGTCGCAGAGGTTCTGGACCCTTGGTACCCTTGATTGGTTGAATAAGGCACGCCTAGATTGTGCCTGGGAAAAGCGTGTACAGCCTATACGTAAGAACCGACGTTAGTTAAGCACATGTGCCTGGATAGTACCTGGAGTAGCCTGGGTAGCGGAGGGGGATAGAGGGGATTGAGTTCAAAGCATGTCTCTGCTTGACTTCATATGTCGTCATGACCTTACTATTTAGATTCAAGGCCCTCATTTTCCGCGGTTGTGTCACGTAATCCAGGGGTGCTGCAATGTGCTGTGTGTATCTGTACGCCAAAAACAATGTGGTTGCTATGCATATCCCACCTCATGATTTGGTACCGAAGACATCACAGTTTTCGTAAAGCTGTACGCTCTGTAGGGAAGAGCTCTTTGCCACTTAGCCCAGGCTAATTGTGCCTAGATCTCGATTATTTAATTGTCAGAGTTATTTGACATAAATGTCCCGCAACATTGTACCTCGCTCGGCCAACTGCTCAGATATTGATGGTGATGGTGAGTTCCTCCTATTTAGTCTTGAACCCACCTGTCATATACACGCACTGCCCCAATAGGAAATAGATCTTAAGCAGGGATTATAGAGATGCGGCTCATCTGCACCACAAAAAGGGTCTGGCGTGTGGCTGGTGACGTGTGAACGCGGGGAGCGTGGCGTCACCCTACGCCATCACTAGCATCCCGTTTGCGTTTTATGCCGTCATAGACCATCGTTCTTTCCCGCAACACGGGAATGCATGCGGATACCTAACCTAGCGTAAATCGGGCTCCCGGCTAACCGCCACGGTTATTCGGGACCTCAAATTCTGATATCCGGACCGCAGCTAACCTAGCTGGGTGATAGTCGTACCAGTGTCTCCACACATCCTTGTTTCCCATACAAAATAGGTAAATGCGAGACGCTATGTAGACACCAGGAAAACCGACGGTCGGAACTCCTGTTCTTGTTTTTGAGGTCCGAATAACCGTGGCCCGGCTAACTGCCTTGTTTATTCTTAGAGATTTGCTCATCTGATTCACCTAAATAATAGGCTAGCCAAGTACTGCCAAGTACCTACTAGGACAAACCAACGGCGGAGTTACGTACGTGCAGAGGCAGAAATGTGGGTTTGCTTCAAAGGATGACAGGACCCTTCGAAAGCCACACGAGCTTTACTAAACGAGCAGTTTACTATGTGATATATTATACAACTATTATGTGGGTAGATCGGAGGACGATAGTGCCTCCCTTAGGAAGTAGCGAGTATTGCCATACAGTACATAACTAGAGCACCCAAGGCCTGCCCCCAGGTGGCAATGACACTTGCCTGACTTGTCTAGGTACACACGGGATGTCACGACGCATTATGAATGATAATATTCAGAACCAAATGCATCAGAGGATCGAAGTTTCCATATCGCATATATATTGCTGCAAAGACTGCGTAAAATAGGGTATCAATTGACATATCTCATTACTTTGTTCAATATCCAACACCACGCTAGCACATTAGTAGTCTCTCTCACAACCTTGGAAGATTCCTCCACCCCATAACACTTCTTTTAGTGTAATTATTAGTTTTAAGCCCATCATGCTGAAACTCCAGTGGGTATAAACCGGGCTAAATTCAACGCAAAAACACTAGACGATTGGTACAGCGCGCCACACGAAGCTCGTCGCGGTATTGTGTCGCGTATAAGAAGCTCTTAGACGCGGGATCGGCTGCTCCAACCGCGGCGGCGGTAGGCTCGCGATTCGCGGTCACGAACCCAGATGATGCCAACGATGCTCGAGACGAGCCAGCAGATAGCCGAGAGGAAGGAGAAAGCAATGACAGCCTTCCACTTGCCGCACTGGTCGCCTCGGAAGGCAACATTCGTCCAGTTGAAAACGGCACCGCACGATCCATCGAGATACTAGAGTAACACATTTATTTAGCATGAATTGGTTGTCACGACCAAAGACTTATACACAATTTAACTTACCGACACTAACAAACCAAAGGCGACGAACCAGGTGACTGAGATGAGGAAGTCGACGGGCCAGTGGACGAAGCTCGACGAGAAAGGGATGAGCCAGATGAGAGAAAAGAAAATAGCGATGCCGGCGACAACCTCGGTATATATGAAGCGTCCCTGGCTCCAGCTCGATGCGCCTCGGACATCATGGAGGTAGTCGCCGTTGATGCCCGCAACGATGGTAGCGAACACGAGTTCCGCGACGCGGAGGATGATGGACGCAAGACCGGTCAAGACCATGATTGTGACGATCGAATGACTATTTGTATTATGGTATGTGGTATGGGAAGCTCTACTAAGCTAGGCGCTAGTGGGTAATTGGTGTGACTTTAGCTGGTTGTGTTGAAGGTAAGAGATCAGAAAAAAAAAAGAGCCGGACGTTGGGCAGCACGTCGAGATGCAGCTATTTATTTGCAGCCATTCATTGTGCTTTGCTTGCTGGTGTGCCTAGAGATGATGTGTCGTCGCCAACTCACCTGACCATAGCATGACCGTTATGACGTCCACATAGCTAGAGTCTACATTTGTGACCGGAACCGACAGCTATGTCACAGCGCATATGCTTTGTGTAGCCGTACAGGGTACATATTTATTTGCTAATGAAAAAGTCTGAAAAAGGAATCCCTTTTTACCACCGGTATGCACCAGACGTACCCTCATAAACGATATACATCTTAAGCAATTGATCATATCGGTGTACCCCGCGCAATAAAACAGGATTGCCATTCCGTCCCTTATTTGCAGATCAGACGTCATACCTTCCCTCCCATTGATCTCCGGTAGCCTGTCTCAGCTTAGAGCAGTACTTGTAAATTTTTTGGCGGGAGGTAGCTCAATATATGAATATTACTCGACGAAGGCCTATTTATTTCGAGCAGAGAGCTAAGGTACTTTCAGGCATGTTAGATTCGTCCCGTCCTTGCATTGAGTTTTGGAATGAACCAGTTTCCACGGAGTTCTCTGTGCGATGAAATGAAGTCATACGCTGAAATCAAGGCTGGCAAGGTTACCCGGTAGCATGGATTTACAAGCATTGGTTGGCTAATACACATGCTACACGTGTGCTTGTGATGCTACCATACCCGCTAAAAAGGCCAATGTCTGCAGGGCAGTATGCAGGGATATGTGAGTATGCCATCTTGCGGTCTAGATCTCCCCAAGTGCCGATGATCGATTACCAAATCACCAGCTTAAAAAAACGTCACCCAAACAATCCGACAGTATCTCTCAACATCGTAGCCCAGATTGCCTAATTTATATTTATGAGTGTGATGTACATGTATTCTATATTAATCGCATTTAACTTACCCCCAAGTATTATTTGCCAAAGATATGTAAACCTGAATTGGAACTCAGTTAATTTACTGCTCTGTCATCGAAAGTAATTGACTGGTTTTTAATCAGGTTCTCGGCTACCTAGTATACAGGTATATATGTGGCAAGAAGGACAGTATCTACCCAACAGTACCTTGTCATGGTGTAATTAACTTCCTCGTGCAAACCACTTCCCAGTGTCGGCATGCGATCCTTAAGTAAGTAGGTAAGTAGGTAAGAAAGGTGAGCCGTCTCTTTCCGTAGGTGCAGCAATGTAGCTTCCGTTATATTGCGGTGCAAGAATGGAAAGACCTCTGGAGGCGTAAGCAGTAGCTGTCTGGGAGTGCCAGTTTTCTTTTCGAAAGGGGCCGTCAGAATGTTTTCAGGATCCATAACTCTTCTCTTCTTTTCTGGCCCATCGTCAGTTTTCATCATCATCAACACCACTAGTATTGCGTTATCCTTCTCCTGACGATTCCTGCACCGAAAACCCCCTAATTCCCCTATATCTCCGTATAAATTTATTTGTTTCGATCTCTAATCCACCTGCTTCTATTTTTACACTGATTCACGAGCTTCTGGTTAAAAATCCTCGTGTCTCCGAGCTCTCTCGCTACTCAAGCTCATTTCTTTACAATACCCCGTCATTGCCGCTCATACGCTTATATTTCAACGAGGAGGGGAAAAAATCTCTCCGGGGTATCACCTGAAGCATAGTTATCTGGAACGTCATTCATACACACCGGCATTATCTGGCGATACTATATCACTGGACGTGTTGCTCATGTGATAATTACCACTATGGATAATCAAATACCAGCGGGCCTCCGCCCAAGCGGCTCAAATCTCTCACTCAGGCCTATCAGTAATGGTACAGGGTCCTCGCGGTCCACGACATCGCATATTGGGAGTTATCGCCATGCCTTATTGAAATCAAATTCACAGCGACAGCAGCCAATTGAGAAGGACCTGCCTGTACCACCAGTGCTTACTGACTGTAACCCAACCCCCATCGTTCAGTGCCTAGCTCCACAAGAACCAGACCCTCAGACCCCAAGATTTATCGGAATTCCCATACCTTCCATCGAACTAGTGGCCCCAGACTCGGCCGATATTGATAATTCGGAGGCGGGTGGAGATAGGGCTTATTCTTCAATTGACGGTTATAATCACTTTCGCACCTGGCGCCTTCCAGTCTCAAAGGTTCGCGCTGCCGTGTGCAGTATCGAAGGAGATGGCGACATAGATGTTCGAGGCAAGTATCCGCCTGTAATCCTGGTTCCATCTAACGAGTTGTATTCTGTGGAACAACATTTCCAACATAGTCACCCAAATACTCCCAAAGTCCGCCCGTTCACGGAAGCTTCATATCTTGATGCCTCACACTTACAGGAAGGAGGCGACGAGATAAAACATGCATCTGCTCCGTACTTCGCTAGTCAGGACTATCCTCAAGATAGTAGAGAGCCACAGAAAGCAGCTATATACTGGGGTTTTCTCCCCAAGTTCAAAGAGAAACGGGGTAAGGAGCTCTTAGAGGCCGGACAACCAGAAGTTTCTCAACAGCCGACGGTCAATGGTCAGCCCGAAAATATTGAAACAAGTCCCAAGCAGGAGAATATCCGTCAGGGAGACAAAACGAGCGACAAGGACTCAGGCACTAGCAAAGGTCATTGTGAGAGTCAAACTATTTCTAAAAGTGGCGGAGAACGAAGTGGAAGATCGGTCGCTGCGGTTTCACCCCCGTCTCTCTTAGCTTCCGGTTCTGTAACTGCCAGAAAGGAACAGGAGTCTCTCCAGCCTCAAAAGCCCGGTACCGGTCGTGCAGCAGTATGGCTTCGGAAGCTATTGGGATATCCGGAAGCCGATGCCCCCCCTACATTAACGAAGCTACCAGAGAAATCCTCCGCTCAACAAGGATCTCGAGAAGATGTCAGCTCCGTAGCATCAGGGGTGACCACATACTCCTTCGAAAACGCAGCCAATAGGAAAGCCATTGATAACGCCATGAATGGCATGGAAACCATTCTAACAGAAGCTTTGTCTTTGGCCGACGAGGCTGGAAAGCGGGAATACGGACATGTGGATGATGGTAATCTCCCATTAAACCCTCCATCAGAGATCTCCATACACACACCGAGCGTTAATGAGAGCATCCGACAAGGGTCAAGCGAGCATGAAGGAGCCATTATTGCTATTCCTCTGCCGAATGAACTTACTGCTATAGGTCGAATGGACGATGAATCCAAGGTTCCGCCCTGCGAAGGTGTGAAACGTCCAGGGCTTGTCAAATCTATCAAACGGGATGGTAAGATTCTAAGACCATCTTTCCTCAAACGTGCGCGCAAGACCGCAAGAAACATCGAAAGTCACCGTCATGCTATCGATGATGACTGTGTCTTGTCTGTACCCGCACCAAGAGGTGGAAACACTCTTACCTCGGAAAAGGAGCTCAAAAGCAGCGAAAGAGGAGCCCATCAGCAACCAATATGTACCCACGGTAGCTCAATGTCTCCTTGCGAAGCGAAGGAAATTTTACGCAATAACCCCGATCCTGGCTGGACAAACAGGTTATCTGAAATTCGACACCACGACATGAGTGTTTGTAGCTTGGACGGCGGCACATCCGACGATGCTGTCGATTTTTCTACCCAATATAGCATGGGTGAAAGGCGATATCGGGGATTCCCTAGCTTTCGCGGAGCTTCGCGGCGTGCTAGAGACGAGAACCCTGCTAAAGACCCCGTAAAGTCAAGAAAAAAGCGAACGATTCCAACCAAGCACGATCACGAATTACGAAATGTCAGTCTCCGAAATAGATCACATGTCAGCATCGCTGAAGGGCAGCGTTTCAGTCTGACAAAGTCTGCTAGACGACAACCTATTATTGCCCGTGACTGGTCCCCGGGTCGAAAACGGTTTGTCGCTTCCGTCGCTTGTATCAGCACTGCACTAATCGGGGTGCTGGTTGGCATTTATGCTGGTCTTGTTCCCTCGATCCAATACTACATTGCGGACTTTCATCATTATACGATTCTCGGCAACGTCGGCCTGTATCTCGGTATGGCATTACCTAACTTTTTCTTTTGGCCGTTGCCTCTCCTGCATGGGCGAAAGCCCTACATCGTAGGTGGCCTTTGTATAGCAATGCCATTACTCTTTCCCCAGGCCATGGCGATTGGTACTCAGCGATCCCCGACCACCTCTATTTGGAGAGTGGCCTTACTCCTTTCCAGAGCCTTGATGGGATTTGCGCTTGGATTTGCGAAGATGAACTTCCATTCCATACTCACTGACTTGTTCGGGGCTTCTTTGATGAGCAAAACTCCACATCAAGAAGTGGTTGACGAGTATGACGTGAGGCGACATGGTGGTGGCCTCGGGGTTTGGCTTGGCATATGGACCTGGTGTTTTATAGGCTCAATAAGTGTTGGCTTCGTTGTAGGGGCAGTGGTGATCGAGCATTTGCAACCATCATGGGGTTTGTACATCAGCATCATCATAATCGCCGCGGTCCTTTTACTCAACGTGCTCTGCCCGGAGGTTCGACGTTCCGCTTGGAGACGATCTGTTGCTGAAGTCCGACTGGGCGAGACGATATCTCGACGATTAGCGCGAGGCGAGGTCATGATGCATCGAGTCCAGACTGGACCGAAGTGGTGGGGCCAGGAGGTATACCATGGCGTTGCATTGTCTCTTGAGATGCTTCGGCAACCTGGTTTTACTATCATGGCTGTATATTCCGCCTGGATATACGCGCAGGTCATTCTAATCATTGTAGTAAGTACATTTCAATTGTTCTTGATATGGTAGGGCTTGACTAAAAGTACTAGCTCCTAGGATCCCTCACCTCGAAATCTTACCGTTTCCGCTCCCCCTATGTCGGTGCCGTTGTATCATCTGTGGCGGTTGGCGCCTTTTTAGCCATTCCGTTCCAAAAGGCTAACATTTTCTCTCGGGCCAGGAACATGAACCCCAAGTCGAATAAAATGACCTTCGACAGAAAGATTACTTGGAGTTCTCACCTTGTTCGTCGTGCAATATTCACCTTTATCCTTCCCATTGCAGGTATCGTATACACCGTGGTTTCAACGGGACCACCGGTTCATGTATTCTTCCCGTCCTTCTTTGCTGCCCTAATCGGGTTTCTTTCATGTCTTGCCATATCGGAATGTAACGGCATGTTGATGGAAAATTGGGATTGTTCAGACCTTCAACCCGGGATGACTGGCCGCTCAAAGTCATCAAAAGATAGTCACAAACGCACCAACTACTCATCATTTCCTCGTGCCACTGCTGGGTGGAATTTTATTCAAAGCCTTGGATTCATATTTGCGGCAGGCGCGACTGGCCTTGGGGGCTCAATCACTCGTCGTCTAGGTCAGAGAACGGCGACAGGCATTGTCGCCGGCATCTTGTTCATACTCACTCTCCTTCTCCTAGGTACCTTTATTCGGTTCAAGAGGGTGCAGATCATTCCAGATTGCACGTGTTCGGAGATGGACAGGTGGAAAAAAGAACGCCGTATTAGCTTGCACAATTGGGCTGCTGCCATGACGGCGGCTAAGGAGAAAGGCAACAAGGAACTGAATGAGATCCCCGAAGACGATGTTGGCTAGAGACCAGCCATCTTGGGCAATCCCATAGATAGATACCGTCGCATCAACATTTTAGAGTTGGGATCCCTAACACGATGGACTGAAATTCGCAAGAAAAATAGCTTGATCGATGAGAACGCTCATTTGAATCGACAAGCGGTAGCCTTGGCCCGCAATGAGCTTCAGCATACTGCCCGCCACAGCGCAGACAAGATTGCGCACAAGGTTAGCAATAGAAGCCTACGAAGCAAGTGCAGCCATGAAAGCAGCGACGACGAACTTCTGGAGGCTCGTGACAAAGACGGTCCCTCGGCGAGCTCTCCAGCGAGTCCTTCCGCAAGCCCCCCGCCGGCTAGATTGAAAGATGGTTACGCCCAGTCCGAGCGCGGATTGACACCAAAGCACGGGAAGGTTATAGATCAAAATCCCTCGGAAAGAAACAATGGTCTGCTTGTGGATAGAGACTACGTAAGGAGAAGTCGATTGTTTAACCGCACTCCGCTATCGAACAAGAGCGTTGGTGCCGATACTCAACCAGTGCGGCGCCAAAGTTCGAGTATCGACGATTTTGCGCTTCCAGTGGAAGCATCTCGCTGAGGGATTGCCACTCGCACGGATTCGAGCCAAGGGGAGCGTAAGGTAGCTGACGACAGTTTGGCTGACCCAGAGCACGTAGAGACTGCTAGTGCGGGCGAGAGCCAGGTAAAGCATACAGGTCAAGAATTTGAAGATGTAGACCTGAGTGGTCCCGGGAAGAAGACTGCATCTTGAGATGTCGTGGTTTCATGACTATACGCAGAGTGTAGAATATCACATAGTGTAGTCCTAGAATGAGATTACCTAACCTAGAATACTCTCAATATATCACATTCGTATGCTCCTTCTGCAGGTATCGTGTGCATACCCTTTATAAACGACCAGGCAACCCTTGGTCTCGTATTCTTATTCTTATAGCCTTTTGTTATCATTGAGAAACACCATTTACCCATATTAATATAGATTATTTGTAGAACAATCTTGTTGCGACATAAATGATTCAATAATCCCATGGCTATACGTTGTATTCCTATTCTATTCGATTGCAACGCATCTCGCGTCGACAGTCGCCTCTAAACTCCGAGGATCTGCCCATGAAACTGAAACTGCAGCAACTAACTTCAAATAGAATCCAATCATTACAGCCTCAACTTTCAGATAAGAGCTTATGTAACGATTCTGCCATCTTTCCATTTGCAATGTCACCCACCATCTACGGGCTCGGACAGTGTGCTTGCCTGGGAACGAATAGGCAGGCGGCACTGCTATCAGAACATCTCGTAGATCTTGTCGAGGTTCACAGGGAGTAGCTGGAGATCTAGTTACCTATTCTGCTTACCGAAGATACCCAAGATAGCGGCCTGGTGTACACTGAGTAACAGAACTACGATATCCCAGCCTAGCTCATGGACGATCTCATGGGCAAACCCGGCATCTTTTTTTTTTTCACGTGGCGTGTGTACCTATACACTAGCCCGTTTTCAGCTCCGGGATTTGATCTCGGGGATTGAAAAACCGAAAGAGGAGCGACATCGCTTGCTGCTTCTTTCGTCGCTCGCTGCAGGACATTTTTCATTATTAGCCCACAATTCCCTCTCCCCTGATAAGGAAGATCTTGGGAAATGCCTACCATAATAACCCTGACCTGGTAGCGTACTAAGTAGGGGGAAAAGGGCCTAACTCTGTTTTCATCTCAGATATGGGCTGATGTGCCGGGCCTACTAGTACGAAACCAAACAATACCCTGTACCGTTATGGCTAGTGTTGTGTATGTAAGCTTGGCAGGGTCCAGTTGCGGTGAGATGATTGATGGCCGGCGGCCGAAGGAGATCGAGTACTACTGTATGTATAAGCAGTGTAGGTGGTAGCGTGATGGCCCTGTCGGCGGCGCCGTCAGTCAATCAGGAGATGGGGATTACTATGGGGGCTATGACCATCTCAGGTAGCCAGCCCTTGACGTCATGGTTGGGCTCTAGTTCCTTTTTTCCCTTCTTGTCTCTTTGTCGAGATTAGACATTTAGACGAGATGGGCGGGCGGGACGGACGGCGGCGGCAAATATTATCTGGCATGGCATGGGACGAGGGTAGGGGTCTTCTGGGGCCAGAGACGGGTTCTAGAATGATATTGTGGGAAAGGGCCCCTTGGGTCTGGGATGAGATTCCCTGCCTCACTAGCGATGCGGCCGCGTCATTGTGGGATGATTATCAGATTCAGAATACCCTCGCTGATCCATCTAGCAAGCATATACCTACCTTGGCCGATGCAAATCCACGCGTCCAAGCGACCCGGGGGCAGGACAGGACAGGGCGGCAGCAAAAATCGCCGTTGATGTGTTTTGGAGTACCTTACCCAGACCCTGATGTACTGTAGACGGGGTAGGGCATCCAAGCGCTCTCTCCTGCAAAAGTGTCTATTATACCTACGTAACGACATCGTCAGTCATCATCATCACCATCCATCCACCCCATCATTAATATCCTCACACAGTTGGGATTTGCACAACCCGTGTCGTATATCGTACCTTACTTAATACGACCCCCCTTTATTGCCGGCGACCAGGACAGGGGTTTCATTATTCGACCAAAGTGAAGACTCATCAAAACTAAATCGATCGTAAATAAAGATCTACGTGTAAGGTGGACGCTGCGGGACCCCCCTAGCTCGAGTCCCAGGAGGCTGGCTGGTCCCCTCTGCCTGCACGCCATTGGCACTGGTCGGCGACCTATTAACTACCTAAGGTTAAGGTCGCTGTACATATATGTACATACATACGCATATAGTACGTACATGAGAACCGAAAAATGGGCGTTTGATCATCTGATGAGAAAACAAAAGACAAGAGAAAACTTTTTTTCTCCTCACGACATAAGGTGTCCCTACGCTAGACTATAGTAGACTATGCCACACCACCGTTCCCCATTATTACTGCAGTATGTATACTACTAGTAGGTATGGTATATATCCCCCGGGGGGTACGGGTTCTTGGGCTCCAGAAATGGGGCTAATTTTCACGATTAGCGATACCCAGTGTGGGGGGGAGTTTCCGATATTTATCGTTAACGGGTTGAGAGTGGTACACGTACTGCTAAGTCTTAGTAGGCTAGAGCAAGAAACTGGAGCTGGTCACATATACAGTGTTGGATACGGTACAAGATGAGATGTTTTAGGTAGCATTGTAGGTAGGTAAGCGGCCTTGTTCATAATAAGATCTGCAGTGGAGCGAGCGTTGGGGATCAAAAAAACAGGTGATCTATATCTGATAGAGCACCTACATTACTACCTACGTGGGCAGTGCCAAGTAACCTCGGTATCTCGTGGTTTCAAGATCAACCCCGACACGACTCCCTCAGCAGATCACCGGGTAACAAAGCCTCCTACGCCAGTTGAGGTTTTCTTGGTACAATGTAAGCAGGCAAGTGGATATGTACGTACTTACCATGCTACGATTTGTACTTATACGGTACGCAGGATAGTGTGGTTCATCATTCTTCCGTAATTCTCATTCTCTTTAAAACATTGCACTGTACAAGCTTTGCTTCGCTCGTGACCTACCATACTAAGTAGGTTAGTTAGCTTCTTGTATCCACATAGTGTACTATACTGTGGTTCTTCTTTTTTGTTCAAGGCTTTCCGTGAGATTTCTGTATCTGACTATATTAGGATAAGCTTATGGTACAAGTGATCATGCCTGGTGGCGTGGGTTGAGGTTTCTCCCCCGTTGTAAGATCGATGCATAGTCAAAATTTCATGGGCAGGATATTAGAGATATCATGCAAGCGCTCTCTCATTATGGGAGAGGATCGGTGTGTGTTGCCAGAATAGGCAGTTTCTTGTGTGATCACGCCGATATCTTGCCGTGCTATGCGGTACTTTGTTTGAACGGTTCAGATAGTACTAGTTAGCGATGCTGTCATAACAGAGTCATCTCGTAAAATAAGATCCAGTATCATCTAAGCCTAGGTTGTTTGTGGGGGTTCTCGTCGTTTCACCCCTGATGGCTTATACATGAGTAAGAAGACGATACAAAGGTGATAAAAAAGGAGTCATATACCTAGTGCTTAATTGTATACATATCAGGGATTAGAAGTAGGCAAGCTGTCACACAGTTTAGCCACGAGCCCGCCTAGATACGACCATGCACGAGATCGGAATCTGACATGAGAAATACAGATCTTCCCTTGTCAGACGCGGACCAGGGTTGTAAATCCTCGTGTCGTAGTTTGTAGTAAGTAAAGTTGCAGCTTCCGGCCGTCATGATCAATTTAGGTAGTGTACGGTCGGGCTTGTAGTGTCTGCGATTAGCCGCTCTGTTATATAATTTAGAGGTAACAATAGGAGGAAATTGAGCGAGCATGGGGGTGGTTGGCTATTACAATGTCCAACATCACGGCAAATGCCAATACTAGGCAACGAAGGAGGGTATTATACATACTAAGTAGGTGGTGGTGTATGCAACACTACTCCTGCGCATGCAACCCTCGTTCGACTTCTCCAAGGTAGGAAAAAGAATTACCTGAGCGACAAGTCCAGCTCGAGTAGAATATTAAAGAAAAAGAATGAAATAAAAATAAGTAAAACGCGAGAACGGTAACGTGACCTGTCAGCCTCTTTAGCGCGCACAGCGCCACCGCCGATATATATGATGACCGTTCCATTGTCTTGCGATTTCCAGTGGCACGACAGGCACAGCTGTGCACTATATGGCCTCGCTTTTTCACCACCTAGCGTATGAACCAGGGTGCGAACATGCTTGATCATATGCTCACCATCATGCTCGAAGCTTATAGTAGCTTGTCCGGGAAAAGAATGTGACAGGTTACAAACACCCAGCCGTTAACCCGGTAGGGCTCCGGCTCAGTACATAGCAGCCGGCACCTGTTACCGCTGGGTGATGAAGGGGGGGGAGGCTGAAAGATGCAAGTACTGTAGATTTCCGGGTGGACTGACCTCATCGTCGTCTTCTTATTCAAACTTGCCGAACCCTCTTACTCGGGCGCGTGGCTCGTCTTCTAGAAGCGAGCGCGGCTAAGATTTAAGTCAGATCCTGCAATGCATCTAAGAGCCAGATGCTCCCGATCGCGCTGTTGTCAAGGACCAGGCCTCGACAAGTTCTGCTGCTGGGTGCAGTGGTGCGTGCGCCTGATGGAGCCGAGAGCCAATGGGAATGCCCTAGAAGAAACGTTTTTCGCATCGTTAGCTGGCCAAGGTGTTACTATGCGACCATCGGAAAGCAGCCACAGCGTCACATCTGGTGTTCCGGGAGGGTGACATGACGATTTCCAACGCGTCGCCATGTAAGCTGACAAGGTGCGATGTGATGGGCTTGGGACGGCACATCTCAACGAACCAAAGCGACCGGTACGATGGGCTCGCTTACATGCTAGTGGGCGGTGTCTCCCGGGTTTCAACAGTCGCCGAGGTTGGCGTAGACGAGGGTAGCTTGCTGGTAGAACCAATGAACCCGAGCCACGGATATCAATGTTATGTATGCTGTAGCGGCCATGCAGATAGCACACAATCAGCCCCCCAGACCCTCCTTACAGCAGAGAAAAATGGCTTGTCACATTGTGGGAGAACCTACTTACTAAGTAGTATACTACGTACGTAGTAGATCCCCCCATGAAGCCGCTGTCAGTCAGGTTGGCCGCGACGTAACGCTGGGGGGAAGGGGGGGGGGGGGGGGGGGGGGGGGTTTGTTTTTTTTTTAAAATATAAACCAAAACCCAAAGAAACGGCCAAAAAAGAAAAAAGAAAAAAAAAAAAAGAAACAAATAAAACAAAAAA